>QXTE01000330.1:154495-213176 GCA_003942145.1 Platysternon megacephalum | reverse complement strand
ATGGCTATTAGCCAGGATGGGTAAGGAATGGTGTCCCTAGCCTCTGTTTGTCAGAGGGTGGAGATGGATGGCAGGAGAGAGATCACTTGATCATTGCCTGTTAGGTTCACTCCCTCTGGGGCACCTGGCATTGGCCACTGTCGGTAGACAGGATACTGGGCTAGATGGACCTTTGGTCTGACCCGGTACGGCCGTTCTTATGTTCTTATGTTATGTTCTTATGGATGCATGCAAAAGCTGCAGGGAGGTGACTGTCATGCAACATTTTTAATCATTCCTTGGAATGCCGTCCTCTTTATCTAAATTCAGCTGGAGTTCAGCATGCACTGGCATCCAAAGATATTGATGTTTAGCTGAACTATCCAAATCCCTTCAGTCTGCAAAGCTGGACTGGAGATGTCACAAGAAGTAGCTTTCTCATGAGACTTCTGGCACATCTGCTTCCAGTCGGGCAGGCAACTCCAAGAGAAAAGCTTCTCTTGAAGCATTTTGGTATTTTCAGTGCTGGCCAGAGAACAGAAGTGAGCAAAACCTCCCCACACATTCCGGAAATATAATAAACAAACAATTTCTTTTCAATGTGGTTCTAAAAATGGGCAAAGATCTGTGGGGGGAGGATATCTTAGCGTTTCTGAACTGGCTTGTCCACCACTACTCTAAGTCTGCCTATAAAGCATTGTATCTGTCATATGCTTTGTATAATAGCAACTTCCAGCTGAAAGAAGAAAGCACTCCGATTGCTGGTGGTACGAGTCCTGCAGGAAGTTCTGTGTGAATTATTTGAGGGGAGTCAGTATGTTGCTGCATGAATGAGTCAATTGGAAATGCTGTAAACAGCTTATAGAGGGGAAGAACAGTGCTATCGAGAGAGCCCCGAGCCAGGCTTCAGGAAAGCTGCATTCAAATCCTGGTTCTGCCACCGATTTCCTGTGTGACTTTGGGTACATTTAATCTGCCTGTGCCTCATTTCTCCAGGGGGATAATAATCCTTCCATCATCTGGTTAGCTCGTAAACTCTTTAGGGCAGGGCCTGTCTCTCAGGGCTGGATTTATACCTTACGCGCCCGCAGGCACAGCATCTTTTGCACATCTCCTGCCTACAGCTGACTTTCATGTTTTCTGTAAAAAAAAATGAGCTTTTAACCCACTTTTAGGCATCCCTAGAAAGCTGGTGCACCTAGGCATGGGCCTCCTGTGCCTAATTGGAAATCCGGCCCTGCTGTCTCTTATTATGGGTTTGTACAGCACCTAGTACGTTGGGGGCTCTATACTCTGCTACAGATATCTTGAGTGACCTTGGGAGGTAATTTAGCCTTGCTGTTTCTCAGATCCCCATCTGTAGACAATATGTCCATTGGATCTGTCAGGTGATTTGATCGTGAGATGATGCTGTGGACATGTTAATGGGCCCAGAAGGCACCAGAAGGGCTGGATGGAATTGCCTTGACTCAGTGACTCAGCTTCCTTTTCCATGAGATGCTTATGAGCAATAGAACTGTGCAAGTAAGAAATGTTTTGGTTTGCTGGCAAGTTATAGACAATCAAATAAATCATTTGGGTCAAACAACAATTTTTTCAAAAATTTCAGCAAATTGAAAACGAATCATTTCAGGTTGAACAAATCATTTTGTTTTAACAAAACAAATGTTTCATTTCAATTTTGACCATTTTAAAAGGTTTTGATTGTTTTTTCATAAAATTAAAGAAAATTTAATCAAAAAGTCATTTTGATTTTTCAGCTCCAAATATTTTGATTTTCTTCTGTTTTGTTTTGTTTTTCCAACCAAGGAAATTTGGCAAATCCTACAGGAATTTGTGAGACATGTCAGTGTTGCAAAATCTGGATTTGTTGCTGGAAAAGATTTTGGAGGAAAAATATCGCCCAGCTCTAATGAGCAATTGCTCATCTGCCCTGAGAACTCCCTTTTCACTGAGAGTAGCACCTGTTCAGTGTGCATATGAGCCCAGGAGGTGGATTAAGGAGACATGGGATGCAGTAGGAGCTCCGTGTCTCTCTTACATCTGTCCCAGTTGGTGCAGTGTAATGAATGACCCAGTGTTACTGGAGATTGGGGCTTGGATGAGATGAAGGCAGCTGGGGCTCAATTCAAATGAGTTGATGTGGGTGGGCTAGGGGAACCAAGTGGAAGTATTGGTGAGAATTATCTCAACTCCCTTGATCAAGACTAACAGTAGAACCATGGGTTTGTAAATTAGGGGTCATGGCTGTATCTGAGATAGTTGCTGCATGTGGACTTTACGATGCTTATTCAGGCCTTTGTCACCTAAGACTAGATTAATATCATGCTCTTCTTGGGGCTACATTGTAAAACCTTTTGAACATGAAACTGAAAATGTGGTTGCCTGTTTGATGATTGGAGCATCAAACCAGGAGCACAGAACTCCCATGCTGTTCCACGAAATACACTGGCTGCTTGTGCTGTTGCTCAAAGTTTTGACCTTTGGTAAAATGCCCTAATTAGTTTGTGATTGGGATCCTGAGTGATGACCTCTCTGTCGATGAGATACTACTGCACTTGTGACTGGTGGAGCTGCTCAAGCTACGTCTCCTTAGACCTGAACAAAAGGCAGGACATTCTCCATGAAGGTTCCTCTATACTGGAAGTCACTTCCTTCCTTACTCTATGAGTCTAAATTTGTTAATCTTCTGGCCATGCTGAAGGGGATTTGAGGAGGCTGAAGGATGGAGGAGAAGATTGAGAGATAGTGCGCAGTGGGCAATAGCCAATTATATTTGCTAGGTTAAGCAGACCAATTTATATCAGGCCTAATATGTTCTTTATGTGAGTTTTCCACTTTTTAAGGGTGCCCAGATCACACCAAGGGTGCTAGTCAATAATGATATTTTGTAAGTCCAATTCAATAAATACATTTCACCAAAACATACTCTACAAATAAACTAAAGAAGCTGCCATTTAATAACTGGAACACAAAGTCACCCACCTTCTCCCCCCCCTTGAAATATTCATGCTCAGGGGGATCAGTTACCAAAGGGGCACTCATAATTCCTTTGCTATCCACTTTAATTTAACTCACAGCTCAGTGTGGTCCACTGAGAGCTGGCATGGGGAAGTCCCAATTTCTAATCCCAGCTCTGACAAGAACTCTCTGGGCAACCTGGGGCAAGCCATTTTCTCTCTCTGGCTCAGCTTCCCCATTTGTAAAACTGAAATACAAATACTTACCTACTGCACTAAGCTTAGGGTGACCAGACAGCAAATGTGAAAAATCGGGACAGTGGGGGGTGGTGGTGGTGGGGGGGGGGGGGGGGCATAATAGGAGCCTATATAAGAAAAAGACCCCAAAATCGGGACTGTCCCTATAAAATCGGGACATCTGGTCACCCTATAAGCTGTTCTGAAGATCGATTAAGTAGGTGATGTTTGCAAAACCAGAATCTGATGACTTTGTCAATAGCCTACAGAAGAAACAAATATTGTTAGGGGCAATGCATAGAAGCAGGAAGGAATCCAGTTTATTTTTGTGCTGCCTCAGTGTATTATAGTGTTGCTATTGTTTTTTATTACTTATTATTATTATTTATTCATGTTGCTTCAAATAGGTGCCTCTTATTATTTAATACATTTAAACAAATATGTAAGTGTCAAGCACTAGTCATTCCCACCTCATGCCTCCAAATCTTTTGAAATGATAAACTTATTTTCACTTTAGACACAACTTTTAAACAAGCTTGCTGCTTTCTACGCCATTTCTAACACAGGGGCTCAATGGCCTTTTACTGCCCGTTTCTTGGAAGCCATTCACACAGCAATCGAACATGAACATTGTAAACTGACAGGAGGCTTTCAGATGATCAGCGATCCTTGGTCTAGAGAGAAAAAGCAACATGCGCACACAGACTCGCTAAGCTGGGGTGGCGTTTGCTCAGAAAAGATGCCAGCTCCTGGTACAAATTAAGATTTCTCCATTCCCAGATGCTCCGTCGACCTCGTTGCGACACCTCTTACCTAGTTTCAAACTGACCTTGCGCCTGGATTGCGAATGTTCACGAGTTTTTTAGCCATGCGTAAGAAGGAAAAAGAAACAAACATCTGGTTAGCAGAGCTGCCAAGTGAACATTCTTTCATTGTTTTGCAACTTTTCAATCCCTTTGTTTTTTGCCTGAAATTCTATTTGATAAATGTATGAAGAGCACCAGGGCCCTGATTAGAAGGAATGCCGGGCCTGATTCACTCTGGCACTACACTGGGATAACTCTATTGAAATCCATGGAGTCACTCTGGGATAAGCCTGGAGTAAGGCCGTTGTGAATCAGGCCCACTGTATTTATGCACAGGGGCTTAATCCAACTCCCATTGAGGAAAAATGGGAGTTTTGCCACCAACTTCAATGGGAACGGGATGGGCCCTCACTATGTTACTGCTCTGTAATCGTCTTCGAGTGCATCTTCTGCCAAATGCTGCGCTTCCCAGTTTCAATAAATCCAGTGGGCTTTTTCAATACATCGAGTGGTTTTTAATTGAAAACAATAACTTTATTGATGCTCCGTTCAGAACGCTGGCACACCCTAAGCAAGCCCAGAGGGCCTCCTCCAACAAGAGCTAAGAAGTGTTTCTAAATGGCCAAATGCAAGAGGGACAGGAGACATATACGTTCCTTTACTGTACATTCCTGGCTCTATTCAGTGTGGCTGTGTTTTCTTCAGCTTGTAGTTGCTCAGAACAAAAAGTCCTTACGGACAGAAGTTTAAAGGTATTTTGGCACCTAACTCTCATTGATTTGAATAGTATTAGGCACATACATACTTAACCTCCCCACGCCCTCAGGTCTTAAATACCTATGTGAGAAGCAACTTGGATAATATCATGAAAGAGAAGCACTGTGCTTGGTGTGTTGCTTTAGATACTTGTTCAATGGGATTTCTTAATGAGCTTTTGCAGTGGTAGCTGCTTGGAAAGCAAGATTTTGATCCTTTACAAAAGTTGGAGCCTCTTTCCTATGTCCGTGAGAGTGAACGTGTAGTTCGGAAAGCCAGAGACTAACAGCGTTAATCTGAGCCAGGCGTGCTGCAGGCTGGCCCAGTGCAACGCCTGCCCATGCAGCTCTGTCACCTCCCATCTGTCCTGAGCAGCAACGCCCTGCTGGCGCAGTGCTGGGCCTAACTTGCCTGAAGACGGCTCATCGCTGTCACTGGTGCCAAACCTACACGGTGGCTTCATGAATCACAGCCACAGGGACAGGAAACCAGGGCCACAATCACTTTCAGAGCTACAGTTCCACGTGGGACATTTTAGGCATATTGTTCAGCCAATTTGCATGTTTGCCACAAAAAAAAGGTGCGTGTAGCTGTTTCAGTTAAAACAAAGTCATTGTGGGCTTAATTAGTTACCCTGGTGGGATGAACCTCTGCTGCTCTGCAAACAAAGGCTCCATGTGTCCTGAAACGCCTGCTTCCCCCAGTTAACAACGTACTAGAAAGGGGGAAGCAGAGGCTGGAAGGCCAAGAACACTGGGTCCTGGGGAGGAAGGGGGTGTGTATGTGGGGTTGGGTCTGGGGGCAGGAGCATGGGAAGGTGGGGGTGGGGAGGGGCTCAGGTAGCTAGAGAGGTGGATATGGCTGTTTGGGAAAAAGCGGCCGGGGGGCGGGAAGCTGCCAGCTCCCTGATGCCTGCTCCCATGGGGGGGGGGGGAGAAGAGGGGGGGGGGGGGGTGTGGGGGGGGGGGGGGAGGGGCTCAGGTAGCTAGAGAGGTGGATATGGCTGTTTGGGAAAATGAGGCCAGGGAGCGGGAAGCTGCCAGTTCCCTGATGCCTGCTCCCATTGGGGGTGGGGGAGGAAGAAGGCGCACACTGTACATGTGCAACACAGGGTGGAGGGGGGGGCTGCAGCAGCTCCTCTCCATCCAAACTAGCCCCTTCACGGGCCAGCGCCCTTCACTTCAGTGCCCCACTCGCCCTCGGGGCATGCGCGAGATCCTGGCTGCTACGCATGAGGTTGTGACATGAAGGGAACGTGCGTATGTGAGTGACATGAGGTGTGACCCTTGGCACTGGAGTGAGTGGGGCTGCAGCCATGGGACCCCCTGAGGGCAGGACCCAACCTCCTCAGGGCCTCTCATGCCTCCATGGGCACAACCTGACCCCCCTAGGGGCCAGTGGGGAGTCCCTGGGACTAATGAGAGAGTTGGGATTCAGTGGGGAAGGGGAAATATTTAAGGGGATAGGGGAGGGGTTTCTGGAGCTAATGGGGGTTTGTGGGTGAGGTTCAATGGGAGAGAGTGAATACAGATGGGGGTGCCTGGGGCTGCAAGAGGGCTGCGGGAGGGGCTTGAGAAGGGAGCAGTAGGGATTGGGAAGACCTTTGGTGTCCCAGGGGGTTTGTGTCACTAAGTGGAGGTCATGTAGGGGCTGCCATACCAGGTAAATTGCAAGGGAGAAAACTTTTCTGGCTTTGGCATCTAGGGAACGTAAATCCCTGCCGGGGTGTCGCCATTCCAACACAAACCCAAAGCAGGAGGGGCTGCCATCCCAGCCCTTGCCAGGACCCAGGCCTGTGTCTCTTGGTCAACAGCTCCCTGGGCTCCCTGCCGGAGGCCTGCCTTCCCCCAGGAGCCTCCAACGGGCAGCAGTCTCTCTCAGTGCTCAGGGGTGAGGCACTGGAAATGAACTCAAAACAATAGTCCCACTTCAGGCCTGCCTTCCCTCCGGGAGGCTCTGGCTGCCAGCAGCCCAACCCTGAGCTGGGTTCAGCCCTGGAACTCCTCCCTGCAGGTATAGTGGAGCAGGGCTGATTGAGCCCACAGCGCCTTCTTGGCCCGTGTGGAAGGCACAAGCCCACACCGAGCTGTTCTGCTCTTCCCGCCCCCAATGCAGGGGCGGATTAATCATTTTGCCGCCCCTAGGCCCGGAAATACTTGCCGCCCCTGGCCCCGCCCCGACTCCACCCCTTCCCCAAAGTCCCGCCCTACCTCCGCCCCCTCCCTGCCCCTATTGGCTCCCTTCCCCAAATCCCCGCCCCACCTCTTCCCCAGCACGCCGCGTTCCCTCTCCTCCCCCCTCCCTCTCTGACCAGCGAAACAGCTGCGGAGAAGTTCCCCTGCTCCAGCTGCCTCCTCCGTGAGCGCGCTGCCGCTTCCTGTTTCTCTCCCCTCCCTCCCTACCCAGCGAAACAGCTGTTTCACGGCGCAAGCGCTGGGCGGGAGGGGAGAGAAACAGGAAGCGGCGGCGCGCTCGCGGAGGAGGCAGCTGGAGCAGAGGCACTTCTCCGGGGGTGCTCAAATTTGCTGCCCCTGCAAATCTGCCGCCCTAGGCCTAGGCCTTGTCGGCCTAGGCAATAATACGGCGCTGCCCCAATGTCAAACATCATTTGCAATGAGGAGGGAGATGACATCACTATTTTCACCGTGCAGGCGTGGCGAGGAGGAGGCAGAGTTGCTTTGAGCCATGGGGGTTCTTTCTGCTCCCTATGAGAAAGGTAGCCACAGCCACTCCCTTCCCTGGACCTTTTAGGGCACCGGGCAGGCAAGCAGGGAGTTGCCCTGGCTGCCAAGTTCCAGGAGACACCAGACTGCTTTGCCATTTGGCTTTTTATTTTCCCCCGAGCTTGGCTTCACTGCTTGAGGGGTGCTAAGGAAAACATTTTTAGTCCTTGCCAGCAAAACGGCCAGGGCCCTGTCCCTTCCTCCTCATACTGCCCCTGTCTGAAACCTCCTGTTGGTTCCCCAAGAAAGGGGGAATGCTATGTCTGCCATAGCAGCAGCTCTGAATGGCTGCCTTTTTCATTATCCCACCTCCTGTGTAAGAACAGCCAATCAGGCAGGGATTTCCCCAGATACTAGAATGAAGACCCATTCAAGGGTCAGAAACCCCATAGTCTATGGAGAAATCCTCTAGGGTTGGCAGTTCTGCATACACTCTAGAGGCCCGACTCCTATCAGCAGTTGTGTTTTCTGGAACATGTTCATCCCTGGAAGTCATTCTGCTCAACTTAATTGGAGAAGACAAACCAGGATTAGGGCGGGTGGGGAAAAAATTAGTTGAAAACCCATTTTTGTCAAACTAATTTTTTTTTTGAAAAAAGTGACTGCTTGCCTCAGAAATTTTTGATTTTTTGTTGAAAAAACAAATGCCTAAAAACAGAAACATTTTGATTCAGAAATGCCATTGTGGTGTTGGGTTTGGTTACTTCCTCATTCTCCTCTATAGGTTGGTCTTCTGGATTGGACTACATATTCCATGATGCACAATGCCTTGGGATTCCTATGATGCACCATCTCCCTTCACCAAGAAGGGAGAATGTAGTGCATCATGGGAACTGTACTTCAGGTACCTCCAGCAGTATTCTCAAATTGGTTTTCAGCTGAAATATGTCAGGTGTGGTGGGGTTTGTAATGGGAAGTTAATCTGTTTTATACTGTTCAGCCACCAGGTGGCACTGTATGTAAAATACCTTATTTAAGCTACCGGCAGAGCATGGAAAGAAGTTAAAGTGAACACATCTGGTGTGTATCTGTCTCAAAAGGAAGCTCTGTCACCAGTCCATATCTAGTACAGGAGCATGGCATGGTGTCAGAAGTAAACTAGTGCCAGAGGAGAACAAACAGAAGGAACAAACCAACACAGGTTGCAGGATCGCATCAACATGCCACTGTTCAATGCTCCAGAGAATGTCCGCTTTGACAAACCTTCACAATGGACAGACTGGAAGCAGTATTTTCCAAGATTTTGGTATTGCTGCAAAGCTCCACCAGCAAACTTGAGATATTCAGGTATCTTCTTTAATTTATTCTATGACAAAGCAGGCAAAGCATATCTGTAGATCTGGTGACTTTACTGAAGAAACTAACAAAGATGACTATGAAAGGGCTCTGGCTATGTCCAATGTATACTTTGAATCTCATAAAAATGTGGGTTTATGAAAGAGCATGTTTTCACCAGAGAATTCAAGAACCAGGGGAAAACGTTGAATGTTGTATAAGAGCTTGGCATGCATTGGCTGAAAACTGTGATGAAAATTTCAGTGACAGGCTGGTTATTGGGTTAACAGATAAAAATATTTCACAGCAGCTATAAAGAAGCCAGACTTAACCCTAGCCACAGCTATACAGATAGCAAATCAGTCTGAATTAGTCAAACAGCATAACAAAAAGAAGGAGCAATTTTGAAAAAAAACAGAAACTAGCTTAGAAGCTGGAAATAGACACAAGTGCTAAAATTTATTATCATAAAACTTCTGAGGCAAGGAGAGAGAATTCCTAGGCTAAGATGGTCTAATTCCAGCCTATGTGCAGGAAGTGTGGAAAAAGTCATATCCTAAGAGATGATGCATGTCTAGCCAGAGGCATAAGGTGTAATACATGCACAAAATATGGATATTTTGCAGCTGTTTGCCACACCAAAGCAGTCAATAAGTTGACTCATATTACGGACAATCTAGAGCCATTGTTTCTGGGATGATCACTTGTGACAACACAGAACCTGCCAGGAGAGTGAAAATGAATATTCATAGTAAGACTTAAAAATTGACACAGGAGCTGATGTCACAGTCATCTGAGAAGGGACTTACAATCAACTTCAACCCCTCCCAGAGCTGAAGTCACCTGATACAGCTCTGACTAGCCCCCGAGGTATTCTGAGCTGCATGGGTCAGGTCACCACAGAAACTATTTAAAAAGACAAAACTTTGAATTCAGAGTGTGTGTGATCAAAGGACCAGAGATCAACCACCTTCTCAGCTGCAGTCTGGCAGCCATGATGGGCCTAGTGAGAAAGCTGGAAGAACTCGGAGGATTTGATTTATTGGACTTTTGAAAGGAGATCTAGTACAAATCAACTCAAAAGAAAATGCTGAACCATGCAGCGTACAAACACCCCTACCAGATAGACCTTGGAAGAGACGAGCTGCAGATTTATGTGAATTCAGAGGATGTCGTTACCTTGTCGTAGTAGACTCTTTTTCCAGGTATATAATGTACTTGAAATACATAACATGTCACAATGTTATCAAGAAACTGAAGTGCACTTTTGCTCATTTTGGTATTCCAGAACAGCTAGTGACAGATAGACCACAATTCATTGCAGCAGAATTTAAGTCATTCTGAACTAAATATGATTTTGATTACTAACAGCCCACACTACCCACAAGTGAATGTAGAGGCTGAAAAAGCTGTACAGGCAGCCAAGAAAATTCTACAGCAGGAAGATCCATTCCTTGCTCTTCTGAGTTATAGATCAACAGTGATAGTAGCTACTGGATATAGTCCAGTATAACTCCTGATAGATTCTTTTCTGAAGTTGGAACAGTAGTCCATCTCCAAAGTGGTCAGATATGATGAGTGAGGCCAAATCAGATAAAAAGGCAAAAAGAGCTTATAAACACGTTTACAACACATGACACTCAGAGAACTGCCAGGTCTAGAACCTGCTGACTATGTTCATATCAAATTGGATGGAGAAGCATGGAGAACTCCAGCTGTTGTACTGAAAAAGAATTCAGTGCCCAGATAATATGTGATTGACACTGACAGTTCAACAGAAACCGTCAACCTCTACAGTTTTTTCCTCTCAGAAAGAACAATCAAAAGATCCAGAAAGAACAATCAAAATGATCCAGACACAGCTCACTCTTTCCCCTCCTCACAATGGGTCTCTTAAAGAGATATCTCCCTATTAGGCATATGGGTTACACAAGGACTGTCTAGAATCCTCTATGGATGGTGCCGAAGAAGAAGACGACTCAAGGATTCTAGACAGTCCTTGTGTAACCCATATGCCTAATAGGGAGATATCTCTTTAAGAGACCCATTGTGGGGAGGGGAAAGAGTGAGCTGTGTCTGGATCATTTTGCTAGGCAGATTTAGCACTCCACATCCAGAAGCTTCTGCATTTGGGGTGTGGTAGTTTTGGGTCTGATCCAATAGGTTCCCTGTTGCTGGGGTCAAAGTCCATGAGGGCGAGCAGTCAGGGCTGCTGCTTTACAAAGGGCCATGTGCCCTGTGTGAGTTGGGAGAAGCTGAGCCCAGGGACAACAGCCTGCTTTCTGCTCCTAACTCTGAAGCATTTTGCAGCAGGTTAGTGATACTGTTAACGAGGGTGACCAAAGAGGAAGTGTAAAAAATTGGGACACTTTTTTTTGGGGGGGTGGGGGGTGGGGGAGGGGAAGAATTGCCTATATAAGTCAAAGCCTCTAATATTTGGACCTTTGGTCACCCTAAGCCCAGGGCTCCCTAACACAGCTCAGCTGACTCAAGTCCCACTAACCCTGCGCTTAAACTGCGGTGCAGACTTACCCAAAGTGGCCACTGACTCTCCCACCTGGCTTTATAACCACCCCCACCCCTGCTGAGGGAGATAGTTCGGGAGGGCACATGGGAAACTGCCCCACATCGAGGCACCCCCTGCCCCTGCTCTCTGCCACGGACCCCTCAGTGCCCTCCTCGCCTCCGGCCGCTGCAGGCTGCAATCCCCGGCCAAACACCCTCGTTGGGTCATGGCTGCTGAAGGGCAGCGGCCCGGGCGGGGCAGCTGTGTGGGGGCGGCGTGGCAGGGGCCGGGGAGCTATTTACCCCGCTGGCGCGTGTGGTGCCCAACACTAAACAGAGCCCGCGTGCCGCAGGGAGCTGTCTGCGCCGTGAGTGGGGAGCGGAGCTACATGGTCTGCGGGGCGGTGCTGGGGCCCCCTCCAGCAGCCCGGAGCCAGGCGGTGGCGGTGGCTCCCCGAGTGGAGCAGGCTTCTCCCCCAGCTCGCAGCCGCGCCGGCTCGCTGCGCTTCCCAGGAGGGCAGGAGCCTGGGGCGGGTCCCGGGAAGCATCCGGCAGGTCCCTCTGGCTCCTAGGGTCAGGTCGGTGGGGTGGGGTGGCGGAAGGCTCTCTGCCCACTGTCGGTGCCTGCAAGCCCCGCCCCCACAGCTCTGATTGGGCGGGAGGGAGCTGGTGTAGCACGCGGAGACCCTCTCCCCAGGAAGCGCCGCCACGCCTGCCCTGGGACTTTGGCGGTGATGGTGAGTGGTCCCCGATATCGGGACAAAGGGCGTCCCGACCGATGTGCGGTCGGGACGTGGGACAAATGTGTTAAAATTGGGACTGTCCCGATAATATCGGGACGTCTGGTCACTCTACTATTAACCCTCAAACAGGGAAGCATGGGCAATGTTAATGTAGCAAGGGGAAATTGTGAGGGAAAAATAATTTCTTCTATTTTAATTGTATAATTGGAATGTTTGATTTTAGCCAAACCATTTTAATGAAATTGTCTCAACTAGTCTGAGTCACCACTTTTCTTTAAATGTAGTAATGGGGAAAGAGTGATTTAGATTTTGCTATTCTCAATTTTGTATTTTCTTGTAACAAGTTTTTTTTTTAAATCTATACACTTAACTGAATGGTTGGTTAATCAGTTGGCTGACTGGCTAGCAGGGATTTCAGCAGAGGAAGAGTCTGCATGGATTCCAACTGACGATTCCTACAAGCAAGTGGAGGGAAGATGCTGTTTTAGACTCAGCCGACTGTCTAGATTTGGTGATCAAAGACTCTGAGACTCAGATGAACTCAAGCTAAGCTTTTGGGAACTCTGAGTTCCTTCTCACTGTGTTTCTCTGGGGACTGACCTGTTTAGATTTAATTTGTTTTCTTTATTTATGTTTCTGTGGATCTGTATAATGTAAGTGGATTGTAAAATAGCCGTGTTATGTTGTAAACATTAAGTTGTTATTATTTTGTTTCTTTATCATAAGATTTTATAAAGTTGTTTCAGAGTAGCAGCCGTGTTAGTCTGTATCCGCAAAAAGAACTGGAGTACTTGTGGCACCTTAGAGACTAACAAATTTATTTGAGCATAAGCTTTCATGGGCTACAGCCCACTTCATCAGACGCATGTAGTGGAAAATACAGTAGGAAGATATATATATATATATACACAGAGAACATGAAACAATGGGTGTTACCATACACACTATAAGGAGAGTGATCAGTTAAGGTGAGCTTTTACCAGCAGGAGAGAAAAAACAACAACTGTTTGTAGTGGTAATGAAAATGGCCCATTTCCGGCAATTGACAAGGAGATATGAGGAACTGGAGGGGGGAGGGAGGGGAAATAAGCATGGGGAAATAGTTTTACTTTGTGTAATGGCCCATCCACTCCCAGTCTTTATTCAAACCTAATTTAATGGTGTCCAATTTGCAAATTAATTCCAATTCAGCAGTCTCTCGTTGGAGTCTGTTTTTGAAGTTTTTTTGTTGTAATATTGCGTGTTAATTTTTTTGACCAGCTATGTTTGAAAACTCTTCAGAGCACCTCTTTCTACATGTGTACTGCTACCAACATAATGTGGTCTTGATCAATGCCGGAGCTACCATAATATACATAACAGTGCTGAAACGTTCTAAATGCTTCCCAAGATACACAAAGAAGGGAACCCAGGCAGACCCATATTATTTGACCATGATACTCTGACTGAAGGAATATCAGGACTCATAGAAACCATCCTCAAACCACTCACCAAAACAAAGTTCAGCTTCCCCCAAGACACTACCGACTTCCTTCAGAAACTCCACAACATTAACAACCTCCCTCAGAGCTCCATCCTTGACATAATGGTTGTCACCTCCTTATACACCAATATCCCTCACCATGATGGCATTACTGCCTGCCTCAAATACATAAAAGATAATGCACAATGTCCAATAATCCACCGAAAACATATTTTCAAACTCATCCATTTCACTCTCTCCCGCAACAACTTCATGTTTAACAACAAATGCTTTGTCCAAACCATGGGAACAGCTGTGGGTACTAGGATGGCTCCCCAATATCCCAACCTTTGCATGTGCCACTTTAAGGAAGAATTTCTGGAAAAATGCACCACAAAACCAATGATATATCTGAGATACCTCAATGATATTTTCATCCTCTGGACAGAAGAGTTAAACTCCCTCATAGATTTCTATCACAATGTCAAAAGCTACACCCATCCATAAACTTTCGCTAGGATGCTTCCACACCCACATCAACTTCCTGAACACCACAATCAGCTTCAACAATGGAACCCTATAGATGACTGTATACAAGAAACCCACAGATCACCACACTTACTTTCACAGATCCAGCAACCACCCCAGACACGCCAAAAAAAAAAANAAAGAACCCCCCCACACACACACACCTCACTAAACTTATCATCAGAAGCAAGCTTCTCACAGACCAGGACACACCAACTCAAAGTGGTACCAGATCCTGACAGAACTACAAATGCAAAACCTGCACACATATCTGCACTGCTACAATGATAAATACCCCCCCACAACTCACCTTTCAAGATCCATGGGTCCTACATATGCCTATCACAACATGTGGTGTACAGGTCTGTCGCATCTTAGGCGCATTTAACATGTGCGATTTCAGCTTTACGCGGTTGGCAAAAACAAGAAAAAAAAACAAAAAAAAGAGAAAAATAACAATTTAAACACTGTTTCTGTGGTGCGGGCGATTCGGCCCGCCATTACACTCAATGTAATTTTGACTATACGCGGTTTTCGCTTTAGTCGCTGACCGCGGAACGTAACCCCAGCGTAAGATGAGACAGACCTGTACTTCATCCAGTGCATGAAATCCTCAGTAACGACTATGTGGTTGAAACCAAACAATCACACATTCTTTAATGAACTCATACAGAAAAATGATAAAAGACAAACACACCATATAACCTCTGGTTGAACATTTTTCACAAAGCAATCACTCCATATATGATCTTCCAATACTTGTCCTCAAGGGAAATCTGTACAACATCTTCAAAAGGCAAGCCTGGGAACTTACATTCAGAATTCTGCGAGACACCAAAACCCATGGATGTAATAGGGACACTGATTTTATGGCTCATTACAACAATGTGTAACATGCCACACTGCCTGCTACCCCTAATTGCCCATTTCAAACTCTTTATGCATAAACAATCTAACCCCCAATTGCCCACCTCAAGTGACTGCCTCCCACATTACCCCTTCTGCTTAGCAATCTGTCCCAACTTGTATTTAGCTCAGACACTCTGCTTCCTTTCCCACACCTGAAGAAGAGCTCTGTGTAGGTCAAGAGCTTGTACCTTCCACCAACAGAGGTTGGTCCAGGGTGCCATTTCAGGTGAACTGAACAATATACACCATTTAGGTATTAAAACCACCGATGTAGCTGAGGTCCTCTCTCCACTACATCAATTTCTGTCGTTGGCTGTTCCATATGGAGGAGTTTTTTCACATGCAATTGACCTCCAGGCAATGAATGCTGTCCTTTCAAACATCGTATCCACTACACATTATTTTGCTCTATGAGATTAAACATATCAATTTTTTTCTATTAAATATTATAGATTCAATCATTCTGATCTGATCTGCCAAGGACTTGTCTACCAGTCACTGAATGCAGTGTTCTCACTCCCTCGTAGCCCCATAACACATTAATCCTGTTTAAGATGCACACAAAACCCTTTAAATAAAGAACACACTTCAGCTGTGGAAAAAGCAAACACTGTATTCTAGCCACTGTGGATAAATAATATGGTCACATTAATTACATAGCAGTTACAGTGTAATCACACTGTATCTATATTTTGATGCATGTAATTTGCATTAATTTGTACAACTGGAAAATTAACTACCTGATTGAACTATTTATTTTAGTCTCATATTTAATGCATGTGGGCCAGATTGTGACACATGTACTTGTGGTGAGTAGTAACTTACTCCACAAGGAGGCCCATTGTTGTGGAGCAAAGGACCACTCAATGTGGGTGAGGGTATCACTGTTTATATATAGGCCCCGATTTATCACTGCGTTACTCCAGTTTTACATTGGTGTAACTTTCATGGAAACCAACCAAGGTGCAACTCCACTGAAACCAATGGAATCATTGTGGTGAAACAGACCCTTAGAATGCAGGTAGAATAGTTACTTTGTAATTACTCTGAAATTATACACCTGCTAAATCCTATAGCCAGCTTTAGTATAGAACTGTGTCACTTGTGCCTACCCGCAAACTTTGTACGGAATATAGAATAACACTAATTCCTTTTTTTAACACAAATCTAATTTTCAAAAACATTATCCTTTTGTGCTTAGAATTTGCACATTGTCATAGCTCCAATGTGCTAGTTTTTGAAAGTTTAATCAAAATATGTGCAGCTGTTTTTGATATGTGCAACTAGCCCTCGGGGAGGGATAGCTCAGTGGTTTGAGCATTGGCCTGCTAAACCCAGCATTGTGAGTTCAATCCTTGAGGGGGCCACTTAGGGATCTGGGGCGAAATCAGTACTTGGTCCTGCTAGTGAAGGCAGGAGGCTGGACTGAAGGACCTTTTGGGGTCCCTTACAGTTCTATGAGATAGGTATATCTCCATATAGTTAAGCTCCTTCTGTGCCCCTTACGCCTGCCCCTCAGAAGACTTGCTTCCTACCCCTCTGTGTATCCATGCAATCCTAACAACAACATCCTGCCTGTGTCCTTCAGTGGGGTGGTTGGGTTAGCTTCCCCCTCCATCGAGCTGCGCTCCTGCAGACCACTAGTTAGAATTTAGATTTATGTAGTTAGGAATCACTCACAGTGGTAACATAGCTCGGGGTTAATGGCATGGATTGGGTTTTTATCTAACATTTTAATGTTGTCTTATAACACGCTCTTATATTCAAAATCAATCTGATCTTAAATGCCTTTACTTATGATACCTTTTAATTGAACATGGTTTTGTATTTTTATATCTGCATATTGATTGGATGATAAAGTTTCCAGCCGTGCTGAGCCAGGCTTTCAGTAGAACCAAAAGGTGCTAGATGGGCATGGGACCTTGAGAAAAGAAATGTACTACAGAGTTCTTTAAGCTTCATCCTGTAAGCCAAGCACAAAGCATTGCTCCTACTGCTTCCGCAGTTGATTTCAAGTATTGGCAGTGGTTTTTTCATTGTTAATTTTGTGTGCAGGGGTTTCTGTTCTCTCTCTTGCTTTGTGGCTTTTGCTTGCATTTCCACCGAAAAGGATACAGCTTTGAAGCTTAAAGCTGGGTATGTTCTACAAGAACTGGGGGTTATTCCAAAATGTTATTATACTTTTAGTACAAATAAACCATGACATTTCCTCTTTCACCACATCTAGGAGGAATTTTGACATAGTTTTAAGACTCACGAGTGACTCCTGCCCGGTACAAGCACAGTCATCCTGGAACACCAGCTGCTCTGAACAGTGAAGCCCATTCAAAAGAATGAAGTGATACATTTTATTTTATTTTATTTTATAACAGAAATGGCCTTTTCTGTGTTTTACTTCACGGATTTTCAGTGAGCTGAACAGATTGTTACTGTATCATGAGCAATGGTTGAATTATGATCATGAACTTACTTTTCTTTGGCAAATTTGTGGGGAAAATGAATATTATTTTTCCACATATCTGAAGGATAAAAGCATTTGTGGAGAGGAATCACTCCCATTGGGGACTCTTGTATACTTTGCAGTAGTATTTTATTAAGAGTTGGGGAGTCCAAAAGTCCCACAGATGTAAGGTTTCAATTAACTTTACATTGTGTCCAAGTCTTTAAATACTCAACTAAATTTTAATCCAATCACTTGATTTGACTCCAAACATGATTAATCTTTGAATCATCATCGTTTCAATCGGGGGTTAAAAAGCAAACTCATTTTTGGCCTGTCCTGACTCATGTGAATACACTGGGATCAGAGCTGTGTTTCCCTTTTGGCTGACACCTTGGCATTTGCTAGCACTGACTTTCTATTTAGGCGTGATCATTCCTGTCCATTTCTCCCACCCCCACCCAAATGTTCAACAGCATTCAGTGTTTCTCCTTTATACTTTCTCCCAGCAAGATGTGATCCTTGCAAGCTCTTGGTGTTGAATTAATCATAGTGCCTGCTGTTTGACCTGTATTAGAGCTATGAAACAGGTTTTAAATAGTGGCTTTTCTATTTTTAAAGAAACAGCACTTTACTGGGAGGATCCAGTACATGGAAGAATAGCAATTGTGAGATACCCAAACCAGCCAATTGTAGCTGGCCAGTCACTGTTATACAGCCAGGGCCGGCTCTAGGATTTTTGCCGCCCCAAGCAAAAAAATTTTTGGCCATCCCCCCTTTTTTTCGTGCCTCCCCCCCCCCGCCCCCAGCCCCGTCCCAACTCCACCCCTTCCGAATCCCTTCCCCAAATCCCCGGCCCCACCTCCTCTCCCGGGGGTGCCGCATTTCCCCCCCCCCATTGCTTCCTGCGCCCCCCCCGCGACTTCCCGCCCTAGCTCACCTCCGCTCCGCCTGCTCCCCCGGGCGCGGCGCCGCTCTGCTTCTCCCCCCTCCCTCTCAGGTGGGGGGGGCGCAGGAAGTAACCGGGGGGCAGAGGAAGTAACAGAGGGGGTAGAGGAACCGCTCCCTGCTCCAGCTCACCTCTGCTCCACCACCGCCGTCTCCCCCGAGCGCCCCGCTGCTCGGCTTCTCCTCCCTCCCAGCCTTGCTGAGCAAAATAGCTGTTTTTCACCCAGCAAGTCTGGGAGGGAGGGGGGGGAGAAGCGGAGCAGCAGCGGAGCGCTCAGGGGAGCAGGCGGAGTGGAGGCGGAGCGGAGGCGAGCTGGGGCACTTTTTCTCCATACCACGGAGTTGGTGCCTATGATGGCCGGTGCCAGAATGGCGCCCCTAGAAATGTGCCACCCCAAGCACCTGCTTGTTTTGCTGGTGCCTAGAGCCAGCCCTGACTCCATGAGGGCAAGCAGTCAGGGCTGCTGCTTTACAACGGGCCATGGGGACCTCCCGCGGGCAAGCCGCCAAAGGCTGCCTGACTGCCGCCCTCGCAGGAACAGTCAGGCCACCCCCTGCGGCTTCCCGCCCAAGGCACGCGCTTGGAGCGCTGGTGCCTGGAGCCGCCACTGTATGCAGCTGGATGATGGAGTCTCGTGTTGGTGTTATTAATGAACACGTATCTGGGAGATTAGACTGATGCGAGAACTACAAACATGATTACATGAGGGACAGACAAAAATGTCCATGGCCATTGCACACTGTCATATCCTTGCTTTGCGCTGTTCACATTTTTCACACAAGGTGTTGATGTGCCTTGCTTCAAAGCACTTAACGGCAAAGTGACAAGGCTACCACCACCTTGCTCTGTCATGGGCTGTTGCTTTCCAGTTACTGGGACTGACCTGAGAGGCTGTAAAGTTTGACTTCAGGGTATTTTTATATCATAGAATCATAGAATATCAGGGATGGAAGGGACCTCAGGAGGTATCTAGTCCAACCCCCTGCTCAAAGCAGGACCTAATCCCAACTAAATCATCCCAGCCAGGGCTTTGTCAAGCCTGACCTTAAAAACCTCTAAGGAAGGAGATTCCACCACCTCCCTAGGTAACCCATTCCAGTGCTTCACCACCCTCCTAGTGAAAAAGTTTTTCCTAATATCCAACCTAAACCTCCCCCACTGCAACTTGAGACCATTACTCCTTGTTCTGTCATCTGGTACCACTGAGAACAGTCTAGATCCATCCTCTTTGGAACCCCCTTTCAGGTAGTTGAAAGCAGCTATCAAATCCCCCCTCATTCTTCTCTTCTGCAGACTAAACAATCCCAGTTCCCTCAGCCTCTCCTCATAACTCATGTGCTCCAGCCCCCTAATCATTTTTGTTGCCCTCCGCTGGACTCTTTCCAATTTTTCCACATCCTTCTTGTAGTGTGGGGCCCAAAACTGGACACAGTACTCCAGGTGAGGCCTCACCAATGTCGAATAGAGGGGAACGATCACGTCCCTCGATCTGCTGGCAATGCCCCTACTTATACAGCCCAAAATGCCGTTAGCCTTCTTGGCAACAAGGGCACACTGTTGACTCATATCCAGCTTCTCGTCCACCGTAACCCCTAGGTCCTTTTCTGCAGAACTGCTGCCTAGCCACTCGGTCCCTAGTCTGTAACAGTGCATGGGATTCTTCCGTCCTAAGTGCAGGACTCTGCACTTGTCCTTGTTGAACCTCATCAGGTTTCTTTTGGCCCAATCCTCTAATTTGTCTAGGTCCCTCTGTATCCTATCCCTACCCTCCAGCGTATCTACCACTCCTCCCAGTTGTACTGACCATCATGAGACCAGGTGCCTTGCTTTAACTGACCATCAAATATTACCTTGGGCATTCTCGAGTCGGCCATAGGAACGAGGTGCCCAGACCAACACACTAGAGCAGTTATGATTGTGCTCTGACTGCCAGGCATCTGACAATGATTAAGGATTTCACCATTAGAAAACTTGTCCCACCATCGGCCCCTGAAAATAGACCAATGACAGGGCATATGGAACTAAATCAAGTTTCCCGCTATGGCAGCAATATGTTGTCCAACCCTCATACCCATATAGAAGTACTGCTAGCACAATTGTCCAATACACAATTAGATTTGTGCTTATTTTGATGCCTCTATTATTCCATAGGTGGTGTGATAACATTCCAAAAGCAGAGCTCGCCTTGGCTACACAATGGGTAACTTCATCATCAGTTGTGGCATTCTATGCCCGTGGGCTCCTTAGGTAACCAAAATTTCTTCATGGACTTGAGAGGAACATTGTTGACCTTCATAACTGGGTGGACATGCACATCCCCCAGCACAGGCTGGTACAATACATTGGCTTTCTTTAGGCTGACTGTAAAACCGAAGTGGTTAACGGCACAAGCAAAGGGATCAGTTATCGATTGAATGTCATCGGTTGAGTGAGCAGCCAGTGCACAGTCATC
Organism: Platysternon megacephalum; assembly: GCA_003942145.1. Classification (NCBI taxonomy): domain Eukaryota; kingdom Metazoa; phylum Chordata; order Testudines; family Platysternidae; genus Platysternon; species Platysternon megacephalum. Next base: position 192,452 of record QXTE01000330.1, on the reverse strand, counting down.
AACAAATAAAGGCTCCTTAATAAGTAAACCTGCCACTTCTGCGTGAACATGGAAGCGCTGCCGATTAAACAACTTCCCATCAGTGTGGAACTGAATAAACACTCCTCTGTCAGTGCTCTGAAATGCATCCATAAGCATAGCCAAAAAAAGAATGGAAACGAGAGTGGGATCCAGCACACAGCCTTGTTTGGTGCCATTAGTGACCGGAAAGGGGTCAGATATCTTGCCATTTTCCACCACTCTGACCATCTTCCCATCATGGAAGGACCAAATGACAGAAATAAACTTTTCAGGGCATCCAAAGATGAAAAAAACTTTCCAGAATCCCTCGTGATTTACGGAATCAAAAGACTTGGCCAAGTAGACAAGCACCATAGAAAGACCCTGGTTTTGCTCCTGGCGCTTTCCCTGAAGCTGATGGTCTGTGATGAGCACGTCTGTAGTGCCCTGAGACTCAGGAAGGATGGTTTCCACAAAATGGGTGTTAAGTCTATTCAGTATAACCCAGGCAAGAATTTTTCCAGCAACAGAAAGTAGGGAAATGCTGCAATGATGATCACAGCTTGCCCTATCACCCTTACATTTTATAAAAGTGAACATTCTTGAAATCCTGTGGCACCAACTCTTGCTCTCAGTTAATGCGGAAGAGCCTGATAAGATGCCTTGAACTGTGGTAGCCACCCTGCTTATAGATCTCTGCTGGAATGGCATCTGGTCCAGGTGCCTTCCCTTGTGACATCTGCTTGATTGCTGTATAAGGTAGAGGATAGTGCAGGCCAAAGGGAGCTTCGGGGGAGGTACGTGGAGGCGCGCAGGGGCGCTCTAGCTTTTTTGCCGCCCCAAGCACAGCAGTCAGGCAGCCTTCGGCGACGCACCTGCGGGAGGTCCCCGGTCCCACGGATTCGGCGGCACACCTGCGGGAGGTCCCCGGTCCCACGGATTCGGCGGCATGCCTGCGGGAGGTCCCCGGTCCCACGGATTCAGCGTACCCGCTGTCGAATTGCCGCCGAATCCGCACACGGAGCCCTTCAACCCCCCTCCCCCGGGGCCACAGTGCTTCCTGAAGCGGCGTGGGGCCGGGGACAGGGCAGGCGTGCAGAGAGCCTGCCCTGGCCCCAGTGCACGCCACTGCCACCCCGGAGCCCGAACTTCTCCTCCCCCAACTCCCCTTCCCCCCAACTCTCTGCCCTAAGCCCCCTGCCTGCACCGCACTCCCCTCCTGCACCCCAACTCCTTGCCCTGAGCCCCCTGCCACACCCCTCCTGTACCCCAACCCCCTGCTCTGAGCCCCCTGCCACACCCCACACCCCTGTGCACCCCAACCCCCTGCCCTGAGCCCCCTGCCTGCACCGCGCACCCCTCCTGCACCCCAACCCTCTGTCCTGAGCCCCCTCCCGCAGTCCGCACCCCTCCTGCACCCCTGCCATGAGCCCTCTCCTGCACTCCGCACCCCTCCTGCACCCCAACCCCCTTCCGTGAGCCCCCTCATACACCCTGCACCCCTCCGCTGCCCCAATCCCTTGCTCTGAGCCCCTTCCTGCACACCACACACCCTCCCACACCCTGCACTCCCTCCCACACCGCAACCCCCTGCCCCGGCCCTGCATACAATTTCCCCACCCAGATGTGGCCCTCGGCCCAAAAAGTTTGCCCACCCCTGGGCTAGTGCAAACTCATTTTTTAATAGGAGCTGTGGAAGAGCATTAATTGCTTCCTCAGAGATGTTGGCAGGGTGGTTGAGAAGTGAACTTAAATGTTCCGTTCATCGAGTATTTCAGTGTCAGTTATGTGTCAGTTGCTGACCAGTGTGCATTCAGGGGTTATTACATTGCACTGGGAGCAACTCACAGCACGAAGATCAGCTAAAAAGCTTTTGGTGTCTTTGCTGTCTGCTGCCAGTTGTAACTCTGTTGCTTTCTTTTCCCACCACTGGTTTTTCATTTGCCAATGTCTGGTCTGAACCTTCTGTTTTGCTCAATGATATGCAGCCCTCCTAGCTGCCAAATCTGTATCCACTAGGTAGGCTTGATGGATAGTATGCAGAGAGTTCAAGAACCGACATATTTCAAGGATATTCTCATCAACCCAATCCTGATGTTTCCTCTGAATAGAGCTGAAAACGTCATCAGCCATATTATATGTCATGTCCCGTGAATGTTTCCAGGCTGTCTCAACATCCACCGAGGCACCTGTAGCTAAGGGAAGTGCTTCCATGAGTTTTTGTTGGAATTCAGACAGTTTGTCACAGTTTTCCAAGCTTGAAATATTGATTTTCTTTGCTAGCTTGAGTCGCTATCTGTGTTGCTTGAAAGCAATACAGAGAGACATTTGACCTCTCATGAGTCTACTACTGACCAACTCACTTGCACCTCTCATGGTGCAAGCGAGTCTAACATAGCAGAGAACTCTTCACATACAATAACATAATTGATCATGTGCTAGTGGTTTGCACGGGGGTGCATCTAGGTCACCGTGTACTTGTTGACCTGTTGAAACACTATTTGTGATAACTAGGTTGTGCTTGGTGCATTTGGAAGGGAGTAGGAAGTCATTAGAGTGTGTGTTACCAACTCCAAGACAACTGATCACATTGCCCCATAATGCACAGTCCTGACCAATGCTGGCATTGTGGCCACTAAGGATAATCAACTTATCATTATGTGGGAATGACCTGGTGATGCTATCAAGGGTTTGATAGAAGTGCTCCGTATCCTCATCTGGATGGATCATGGTTGGTGCATCTGCGCTGATGACAGAAGCATCATGACCTTTAGCAAGGTCGATACAGAGGAACAGAACACCCTTTGGTAATGACTCAAGTTTGTGGGCAACTGAACAGTGGATGGCAAACCCCACATCAGAGCATCTGCATTCATCTCCATATTTGCCAATCCAGTAAAAAGTGTAATCAGCACCCACTACTCCTAGCTGCAACTCACTGGCAAGTCTTGTCTCACTGACTGCAGCAATATCTGTATTGCACCATGCCAATACTCTACTGCATATAATGATTCTACGCACAGGTCTGTCACCTCTGTCGAGGAGTGTGCAAACATTCCAGGTTGAAAAATGTATTTGGAGTTTCCTTGAATATCAGCCGCAGAAGAGCTGAGTGATGGCACTCTGCCAGCTCTGGATGGAGCAAATGTTTTTTAGGGATCTTTTTCCTTCTCCCCTTCCCCATTTGAGAAGAGCAGCGCTGTCCCTAAATAGGGTTACTCTGACACCGAGGAAGGATACAAACGTAGCATCTGCTCCAGACTACAATGAACAACCATCGCTCCCGGGCTGCCTGTGTGCATGATTGTGAGGGAGGACTTCCAGCAGCATTCTCTGCCTGTCCTCGTTGCCACGTCCCCATCATCACAGGACTTGAACTAGAAAGGGGCAGAGTCGATGTGGCGTGGAATCACCTGCACTATGATTAGATTATATTGGGGAAGACATGTGCAGCTCCTCTCCCTCTCTCTTGTCAACGCAAGCCATGTGCCATACTCAGGCAGGAGATGCCATGAGCAGGGCAATGAACGTGGGTGCAGATTTGAGTGTGGAGCTCCTTCTAGTGAATGCTGTTGACCCCTCACGGTTCCTCCATCTTTCCAGAGATACTTCTGGAAGGGCCATTGCATGCCCATGTGGTTTATGGGGGCCTGCATTCACTATGTCCAGTACTCTCTTTGGACATCTGTGGCCTTTTGTAGGGGCAGCAGTGCCATGTCTGCTCCACCATGCCCTGCTACCATCAGATTGTCCCTGGCTGCTTATTCAACAGGGTTCCCAGCTGATAATGCAGCTGCCCTCTATATCTGAAGGCCGTTCTAATACCCACAATCCGCGGACACACTTGGTGGCCGATGCTGCTGCAGAACCGAGCACTGTTATACAAAGCTGCAATGTAAGCCCCACAAGTTCTCTCTGTCACAGGTTTTTACTTCCTGTACTAACCATGAATGAATGCATCAGCTTAGCTAAAATAAGAACAGGACCCAAACCTTTGACCACATCTTGAGCTGAATAAACTGCAGAGTCTTTGAGGTTTGAACAATGTTTGTAGAACTTTTTGCCATACTTCATGCTCCATCTGGCAGTGGGAGCAGAGGTTCCAAAATGCTGTTCTCACAGTATATTTCTGGCCTCACCAGAATTGTGAAAATCTCACTAGCATGAAGGTTCTCGTGAGACTTTTCAGCCGAGCATTGTGGACTTTACAACTCTTGGATGTTTTATATAAATTCACTAGTGCTGCCAAGTTTTGCAATTTTATTGCAAGTTTTACGATATTTGGTGTTTTTATTATAGCCTTGCCTCCTGGAGTCATGTGATTTTGTGAGAATCTCAGATTTCATTTTCTTAAAAAAAAATAAATGTCTATCCCATGTGGTTGCAGACAAAACCTGGAAATCATGACTCTTAAAGGCTCAAAAACCAAAAGGCAAATAAAAACCCACCCCAAAATATGTGTTGTGTGTGATATATATCATGATTTTTAGGCTAGTCATGATTTGGGAAGTCATGACTCATGATTTTCAAACATCAGGGGTGCTTTTCCAAGGCACACCAAATCTCCTTACAGTTAGAAAGTTTTCTCCTAATATCTAACCTAAATCTCGCTCACTGCAGATCAAGCTCATTATGTCTTGTCCTACCTATCCTCTTTATAACAGCCCTTCACATATTTGGAGACTTATCAGGTCTCCCCTCAGTCTTCTTTTCTCAAGACTAAAGATGTCCAGGGCTTTTTTAACCCTTTTCTCATAGGTCATGTTTTCTAAAGCTTTTATCATTTTTGTTGTTCTTCTTTGGATGCTCTCCAGTTTGTTCACATCTTTTCTAAAGTGTCATACCCAGAACTGGACACAATATTCCATTTGAGGCCTCACCAGCGCTGAGTAGAGAGGGACAATTACATCCCATGTCTTATATATTACACTTCTGTTAATACACCCCAGAATGATAATAGCCTTTTTCACAACTGCATCACATTGTTGACTTAGATTCAATTTGTGATCCACTATAACCTCCAGATCCTTTTCAGTCGTACTACCACCTTGCCAATTATACCCCGCTGTGTAGTTGTGCAGTTGATTTTTTTCTTCCTAAGTGTAGTACTTTACACTTGTCCTTACCGAGTTTCATCTTGTTGATTTCAGATCAGTTCTCCAATTTGTCAAGCTGATTTTGAATTCTACTCCTGTCCTCCGAAGTGCTAGCAACCCCACCCAGCTTGGTGTCATCCGCAAGTTTTATTGAGACACTCTGCAGTCCATTACCCAAACCACTGATGAACATATTGAATGGTATCAGATCCAGAACTGACCCCTGCAGTACTCCACAAGGTGTGCCCTCCCAGTAGTTTGACAGCAAACCTTTGATCATACTCTTTGAATAAGATCTTTCAACCAGTTTTGAAATGATGTAATAATTTAATCTAGACCAGATTTGCCTAGTTTGCTTATGAGAATGTCATGGGGGATTGTGTCAAAAGCTATACTAAAAGTCATACCCTACATTTACCAGAGAGTACCCACAAACCATTGAATTAGGGCTCGCTGAACTCTTCTTTACCATGTAGGTCTGTCGCTGCATTATAACATAGGTGCAAGCGTGGAAGGGAGAGGAGGGCAAGAGGAGTTCATGTCCCCACCCAACGTCCCCTTCTCTTGGTGGCTACAGGTCTAGTGCATTTTCGCTTTCTTATGCGCTCCCATACGTCGTGTGTGGGTGCACGTCTGCCTTATTGACCCCGGCCTAAAGCCCAAATAAATAGACTTTGCTTAGAGGATCCCCACAGGGTGGGCAAGTGACAAAGTAGGATCCGCACAAACTCCATGGCATCTCCGGCAGACTCAAGACTGCAACTGAAGCTGAAATCATTATCCTTCCCCTGCACGGGGGGTTTGGCCAGTAGCTTTGTAGCAGTGACTACGCTCTTGAACCTCCCATTCCCACACCCTCATGGCTGCAGAGATCCACCACACAGCAGGGTGACATGGTGCACTGAGAGTGCTGCAGAGCATTTCGGTATCTTCTCATGTACATTGAAACCACGGTGGTTCTGCTGTGGGTAGTGCCGTCTGCACACATAGGGTTGAAAGAGCGTGTGCGGTTTCACCCTATAGCATGAGGAGAGTTAGCAACAGGCTCGACCCTAAATGGCAAATCACATTTCAAATTGGCTATCAGCCACTAGAGCCCTCCTTAGCGAACAAGGCTGTGTAGACATACCCTAGCAACATTGATTTCCTTTAAATTTTTAACTCAGAACAATATTGGGGATTTCTATCAACCTGCAGACATAGTCAAATCACAACTCAATGCCATTGGCTGGATTTACTCCTTTACCCACCCCCATCACACAAAAAACAGTGACCTTTGAGCTACATGGCTAGTACCCAATCAGAACCCAGAATTTTCTAATGCCATTGCATTGCTTTTTCTGTTTTAGAGTATGAAAAGTGGAAAAATATAAAACAGAACATTACAGCTCCATGTATGTCTCTTCATTCATATTTCCAGGCCCGGTGTGCAAGATGCTATGCATACACCTACAGCCCTTGCCCTACTCTGAAGAGCTGACGATCTGGACAAGGGAGTTTTACATTACCCATGGGGAAATAAGGCACAGACCAGACAAAGTACACAGGGAGTCTGAGGGTAAGCAAGGAACTGAATACGGGTATCCTGACTCCTGGGCTAGTATCTTTACTGCAAAACCAGTGCTCTTCTGGGGGAGGGATAGCTCAGTGGTTTGAGCATTGGCCTGCTAAACCCAGGGTTGTGAGTTCAATCCTTGAGGGGGCCACTTAGGGATCTGGGGCAAAATTGGTCCTGCTAGTGAAGGNTTCCTGGGCTAGTATATTTACCGCAAAACCAGCGCTCTTCTCTTCCATAACAAATAAATCTTATCCTTGTGTGTCTGGACAGCTGCCCTGGAAGATAGTTTACCTTGTAATCCTCATTGCTTCAATGAGGGGGGAAAAGCAAGCTCATTTTTTACTTAAAATGATTCATCTGATCCAGATCTCCCCCAAGACTCGGGCTCCCTCCCTCTTGCTAAGAGATGTCCTTCTTTCTCAACGAGGCTACTGGCTCCCATCCAATGACCCGACAACGCCCTGCAGGCAGGAAAAAGAAGGCGGTGTTAAAAGCAAGAGCCCTTCCAGGACACAAGGCTAAGCGCCTCTGAATGGAATTACGGATGCAGCTCTCCCCAGCCGGACGGCTGACTCAGGAACGATGTGCCAGAAACTCCAGCAATATGTGCATTGAATTCATTGGGAGCGTTGGCAGAGTAAAGACTTCAGGATTGGGCCATTCACCTGAAAACTGAAATGATGTCCTCTAATTGTGACAGAGGCAGATGAATTGGAGTGAGAATCCGAGAACTCAGAACAGACCAAACCTACTGGTCATCTCATCCACCCTCTAGCCAGCAGTGGGTTGTTCTCCACAGTCTAGTCAAGTATTTTCTCAAGCCTAATATGAGCTGGCTTCAGGTGAGCTGGGGGCGAAGGGACAGCTGGCAATGACACATGCCTGTAACAGGAAAAAACTGGAACAACCCCAGTGAAGAAAAAAGATTTCACAAGAACGTTTGCTTTTATGTTTCTAGCCCATCTTTTCAAGCTGATGCACAACTAAAACCTCGATCAAGCATAGCACATAATTCTGTGCTTAACTTTAAGTCCTAGTGAAATTAGCAGAGCTACTCACATGCTTAAAGTTTAGCACAGACTTAAGTGCTTTGCTGGATCAGGGTATTAGTGTATGCAACTGCCTTAGGCACGTAAATTATTATTGGTATTGTGACGTTGCACTCTATATGATTTTATGAAAATATGCTAATGAGTGTGAATATAATGTAACTGGAATATGCTTCATGCAAAAGGTCTCTTGTAAGGTATCATTACAAAGCTTATAGTCTACTGAGTGTGATCATCCTAGTTGTATAAATGTATCGCTCTTGTATCTGAAACTAGAAATATAAAATATAACTCTGAGGGCCTATTGTAATTATGCAAAGTGTCGGCCATTAATGTGATCATGTCACCTGAGCTGGAATCCATTTTTAATGTGGTGCTTTTCCATTGAGAAGTGGGGGAGGGGGTGGGAACCCAGAGAGGGACAAAGGATTCCTGCCTTATGCAAAAGATATATAAATGGGTGGAACAGAACAAAGCGGGGGCAGCCATCATGAGAATCCCCTAGCTACCACCTGAGCTGGAACAAGGGCTGTACCAGGGAAAGGATTGTGCCCAGACTAGGAAGGCGTCCAGTCTGTGAAAGAGACTTATTGAAACATCTCTCGGGGTGAGATTTTATCTGTACTCAGTTGTATTACTGTATTAGGCTTAGATTTGCATGTTTTATTTTATTTTACTTGGTAATTCACTTTGTTCTGTCTGTTACTACTTGGAACCACTTAAATCCTACTTTCTGTATTTAATAAAATCACTTTTTGCTTATTACGGTAATTAACTTAGAGTATGTATTAATACCTGAGGGGGGGGGGGGGGCAAACAGCTGTGCAAATCTCTCTATCAGTGTTACAGAGGGCGAACAATTTATGAGTTTACCCTGTATAAGCTTTATACAGGGTAAAACAGATTTATTTGGGGTTTAGACCCCATTGGAAGTTGGGCATCTGAGTGTTAAAGACAGGAACACTTCTGTTAGCTGCTTTCAGTTAAGTCTGCAGCTTTGGGGCACGTGGTTCAGACCCTGGGTGTCTGGCTCAACAAGACAGGGTGCTGGGGTCCCGAGCTGCCAGGGCAGGAAAGCAGGGGCAGAAGTAGTCTTGGCACATCAGGTGGCAGCTCCCAAGGGGGTTTCTGTGATCCAACCTGTCACAGGTATTATAGTACGGCATGGAGGTTTTGATTGCTACTGTACCTCCTTGCGCTAGGCCCTGTATACACACAGCAAGAGACGTGCCTTGCTACAAAGAACTTCTGTGCTACCTAGGTTTATACTGTACTCCATACCCACCGGTTTCAGGCTGGTTTGTATTCAACATGGCTCAGCCATGCCTCTGCAGCTGCTAGCAGTGTTACCGCAGTGACACCGCTATTTATACTTGCACTAGCTTGAGGAGAGCTGGTGCAAATACGTGTACACGAGCAGCTCGTAGCGTAGACACAGCCTGAAAGCCCTCCAGTGGTGCACTAAGTGATGGGACTAATACCGGTCACGTGCTGTTTGATCTCTCATTCCCCCCCGGGTGAGTATTGGGGGTGGAGTGCCGTTCCCACTCCCCCAGTCTACATAGATAAGAGAGACAAAGGGGAAACAGAAGCACAGAGATTTGCCCAAGGTCACACAGTAGGTCAGTGGCAGAGCCAGAAATAGAATCCAGGTCTCACAGCACCCAGTCCAGCAGCCTAGTGGACAGAGCGCTCCATCAGTCACAGTGCTATAGAGGAATGCATATAGGTATGTGCTCGTTGAACTTAGTCACATGTATCAGTGAATTTATACACTTAAGTGTCTGCGTTTGCATCCTTGGGCACAGATCTCTGGGCCTAGAGATGATATCCTTGATTTTCATTTACTATTTAAAAAATGTAATGTATGGGACAACCAGGATACGTTTCCTTTAGCCGTGACAATGAAAGCCTAAATCATCCTTTTAAAATAACAATATTTTCACAGAACCATTTGCACGCATACTATGAGACCTCAGCAGCCCTGTTATCATACCTTTACATGACCGTACATAGAATCATAGACTTTAAGGTCAGAAGGGACCATTATGATCATCTAGTCTGACCTCCTGCACAACGCAGGTCACAGAATCTCACCCACCCACTCCTGTAACAAACCCCTAACCTACGTCTGAGCTACTGAAGTCCTCAAATCGTGGTTTAAAGACCTCAAGGTGCAGAGAATCCTCCAGCAAGTGACCCGTGCCCCACGCTGCAGAGGAAGGCGAAAAACCCCAGGGCCTCTGCCAATCTGCCCTTGAGGAAAATTCCTTCCTGACCCCAAATATGGCAATCAGCTAAACCCTGAGCATGTGGGCAAGACTCACCAGCCAGACACCCAGGAAAGAATTCTCTGTAGTAACTCAGATCCCACCCTATCTAACATCCCATCACAGGCCATTGGGCATATTTACTGCTAACAGTCAAAGATCAATTAATTGCTAAAATTAGGCTATCCCATCATACCATCCCCTCCATAAACTTATCACACTTAGTCTTGAAGCCAGATATGTCTTTTGCCCCCACTGCTCCCCTTGGAAGGCTGTTCCAGAATTTCACTCCTCTGATGGTTAGAAAACTTCATCTAATTTCAAGTCTAAACTTCCTGATGGCCAGTTTATATCCATTTGTTCTTGTGTCCACATTGGTACTGAGCTTAAATAATTCCTCTCCCTCCCTGATATTTATCCCTCTGATATATTTATAAAGAGCAATCATATCTCCCCTCAGCCTTCTTTTGGTTAGGCTAAACAAGCCGACCTCTTTGAGTCTCCTTTCATAAGACAGGTTTTCCATTCCTCGGATCATCCTAGTAGCCCTTCTCTGTACCTGTTCCAGTTTGAATTCATCCTTCTTAAACATGGGAGACCAGAACTGCACACAATATTCCAGATGAGGTCTCACCAGTGCCTTGTATAATGGTACTAACACCTCCTTATCGCTACTGGAAATACCTCGCCTAATACATCCCAAGACCGCATTAGCTTTTTTCACAGCCATAGCACATTGGCGGCTCATAGTCATCCTGTGATCAACCAATACTCCCTAGGTCCTTCTCCTCCTCTGTTACTTCCAAGTGATGCGTCCCCAGCTTATAACAAAAATTCTTGTTATTAATCCCTAAATGCATGACCTTGCACTTTTCACTATTAAATTTCATCCTATTACTATTACTCCAGTTTACAAGGTCATCCATATCTTCCTGTATGATATCCCGGTCCTTCTCTGTATTGGCAATACCTCCCAGCTGTGTCATCCGCGAACTTTATTAGCACATTCCCACTTTTTGTGCCAAGGTCAGTAATAAAAAGATTAAATAAGATTGGTCCCAAAACTCCCTGAGGAACTCCACTAGTAACCTCCTTCTAGCCTGACAGTTCACCTTTCAGTGTGACCCGTTGTAGTCTCCTCTTTAACCAGTTCCTTATTCACCTTTCAATTTTCATGTTGATCCCCATCTTTTCCAATTTAGCTAATAATTCCCCATGTGGAACCGTATCAAATGCCTTACTGAAATCAAGGTAAATTAGATCCTCTGCATTTCCTTTGTCTAAAAAATCTGTTACCTTCTCAAAGAAGGAGATCAGGTTGGTTTGGCACGGTCTACCTTTTGTAAAACCATGTTGTATTTTGTCCCAATTACCATTGACCTCAATGTCCTTAACTACTTTCTCCTTCAAAATTTTTTCCAAGACCTTGCATACTACAGATGTCAAACTAATAGGCCTGTAGTTACCCGGATCACATTTTTTTCCTTTCTTAAAAATAGGAACTATGTTAGCAATTCTCCAGTCATACATGGACCAGATTGTGTTGGGAGGTCCTGGAAGCTCCTTCCCTGGAGATTTTCAAGAGGAGGCTGGATAGCCACCTGTCTTGGATGGTTTAGATGCAACAAATCCTGCATCTTGGCAGGGGTTAGACTAGATTATCCTTGCGGGCCCTTCTAACCCTATGGTTCCATGACCAATCAATGTACTCCAATGTCTTACTTCTTAGTTAGCACATCTTCAGAACTAACCCACCAATCTAATTCCAATGGCAGTACATTTTAAACTCATTTTAGCATCCCCGGTGTATTAAACATAAATTAACTTTATTATGCTGATGGCTCTTTCATACGTTTTGCAAGTAGGTGTTTTGGTTAGACTATGCAAACAAAATGCGGTCATTTAAAATGTTAATATTTGCTCTTTACATTCCATGTTTAACAACCCAGAAGCCTCTTCAGTTCTCATCACATCGTTCTGCCTTTCCTTCAGCTTGGGAAATAAATGGACGCTGCTGCTTCTGTTCGCTATTGAGCAGCAAGCAGGAGGACCACTGCTAAACCACTTAGAACCTGGCAAAAACACTCCAGCAAACAAGCCAATCGACAGACCTCTAATAAGGACGATCCTGGCTTCACAATTAAAAAAACAAGACACTAGCAGCACATTAAGCCTTCCAGAGTTTCCCACGTTATTTAGCCACTTTGGCTGAGACGAGCAGCAGCCCTAATCTCCAGAGGGCAATTCAGGCTGGTAAAAACAACTCAGTCTGTGGTGTAGCACTCACGTATATACTCCGCCTACGTGGAATTTCAACTCCCATTAAAGCCAATGGGAAAGATCCATTCATTTCAATGAAAGTTGGATGGGGCCTTTTCTGCGGACAGACTAAACTGGAGAGTTTGATCTTAAGCCTCATCCAGTTACTCCAGTGCATTAGGGCTCCGAAGGGTTTAAAAGGCGTGGGTCTGCTATGCAGGGGGACAAAGCAGGAGGGTCTCTGTCTAGGAATTCTGTCTCTTCCCAGGGCAGACTCCAAAAGCTCAGTGGTAGCACTCAGCACCTTGTTACTGAGGGGGCCACCGCCCAGGGTGTGTCCAGTCAGTCTGTACATAACGCCCATCTGCAATGTCAGAAAACTGCTGTGGGGACACAGCAAGCCCCACACCCTTCATTGCACTCCCTGGGCCTCAGCAAAAGTCCAGCCTATTAAATTCAGTGCACTTTGGATCAGGCCCTTAAAATGTAATGCAGGCCAGGGCACGGCTCTTTTGAGTGCCTGTGTTGGGCAATCCTCATGGCATGGCATTTTATGGGCCTGTGTCAGGTAATCCAGGGGGTCTAAGGATTAGGAATCCATCTCCACCCCCTAACTCCTGGGGCTGGATATCGTTGTGATGATTTTTGCCTCTAGTTTTCTCTTTTCTTCCATTACCACTCCACCCCTCCCCCGCCTCACCCCTTGTAGATCCTCCTCACTCCTGGACCGCTCTCTCTCTCCCACTTCTGTTTTCCAAACCAACACAACCTCCCATTAATGTGCTTCTGGCTTCCGATCCTCATGTGGAAAGTTGGTGCAACTCCCTGCCTGAGGCCTTTCCACTGATCTCTTTGGCATGTTTCTACAATGCAAAACAATAAAAAAGTCTCCTCATTATCACACCACATCATCGCTAACGACGTGCCAGGGCCTATGTGGCCAGCAGCCACATTCACCACCACATTTTAAAAAGGTGCTGCGCTCTCTCGGCTACACTGGGATGTGCTAGAGGTGCCAATGAGTCATACAACCGTGCACGACAGCCATTCCTGCAGCACATTGCATAGGAGAGAAAAAGAGAGCGAGACAAGTTGGTCCAATAAACGATATTACCTCACCCACCTTGTTGCTAATATCCTGGGACCGACACAGCCACAACTACACTGCATGCATACAAGAGAGACATTTTCACAGTCTCTCCATTACTGACATGAACTCTAATATGCTCTGGATGATTGCATTGCCGTCCAGGTGATTCCTATGTAAGCCATGCACACTTCCTTGTTTCCAGTCGCTTGGGGTATTACTGTTTGTACAGATGTGACGGCTGCTATCTTGGCCAATATGGGAACTGAACAGGGCAATCTTGAGAGCTAAAAAGCACGAGTCTCTCTATAGCTTGAGCTAAAGAGCAAGACTGGTTAGCTGAGAGCTGCAACAGACTTCCTTCCCCTTTGGCTCAGGCACAGATGGGGCATGTAACACTCCAGTGGGCTACACACCCATGGCATTGCTGACTCCAATGGGCTTTGGATCGGACTCCCAGTCTGGTACACAGCTGGGCTGGATTTTCAAATGCTCAGCTCCCACTGAGACATTATGGCCCAAGTTTCAAAAGTGCTCAACATGCCAACCTCTTTGGAAAACATGGCCCGGTTATGAACACTGCTCCTCCCATTGTTCACCACGCATGGCCCAGGTATACCATGAATCCCCTCCTGTAGATGAGCTCTTCCTTGCTCGTGGTACGAATCAGTCAGAGACCAGTCTTTTGCAAACCCCAGTACCTTTTATTTCCCTGCGTGCGTTTCCACCACCACCTATATACAGTTCTGTACACTTCAATATGCCTCTGGTAGCCACCTGAGGAACCGCTAGCTCCTGTAGCTAGGTGGGAGCAGCGCTCCCCAACTCCTCCCTTTCCTGTCCCCCCCCCCCCCCCTGCTCCTTCCTGCTAGCTTTATAGGCCTCCTCCCCATAAAGCTCACAGGTGATTACCTTGCAGCCCTTTAATGAGCCACACCCTGCCAGCTCCAATTACTTCCCCTTAATGGGAGCTGAGCTAGCAGAAGCTGAGCTAACAGGGGCTGGTTCAGTGCCTCTTAGGCCAACACCCTGTTACACCTCCACATTCTGTTAATGCACCTCACAGATGGACACCTCCAACAAACTTCTTTTCTATGAAAGGGGCCTTTTGAAGAACCTCATTTTTCCTGCTTGTCTAATTATCTGTCCTACTACCAGCTGTGATTTGCAGACCGTTGCTTGGGCTAGCCATCACTGAGTGTCCAAAACTTTGCCATTAATACAGAACTACAATCAACACTTGGGGTGGAACATATTCTGAACAATACTATACACTGCCATCCGACTGTTTCTTCAATTACTCTCCATTGTTCTTTTCATTCTTTTTCAGGAGGTTGCCGTTCACTGATTTTACTCCCTTTTGCTGCACTCGTTACACTATTAGAACACATGTACTAAAGAGCATCTTCTCTCCCCAGCTGATAATTGTGACAAAGAGTGAAGATTAGTCAGAACTAGAGCTGTACAAATAACTGATTTTTTTGGTTTGGTAGCTGAACAGAAAATGTTTGGATCTACCCAAGAAGATTTTTTTAACCCAAAAGTGATTTTTTATTTTATTTTCGGTCAAATAAAATATTGTTTCATTTTGAGGGTTTTTTAAATCTTTTGGGTGAGGGATATCTATCCTGGGGGAGGGATAGCTCAGTGGTTTGAGCATTGGCCTGCTAAACCCAGAGTTGTGAGTTCAATCTTTGAGGGGGCCACTTAGGGATCTGGGGCCAAATTGGTCCTGCTAGTGAAGGCAGGGGGCTGGACTCGATGACCTTTCAGGGTCCCTTCCAGCTCTATGAGATAGGTATATCTCCATATATTATATTATTTTTCCCCAAAAAGATAACTGAATCAAAATTCCGAACAAAGCGATTTCCTTGTGCACCATGCAGCCATTATAAATGGGGGATGCAGACATATACATAATTAGTTAATAACATGAAATGATATTTGTTATGGTTCTGAGGGGTGTAGGTGGAAGACAGATACTTCTTCTTCCCAGATGTTTCCCAATTCTTGCCCCTGGGAATTGTGTTGTGCGGAGGGAGGGCTGGACGTCAGCTCTCCTTATCAGACACCATTATTTATTTCCAGTTAGAAGGCGTGAGGCACTTGCCAAAGAGAAAAGTCCATGTGGTCCCTGCCAGGAGGCACTCACACTCTGACAGATCAGGAGATCTGAATCCAGAGTCTGCCCATCTTTAGGAGACACAGTGCACTCCCGATCATCCAAATAGCAAGGGGGACATGGATTTTATTTCGATAACCAGGAGCAGATAATCGAGAGGGTAGGACCCATTCAGCCATTCAACAGTGGGGTGGCCTCCCTTGCAGCTGGGGGCTCATCCTCCGAGTCCTGGCCTAGGGTCTCTGCTCTGCCCTGCTCACTTGCTGCCATGACAGCAGGGTTGCAAGGGCTCCCTACACTGGGGAGCCATTTAGCTACAAGGTGGCCTCTCCTGTGGCCAGGGGCTCGTCCTCCTCTTCCTGGCAGTCCCAGCCAGGGGTCTCTGCTCTGTTACCTGCACTTCCACATTATCCGAACCCTTCATTGTCTCCCAGCATGAGACACATGCTGCAGAGGGTGCTTTTCTCATGCTGCAGGATAAGGAAGGGATTTGGATAATGCAAAGGTTTGGAGGTGCCCACATTTGGGTCCTGGCAGGTTGCACAAAGGATGACAAGGGTTACAGATTAAAAAGGAGAAGGGATCGGCGCTATGGGTGGCAAGGATGTCTCTCCCTGATGCAAGGCAGACACAGACCCTGGACTCAGATGTTGCTATATGAGCAGAGGGGGATATGAAGCAAACCACAGATGCCCCCCTAGAACTTGTGACTAGAGCGGGGTGAATAACTGAGTTTTCTGGTTCTCTGGCAGCGCCCTGGGTTTGGTTTGGTTTTTTAATTCTTTTTGATCAACCCAAAACATTTTTCAGAATTATCAGCGACAGAAAGAGTCCAAAGAAAATTCACTTTGGGTCAAACGAAACCTTCTGGGCTTGGGGCGTTTTTCATAGAAGCAAAGGCAATTTAAACACAAAGGGCAAGATTCACACGGGGCCTTGCGTGCCACCAGCATTCACAAAATGGAGGTGGTTGTGCCCACAGTATGGGCAGTGCAGGCCAGAGAACACCCAGTTAAACAGGCCCACTGGGGGGAAGGCATGAGTTAGGCCCTGGGTGTCACGACTGAGGCAGATGGCACATGCCCATCAGCAGATTGTAAGTGCCTGGTGGACTTTACCAGTGGAAACTTGGGTGCCTAGGGGCTTTAGGCATTACAGGGTTAAGTTGCAGCTGAGTGGGGTCTAAATTCTGGTTTTAGGCACCTAAGTGCCTACGTGGATCAAGTTCTCAGTGACTCCCCCGTGACCACACAGGAAGCCTGTGGCAGAGTAAAGAGTTGATGCAGGGCTCCTTCGTGCTAGGCAGGTGTCCTGAACACTGGGAAGTTCTAAATCAGAGCCCAGCTGATGCTCACGTTCACCCTCAGTCTAAAACTCACCCTTCCTAGGTGAGCCAGAGAGAGCGGGAAATCAAAGTCACAAAGGGTTTGTCTACACCACAATTAAACTCCTGCATCTGGCCCATCAGCTGCATCAGGGTTGTCAAATTGCGATCGGTGTAGATGTCCAGGCTCAACCTGGAGTCCAGGCTCTGGGCCCCTCCCACCTTGCGGGCAATTTTACAGCCCGGTGACCCCAAGACAGCTGACACAGGCCAGCAGTGGGTATTTAACTGCAGGATAGACAAACCCTAAGACACCGATCCCCTTAAGTATGTGCTTGACTGTAAGTCTGTGATTAGCCCCATAGAAGCCAACATTAAGCCTATGCTTGAATGAGTTGCTGGATTGGGGCTGAACCATTTGAAGGTGCTATGTAATAATGAGGGTAGAGAGTTTCTTTCCCGGAGCAGACTAGCATGGAAAAGGCGTTCCTTTGATTTCCCCCTCCACACACGCAGATATTTTTGAAGCCGTTGTTCCCGTTTTATACCGGGACCATCATAAAGCGGCAACAGCCGTCAGTCAAACAGCCATCCCTCTGCAAATCTGCCTGGAGCACTCTGTTTTCAAATCCCGGGTCTCCAGGCAGGTTTGCAAGGTGCCAGCTGTGTGATTAACAGTCCCCGAGGAGAGCTGTGCAGGTGTGTGGGGAGGGGTGTAGGCCCCTGGCCTTGGCACGGCCATGGCATACACACTGGAAGAGCTTAGACTTGGCATTGTGCCACTCCCTCTGGACTGATCCACGGGGAGCATTTTGTCCCACACATTTCAGAAGCCAACAGTTGCGGTTTTCTCTGCAAAAGCCTCATGAGCTCCCCTCACTGGCTGTTGGGGGCACCTTGTCGGAACTCAGGTGCAGTGGGGAAGAGGAGGTTGCAGGGCAGCCATTGCAGCTTGCGGACACACCGCTGTGCAAGTTAGAGCCGCACAGGCATTGCCACCATTAAAGGAGTGGCTGGCCTGAGACACCCTCCCTCCCCTCGGAGTGCTCCCAGGGAGAGCCACGGGGCTACTTGAGAAGCGATGTACTATTCCACAGCGCTAAGGGAGACAGAATCTGGCCCTTTTTATTATGCCTGAGTCTGCACACAGGCAGCAGCTACACACTGCCACCAGACAGCCTTGGCGGAGCCCTGACCAACACGCCACCCATTCTGGGAGAGCAGGTGCTGTGGGAAGTGCCCCACACAGTACACATGACCAGCAGCCCCTCCTATGACCTCTGATTGGCCCAGACCTACTATTTAAGCGTGGGGGGAGTGCCAAGACGTTGTCTGTGCAACAAAGCAGATCCCTGACCTGCTGCTGAGACAGACCATGTGTTGTTCGTGTCTCCTCGCCCTGCCCTCTGGTTCTTGCCTCTGGCTTGATCCTTGGCTCCAGCCCCTGATTATTGACTCTGGCACCTGCTATTGACCTTGGTTCAACCCTTGACTCCAGACCGTGGCTACGGACTCTGACTTGAGCCCTCAGGCCTGATCACCTAGCCGCTGAACTGATTGCCCAAGCCCTGGTTCTGCGCAGTGACTATCTACAATGGGACAATGCACTTCCTGTAAAAGAGAGGGGGCATAGGCTGCATGGCCTCTGGAACACACTCCTCACCTTGGTCTGAAATAGCCCAGATTTGCAGCATGCTGGGAAGGCCACCAAAAGATACCCCTTGGAGAGGGCTTTTGGAGCAGGGCCAGGGTTTGTTTCCCACGACGAAGGGGTAGAAAGGAGTTTCTGTAGGTAGCTGGCTGGCTGAGCTCCTGCTGAATTGATTAGTTGAATGTTAGTGGGATTTTATGATATTGTATAATTAACATGGTAGGATGCCCAAAGGCTTGGATAGGCCTACTGTAAAACCAAAACCAGGGTGTTTCCATTAAACTAACCTTCCTCCAGTATGTTTCGGAATCATAGGGGCAGATTAGGGTTAGTGTCCCACTAAGGCATCCTTATTCCAGAAGGGCTCTTAAGCATGTATTTAAGCCCTGTTGAAATCAAAGCCTTAAAGCTAAGCAGGTGCTTAAGTAATTTCCTGAACTGGTGTCTAACCATGGTGATCATTTCCTCATACAAGCAGGCCGATTGTCTTCAATGGAATGATTGTTTGAGTAATGGCTCAGCAAAGGTTCACAATCCAGCCCATAAAGATTCCCATGAAAGACAGGAAACCATCCTTGGGTGTTTCTATTCAAGGTAATATCTTTCTTTGTCTAAAGAGACTGGAATTAATTTTATGAGAGTCTCCAAATACAGAGAGGAAAGGTTAAATGACCATGCTCACTTTTAAACACCTAAAATGCTAAAAGCAAAGGAATCTTATGAACAATTTATACTAAACAAAAAATCAAAGTTAGATTATCATTCGTTCACTGGTGCCTTTCCCCCCCAAACATTGACATCTGATGTTTATAACCCTGTGAATAATAAAGGTCCTGTTACCTTTCTCGCTTAAAATCAACTTCCTTTATTCACTATGCAGGTTTCATTTAGGAATTACTCTAGGCTTTCCAAAATACTTTGTTATCCCTTTGAAATGCTCCCACCATGGAAATCCTTGCTCTGCTTTTTATTACACTGTTACATTTGCTATTGTTTTAGCTTAAGCAGCAGCATATTCTATCCTTACATGATAATACTTTGCACTTCTCATGTTCAAAGCACTTCACAGACACTGGGTCTGATTTGACAGACATCTCATGCCATTGACTTCAGTGAGTTCCACGGATTGGCAGTCTTCCAGGCAGGCGCTGTGGAGATGTTGAGCAAACTTGTTCAGCAGGGTGCTCAGCTGGACTCAAATCCAGTGCTTTGAAATTCATTTGTGTGGCTGTAGTCCAGGACCATTGCTAATCTCCTCCCAGAACTCTGTGCAGTTTGCACATCAAAAATTTCATTCTTCATCCATGGCAAAGTATTCCCCAAACCCTTGGACATCCTGCTGCCCTGTCTTCCACTATCCACTGCCTAGGCTCTGCCCTTCTCCTTTCATCTATGTAAGAAACTTCCAAACACCTTGACAGCACTGCCATGAATTGCAGATCCACACACTTGCTGAGCAAAGTGGCTTAGCTGTGTTACAGATGTTGGATCATCAACATTTAACTCATATGTTCAGTGCACGTTGGAGCTATTTAAGTCATGCAGACCTCTGGCCACTTCTACATCTCTAACTTGTACAAGTCCAAAGCTGAGTTGCTTCATCTATCATATTAGAGCAGATTGAACAATTTTGGACAAAACTCCTCCCCCCCTCGAAAAATGCCATTTTGGCAAAACTGAAATGTTTCATGGAAATGCATTGGTTTCAACAGACGTTTTGTTGGGAAGGTTGCTCAAGTCCAGGATGAAACTTCCGGTCAAAACCAGACAGAGCATAGAGGAGGTCATCTAGTCCAACCCCCTGCTCAAAGCAGGACCAATCCCCAACTAAATCATCCCAGCCAGGGCTTCGTCAAGTCTGACCTTAAAAATCTCTAATGAAGGAGATTCCACCACCTCCCTAGGTAACCCATTCCAGTGCTTCAACACCCTCCTAGTGAAAAAGTTTTTCCTAATATCCAACGTAAACCTTCCACACTGCAACTTGAGACCATTACTCCTTGTTCTGTCATCTGGTACCACTGAGAACAGTCTAGATCCATCCTCTTTGGAACTCCCTTTCAGGCAGTTGAAAGCACAGCTATCAAATCCCCCCTCATTCTTCGCTTCTGCATACTAAACAATCCCAATTCCCTCAGCCTCGCCTCATAAGTCATGTATCGGGGGTAGCCGTGTTAGTCTGTATCCACAAAAAACAACAAGTAGTCCGGTGGCACCTTAAAGACTAACAGGTTTATTTGGGCATAAGCTTTCATGGATAAAAAAACCTAACTTCTTCAGATGCATGGAGTGAAAGTTACAGATGCAGGCATTATATAAGTCATGTGCTCCAGCCCCCTAATCATTTTTGTTCTGCTGGACTCTTTCCAATTTTTCCACATCCTTCTTGTAGTGTGGGGCCCAAAACTGGACACAGTACTCCAGATGAGGCCTCACCAATGCCGAATAGAAGGGAATGATCATGTCCCTCGATCTGCTGGCAATGCTCCTACTTATACAGCCCAGAATATACAGAATAGCCAATTGCCTAATGATCAGAGGCACTCATGGGATAGTGGGGTTCAAGTCCTTGTTCTGGTGATTCACCTAACCACCGGGCTACTATGTTTTCGACTCATATGTTTTTCCCAACAAAAAATTCTTGAAAGGTCTTGATTTCATTCTGACATGGAATGAAAACAAATTTCAAAACCTCAAGGTTTTTTTTCTTGCTTTCCACTGAGCCCTACTAGCAAGATACCCTAGTGAAGTCACTGGAGAAGTTAGCATTGCAGGGCTGGGCTTAGAATTTCTGCTTTTCTGGCTTATGGTCATGTGTTCAAGTCAATGTCCAAACCTTTTTTCACTAGAAAATTAACATACACAACATGTGGTTATTTTATCAGACAGCTTTAACGCAGTAATGTAACTAATATTTATAGCGAAATATACTTTGAAAAGTGTAGTACAACATCATTTCCAAAGGCCATTTACAAGTGCAGGAATAGTTAGAAGCAGGAAAAAATATACCCTTTGAATGTATCTTTTGTAGTTTCACAGAGTTTAAGGCCAGAACAGACATTAGATCCTTTCTCACCTAACTTCCTGCATAATACAGGCCATTAAATTTCATACCTATATTTGGCCCAAAAGACTTTAATTAGACTAATGCATGAAGATACAGCAACTTTCACTCCACTTGTGATAGCCTTACAGAAATTTGACCCTATGACCTAGAGCATCAGAAGCAACAACCGTCCCTGTCTGCCAGCAGGCCACATAGGGTGGCACACCAATCCCACATTACTGCTGGGTCAGATCCTTTGTTCATGGCAGCTAGATGCAAATTGTAGGTCGGGCACAAGTTCCAAAAGCAAATGAACCCATCCAAGAACTTTCCCACAAGAGCACAGCATTCCAAAGCCATCCTGAAAACAAATATCTGGGAAAGTAAACAACTAATGAAAAGGAGTCACCACTCAGGTTTCAATTTAACAGTGAAATGTTTGTGTAAGGACCTCTCTTTCTCCTAAATCAGAATAGAGGCAGCCAGATTCCTCGGGATCAGGATTTGTTTCTAGGAGTAGAATGAGGGAGAAGTGATAGAGTAACTTTGCTTTTGTGGAAGCTGCAGAATTGCCATGGCAGCGACAGAGCATTCCACCCAGGGATTCCTGCGCTGAGTCCATAACGTCTCGGTGCTGTTCTCGCAGTTAATGATAAATTAGTGTTCTTTAACACAAGGAGTCAGGAGGAGAATGCTGTTTGCTTCCTGGAAACACAGCCTCCTGCGGAGACCTCCTCTTCTTCTAGATATGAGGATGCAGTAATGGCTTTCAACTGTGAGGCTGCAGTCAATTTCAGTGAACTTTGGAGAATACCTCAGTGGCAATGGGAACGCTACCTAGAAAGGGTCTGGTATTGGAAATGTTGGTGATTTAGGCAAAATACCAGAATTTTCTAGGCATAGGTTTGATCAGCATACTTAGCTAAGCATTTGGCTACGTCTAACAAAGTGAGGAAGAAAGAAAATCTCCCTGACAGAGATAGAGTTGATAGGATTGATGAAAGTGTCTCTCCTCAGGAAGGCAGGCTATAGAATATGCCTATTAACATATTTCAGACTGTGACAGGGGCCTCTACTCACCGCTAGGATGGCGCCTCCTCCTGGCCATTCTGGGGATTCGCTCTGCCAGGCCAACACCCTTTCCCACAGTCCCACTCCATCACTCTGTCTCTTCCTCTCTCTGCAGCCTCTCTTTCGTTCCAGGAACTGCAAGCTCCTCTTTGTGACTTGGCCCTCTGGCCAGGTCACTAAGTAGTTTCCCATTCTGGGGTGAGTCAAAGTCTCTTTTTGCCAACAGTCTCAGGCAGTCTTCCCATTCCCTGCCCCAGGTGCCATTACCTGGGTGGCTGGCGGGGAAACCCGGGCCCACCCTCTACTCTGGGTTCCAGCTCAGGGATCCTCTAGTCAGCAGCCAAGGTCAGTTCCCTCCTGAACCCGGCTGCCTTTCCCTGAGCCTCCTCCTACCTTCTGGCTCTCCCCACTTCTCTGGGATTGCCAGCCCAAACTCTCTCCTCCTAGGGAGTAACTATAGTCACACAGACCGAAGTGAAGAGAATGGAGTATACCCCTGAGAATTTCTCTGACTCAGAGAGTAGCCCTGTCATAGGTTTCACCCCCACTCTGAACTTTAGGGTACAAATGTGGGGACCTGCATGGGAACTCATAAGCTTAATTACCAGCTTAGATCAGTATGCTGCCACCACCCAAATATTGGAGTCATTTGGGAAACTCTGTCTTCTCCCCCAAAAACTTTTCCCTCCCAAGTACTATAACCCTTCCCTGGGTAGTTTTGAGAGACTCCTCCACCAATTCCCTGGTGAACACTGACCCAAACCCCTTGGATCTTAAAACAAGGAGAAATTAACCATCCCCCCTCCTTTCCCCCACCAATTCCTGGTGAGCCCAGATCCAACCCCTTTGGATCTTAAAACAAGGAAAAATCAATCAGGTCTCTAAAAAGAAGGCTTTTAATTAAAGAAAAGAAAGGTAAAAGAAAAACCTCTGGGAGATAGCATACAAGCTGATCTCACAGACAACAAATTTAAAACACAAAGGATGTTCCCCTGGGCAAAACCCTTAGTACATCAAAAAATAGCCAATTTGATTATACCTATAATGCCCAAGACAAGTTACAAACAGAAAATAAACATAAGCTAATTCCTTCACTAAATACTCACTACCCTGTCTGATTCCTGATTCCTTTTCCTCTCCGGCCAGAACTGAAACTGACCCAAGACAAAGGGAACTTCCAAACTTCCTTTTGAAACATCTTGTCCCCCCATTGGTTCCTTTGGTCAGGTGTCAGCTAGGCTAGGTGAACTTCTTAACCCTTTACAGGTAAAAGAGGCATTAACCCTTAACTATCTGTTTATGACAAGCCCTATCTGTTGAAGATGAGCCACAGCACAATGAAGTTTGTTGTGACAATGTCAGATCTAAGGAGATTTGGGGAGAGATGACTGTTGCCTAGATCTGTTAAAATTCTATGTAGTAGCCATACCTAACTGTAGCTATAATTCAGTGATCTGAGGTAGGATTGGTCCGTTACTGCTACAGTCAGAGATTCTTCCACCCACTTATTCAAGACTCATGGAAAGGGCCTCTAGGTAGCCATATGTTACGTCTAGCTTTGAAGGACAAGGTTACAGAATCATTTCTGCTCCTTCTATCAAGGAGATATCCCAGAATTTGGAGTGCAAAAGATCTGATTTTTTTCAGGTAGGCTTGAGAGGAGCTTCTGTTTTGAGGCTTGAATTCTTTCTGAATTGGCTTGGCCAAGGAGTGGGATTTTTTCCCCTTTCTCTTTGCATTGTCTACTACTGTTGCTTTGTCCAGAATCTCACAAAAAGAGCCAATTTCCCTTGAATTATGCTGCTGCTAAATGCTGGTTTGCTGGAACATCTGCTTGCCATGTGTAGAGTCAGACATATCTCCAGGCAACACTGTTAGAAGCAATGGATCTGGAAGAGAATTTTAATGCATTGAAGCAGCATCTGCTGAGAATGATGCAGCCAGAGAGTTTTCCTTCACTCAAGACTGGAAGTATTTCTGATCTGAGAGATCCATATGGTCTAGATATTCACACAAGGCTAGCATAGCAGCAGAACAGGCTGAAGTTTGCAAAGATGCTGCTGAGCCCTTGATTATTTTCCTAGGGCAGTTTCAGCCTAATGATCTGGCTATTCTTGGTAAAAGGCCCCTTCACACCCTTGTATGTCTTTAAAATGAGATGCCCTGGCTGCATTTGAGTGTAGATTGCCACACCACTGTGAAAACTACATATGTTGTCAGCTGAACCTCCTCCTCTCATTAGTCTGTTCTTATTGAGCAGGAATTACCTCCTCCGTGGTCTCATTCAGGGCAGTCACTGCTTCCTTCTCATTATTGAAGACGAAGGTACCTTCAACCAGGGGGCTTTCCTTGTGCTGTGAACTCAGTGCTACATCAGAGACCCTATAATACTGTTACTCTCCCAGAGCTGAATTCAGACAGTGGATCAGGCAGATAACACAGGCTACAGAGAACGCTCCCCCCAAGCATCTGAGGCCCACTGCAGTTGGAATCCTGGCAGAGCTCCCACTTATGTGATGGCTGCAGTCTTGGCCAATGCAGCAAGGATTAAACTGGGGACTCACAGAGCTAAACGCCAGAGTCTCTACAGCTTACGCTGAAGAGCCCGAGGCTGCAATAGACCCATATCCTCTGTGGATCAGACACAGAGGGGGACACACAAAACACACCGACCTGTGGGTTACAGATGCATTGTTAACAGTAAAATGTTGGCAGCTGCACACGGCAGGCTAATAATGCAACAGAACTGTTGCAGGCCTGTGTTTTGGGGGTGGAGGGCTGAGATGTGGAGTAATTGGGCAGGTGGGCTTTGCTGCTCCCTATTATAACAGGTTAGCCCAGCTCCCAAGCACCCCCTCATGGCAAAGAGTGGCTCTTTTCCCTCTTCTTCAGGGCTCCTTAAAGCCCATGCACACAGATCAGTGTTGATGATGTGGCTTGGCCTGCTGGCCCCGTCACAAATTTAACCCCTTCAGGTGTAACAAAACTCCAACTTAAAAGCCCCAACAAACAAAAAAAGTTCTTCTGTCCTTCGTGGGCTTCTCTTCAGCCTACCCTCCAGGCTCTGTTCTCAGCCCCTTTCAGTCTCCCTACTGTGGGAGAGACCTGGTACCCCTGGAGTCCCCAGCCTTCTGCAGCCCCTGGCTCAGGGCCTTCTTCAGAAACCTGACTACCCCCAGACTTCTCTCTCAGCCCTTTTGCAAGCCCCAGGTGTCCACTAATGTATCAGCTGACCTGCTTAGCCCCACTCCATCAGGCTGGGAAGCAGCTAGTTAATCAGGGCACAGATGGGGCTGGCCCTTGGTCCCCTTAAAGGGACCACTCATCCTGTGACACCTATATTCGGCAGAGGCCAGCTCTACATGGCAGAGGCCATGCTAGGACCAGGCAGTAGGCATGAGCTTAAAGATAAGTGTGAAGGAAGTTTCCTCACAGCCACTGCCCCTGCCCATAGCCTGCCATGGCAATGCTAATTACTGCTTAACAGGGGCTGGGGATTCCATTTCTCCCCTCCCCAATGCACACCCCTAAATGCATACCCCAGTGACCCTGACAAGATGCTTCCTTAGAGAATGTTGCTTTGAATGTTCATCACACTCAGAAATATACTGACATGGTTTAAAAGAACCTTGCCGCAGAATGAATTTACAGAGTCTGCATTTACTAAAAAACACGTCAAATACCAAGGAAAAAATGACCCCTGACTTAGAAATAGCTGGAGTAGCCCAGCACTCCGAGAATGTGCACTGGGGAGGTGGCTGCTTGATGGCAGTGTGGGCTAATCGTTGGGGCACTGGGAGAGGAATCAGGATAACAGAGTTCTCAGTTCACTGGCCATTCCAAAAAATTAGGGGGGAAAAAGTCATATGGGGTCAACATTTTTCAAACATTTTTAGCAAATTGAAAAGTTGAAAAAAAATCCACCATTTTTCAATTTTTTTGAAGAATTTCTTTTGACCGAACCATGACACCTACATTGACATGAGTTCCCAAAATGTTTCATTGCACCTGAATCTGCATTTTTGGCCCACACAAAAGTTTTGGTTGAAAATTTCCCCCCAACACTAGTGAAGAGCACTGGTTTTATCCGAGCTTTGCCACTGACCATCTGGGTGACGGTGGGCAAGTCATGGCCCTCCTCTGTGCCTCAGTTTCCCCTCCCACTCTGGGTCTGCCTTGTCTAATTAGGTTGTAAGCACTTTGGGGCAGAGGCTCTCTCTCACTCTGTGTGTGTAAAGTGCCTGGCAATCCTGATTGAGGTGACTGGGTGCTTCCATAATACAAACATTAATAATCCCCAGGGCTTTCCTTCACTTTAATTCTGTTGAGGTGCAATTCACTCCTTTGCATAAGACGAACATAAAGCTTGTGCATTTCTTAAGTGGGCTTAAGTTGCACAAAGGTCTCGTACTGGCCCTCGGTACAGAGTTAATTTCACCCATAATGAATTCTCTGAGTTCATTGGAACACCACGTTTCTATTTATCCACCAGGTTTCAGAAATGAAACCTTTTCTGCTTTATTCTCGGGAATTCAAGAGTTCCTCCTTTCATTTGCACACGAAAAGATGCTACCGGTGGCTCACACAATGCCACGTTCCCACCTCTTCTCTTTGCAAGGAGTCTCTTGCCGCATGGTCTTCAGCACGGTGCACTGCAGTGACCATGTGCCACAGTGCGCGAATCCAACGCCAGTATGAAGAGTGATTAACAATCTGTGTCCTGGGGATATGCAGGCTGAAATTAAATCCTGTTTACAGATGAAAGTTTTTAGACAAGTGACTATGTCCTAATTTGTTGCTAAGAGACAGGAGACCTGATCCTACCAGGTCCTTCCAACTCCCTCGGGGTGAAATGCAAAGCGTCAATGCATTATTTAAGTCTCACCTAACACCTATCATTCATAAGCCCTAGCTTCTTGATAGGCCTTATAAAAGCCCTATCTATGGCCCTCATCCATCAATGGGACGTAAGCGTGTGCTGTATTGGGGGTCTATATACCTTTCCTAGCCCCTGACTCAGGAAAGAATTTAAGCCAATGCTTAACTTTAAAGCCCATGCTTAAGTGATTTACTGAATAAGTTTAAGCATATGCTTAACTCCCATCAAAGAGACTTAACTATCTACCTAAAGTTAAGCATGTATTTAAGTGCTTTCCTGAATTGGTGCTCCAGCCAGCTAATGTGTGTGCTATGAATTAACCTCAATATATTTAAATGCGATCCATCAAAGCCCTAGGAAGCAAATTAAACCGTCTTATCTTGTTATAATGACAATACAACATTCATTTAAAAATGAAGATCCCGTATATATGTAGGTACATGGGGTAAAGTTTTCAACCCTGCCTAAGGGATTTAGGAGCTTAAGCACCATTTTCAAATGGAGGGACTGATCCGGGTCCTTATCATAAGAGACCATTCAAACTGCTCAAGCTCCCACTCCCGCCCCCACAGCACAATGGTCACGGCCTTTTGCAATACAGTCTCACCTCAACATTTCTGATTCATTGTTGAGAGATGCTGAAACCAAGGCTATTAAAATACTTTAAAGGCCACAGATTTTAAGAGGGCAGACTGTACTGTTGACCTGCTGTGACCTTGGGCAAGTCACTTCCCCTCTCAGTGTTTCCGTTCACTCCCAGCCTTTGTCTGTGTAGATCCGAAGCTGGTTGGGGCAGGGACGGTCTTACCATGTGGGGGCACAGTGCCTAGCACAGGGGCGGCCTGATCTCAGTTGGGGTCAGGTAGAAGGGTCAGTTTACTGCCAGCATGCCCCCTTGTGGCTAGGTGTGGCGTAGCGGCTGTTTCCTCATGGAGTAGCCAGTGCTGATAACTGCTCTGGCCTCATGGTCATCTGTCTCGTCTTATGACTCAGCCCTCCAGCCAGGTCACACTTAGTCCCACCCGTTCTGGGGTAAACAAGGAATTCAATACATTAAACTCCCAGCCAGATAACTCTCTGCCCCGAACCTCACCCTTCTGCAGGCTTTTCACCCCTTCCCCGGCTCTGCAGGGCTGTCCTCCCGCTCTTGTGCAGAGAGAGGCCTCCGAGGGCTGGAGGACTGGCTCCAAATTCAATAATTCCTCTCCCCATTGTGTCAGGAGGCTTCCTGCACCACCTTTCCCAGCGGCCACTAGGGGAACCCCGGCCTTCCCATAAGCTCTAGGTTCCAGTTCAGTAACTCTGTGGTGAGCTGCTAAGGTCTGCTCCCTCAAACTCCTTACTGCTGCCTCCTGGGACTTCCTCCTACCTTGGCTTTCCAAGAGCTCCTCCCTGGCCTTAAGGTGCATCTGCCTCTCTCTAAGCCCTTCCTTCACCCTAGCAACCAGAAAGAAACTGCAGAGCTCTTCCCCTCTCTCTCGGCAGCATCTTTCCCTCCTTTATGCTCACCCCCCCCAGCTCCTCCCCATCTGGGTTGCAGCTTCATGTGGGGCTGGCCCATCCCACAGGTGCAGCCAGGTGCCTTAATTGAACTCACTAGTTCCATTTAACCCCTCCAGTGCCAGTGTGGAGTATATACCCCACCACGGGTCTCTGGTTGCTACAGTAATATGAATGAAAAATAACAACAACAACAGACCTTGACCCCGCAAAGGGCTGAGCACATCTGCCTCAGTTGGTCCACTCCTCAGAGGTGTGCTGCACACCTGCAACTCCCATTGTCCCCAGAACTTCTCGGGATGTGGCCCATTGACTCAGTGGGCGTTGAGGGAGGTCATTAACGTGAAAGAGCAGCTCAGCCCATTTTAGGATTGGGCCCGTTATGGTTTATTCCATTTGCTTCTATTTTCTGAGTGTCAGACGGTTGGCGATCGAGCAGTGAATGGCTGAATAACATCTCGGACGTCTTGCCTGAGCGAGCGAGAGCGCTTTAACAAAATAAAGTGGCAGCGGCTGAGCCACTTATTATGAAGCAAGTTCGTGTTCCCATTTAACACTAGCGTTCTGCATAAAGCCTTCGCCCAACTGTCTTTACCCTCTTAAAAATACAGAGGATCCAACTGTCTCCTTGTATCAAGGAGGGCACAGGCGTGTGTTTCTGACAGCAGTATAATTGGATTGTGCCCTTCAGTCTGTAGCAGAACATGTGGCTAGTCACAGTCTACCAAGAAAATAAAGGGCTGCATTATGCACCTCCTCCTCAGCCCTGTGTAATCCCTTCTGTAAATATGAGGTGGAGAGAGAGACTGAACTTGGGGAAAACTTGATCATTATTTCAATGGGTTTTCAATGAGAAAGTCAATAGAAGATCAGTTCTTTTTGTTACATTCATTCATATCCCTTCGTAGCCAACAGCTAGTAAAACAAGAATCATGTGTCCTAATTAGTTTTGAATTCAGAAGAATAGGGGTGTTTAGCCTGCTGAGAAGCCTAGAAGTATTTAAATCATGAGATCCACTCAGACTCACAATCCGACGTCACCCTTTACTAGTGTCTGTATTAGGTAGGAGACGGATGCAGTATACTCTGACCATGGTTTTTATTTGTTAACTAGAACCTTTTAGCGTTAGACTATCTACGCCTTGTACTAATAGCACTGAGTTTAAGTTAATCCCTGACTACGTCCATTCCATTGTTTCATATATTATTGGGGGGGAAATGATGGAGGAACCTTTCTATGATTTTGAACAAGATTCTACGTCGGATTTTCCATTCTGGGGCCCTATGGATTCTAATCTCCAACTCCAACCTCAGCCAGAAAATGTCCTATCTGACTGTTCTTCTCTGACGGGCCAACTCTCCCCTTGGCCCTCCTTTACTTGCCAGTCCATGTTCCCTGATGATGCTCAGATATCACTCACAGATTTGGATGGACAAGCTCTGCAGCTGGAGGGAAGTGCTGAACTGGACAGCTCCTTGTTGGTTCAACCAGAGGCTAATAAGCCGCATAAACATCACAGGCTAATTCCTGCTCCCCCTTTCAAGGTACAAAGATATGCAGCTAATATTAGGGAAAGGAAGAGGATGCTCAGTATCAACTCTGCTTTTGATGAACTCAGATGCCATGTACCAACTTTCCCCTATGAAAAGCGCCTCTCCAAAATCGACACGCTTAGGCTGGCCATCGCATACATTGCGCTGCTGAGTGATATCCTAATCTCGGGCTGCCATCCCAAATCCTATGTGGATCAATGTATGAAAAATGGATATAAAAGTCACAAAAACGCAATCTGGAACACCAGCGGTAAGTATGCGGCTCTGATTAGCAGAGGTCTTTATTTCAGACCTTTACAATCCCATTTTTGGTTGCAATGGCATGAATCAGTAAAACATTCCCTTTTAAAACATTCAACCAAGCTCTGCGACCTTATTTATAAACTGTGCAGTTTATATACAAATCCTTTTTAAAAGAGCTTGCATGTTTCAATGCAAAATCCTCCACTTTGTTTAAATAATTTTTGTAATTAGATCTGTTCCCTTAATTATTGAGAAATCATAAACCTAGTCATTCATTCTGATTTCACAGGAAGGGCTCCTTTCAAAAATTTCATTAGATATTTTGGTTAGCCTTTTAACATTGCTGGTCCTTTTCAAAATTTTGTACAAAACTGGTGTTTTAGCATGGATAGAAAATTGTCTGTATACATTTATTTGGGCAGGAGTTCTCAAACTGGGGGTCGGGACCCCTCAGGGGGTCACGAGGTTATTACATGGAGGGTCGCGAGCTGTCACCCTCCACCCAAAACCCTGCTTTGCTTCCAGCATTTATAATGGTGTTATGCATTAAAAACACGTTTTTATATATTTAAGGGGGGTCACAACCAGAGGCTTGCTGTGTGAAAGGGGTCACCAGTACAAAAGTCTGAGAACCCCTGTATTTGGGTATTTAGTGATGTTTTTTTATTATATTGTTTGGGGCCTGATTCACGCATCAATCTTTAAGCACGAGTAGCCTCACTGAGATCAGCAAGATGACTGGAAATTAGGCACATGCTAAAGTATTTCCCTGAATCAGGGACACTTAGAAGGATCTGAGGACAAGTTCACCACCAAGAATCAGCATTTACAACCCAATGCGTAGTCAAATACAAGAATCATTTAACATGCAAGTGCTTTTGTATCTAACTTATAATTTACATGAACTAGAACCCTTTACATTTTAAAAGGGATGATGGTTAATTTTTTCTGTTGCTGTTTTAATTAGTACGAAGGATGTGGGAGCAGATGTGCTCTCAGTTACACCATCGTAGATCTGGAGTCACTCCCCTGAAATCAGTGCAGGGGTCAAATTTTCCAGTGTGCCTAAGTGACTGAGGAGCCTAATACCATTATCAGAAATTACCTAGGCATGTAAGGCCAGATTTTTAAAGATATTTAGGTGGCTAAAGATGCAGAGAGTTGAGATTTTCAAATGCATCTAGGCAGAGCCAATGGGAGTTAGGCACCGAGGTGCTGCTTAAAATCACATAGGTGCCTATCGGCATCTTTAGACACCCAAACCCTTTTTAAAAATCTGTCCCTATGGAGCCTAAGTTCTATTGACTGTCAGTTGGATTTTGGTTCCTAAGTGCCTACATTACTTTTTAAAATGGGGGTGCTTTTGAAAAGCATAATGTGGCTGTGGAAAAATCATTGCAACAAAATATTTCCCTTTCATCATAGAGAGCAGAAATGTCATAAGCACAGACACTGCAGAGAGAAATCAGCCACTTACTTTAAGGAAAATAGTCTTATATGTTAATTAACTCTTTTCACCTTTTCCCATTAGTTTCACCAACTGCAGGATAATGGTTGGAAAAATAAATCATGATATGCCATTTAACACCCTTCTCTCTTTTGTATGCACTCCAACACTTATCATTGGATCCCAGCTGCCTCTGCCTTTGGCTTTTTGTGAACCAACAGTTGTTAAAATAACACAAGTGGGTTTCACTGGCATCTCCTCTTTGTTAGGCTTTTAGTTAACTAATATTTCTGAATGGCTGTGCTTGGGAAGAGTTGGATGATTGAAGTTGCTTTGCCGGAGAGGCTGAATGGTTGACTTGTTAAACACTTATTGAAATGTATTTAAATCAGTATATTTGTTTTTCTTTTTCCCCTTCTGCTCAATGTAGATCTGACAGCCCGCCTCTCCTGGATCAAATGGAATTAAGAGGCACTCAGAACAAAAAGAGGGCTCTTTAAAGACAATCCATTGCAAAACCTGATGACCTAACTGCTGGGGTACCGGCTGTTACATTCTCACTACTGCAAGCAAAACCATTGCCTCCTGTAACTTTTATTATCGTGACAGGCTTGTATTCTCTTCCTTTCCCCTGTTGCCCTTCTTCTTTTTATTGTTTCACATATTAACCCCTCTTTAAACATCTGCTTTATAAAGTATTTCTCCACATTTCTGGAGTCTCTCCCATGGACAAGGTCTGCTCTTGTATGAAAATCAAACTAGAATTGAAAACACAGCTTGAGATTTACCAAGCTGATTTGAATGCCCAGTTCCCATTAAAATGAGTAGGAACTGATGATGAAGCTGCGGGCGTGCTGAGCCCACTGCCAATCTGACTGACCAATTGTGTCCCATTGCTTCTTTGTACTCCCCCATTGATCTGTATCCATCTGTTGTCTCTTGTCTTCTAATTGTTTGCTCTTTGGGGCACAGACCATCTTTTTGTTCTTCATGATGGAATCCTGGTCCACGATGAGAGCTCTTAGGTGTACCAGTCATACATATAATAACAATAGGAGTCTGAACTCCCTTAGGCTGCAATGAAAAGGCTAAGTATCATCTATCAGACTTGCTTTCTTGTTTCAAAATGTCTTTGTTCGGACCATGGGCAAGCGTTTCAAAAGGGACTTTTGGGTGCCCATTTGGCACACTTAGAAAATCCTGATTCTCAGAGAGCAGGTGCTCAGCACTTCCTGAATATTCGGCCCATGTCTCAAGTGGAACACCCAAAAACCGTGGCAACTTGAAAGCTTGTCTCGCTCACCAACAGAAGCTGGTCCCATAAAAGATAGTCCCTCACCCACCTTGTCTCGCTACAAATGTAGGAAGCCAGTGTTCACTTTTTTGATTAAACATTTTTTTTCGTAATGTTTAAAGGTGAGATTTTCAAAAGCACAACGTGTTGGATTAATTCCGTTTCCAGTGAAATTGATGCGACTTTTACCATTGATTTCAGTGGCAGCATTTAGGACAATGCTGGGCGCTTCTGAAATTCCCTCTCTAAAAGAATACGGAGAAGCAATGCTGTATATTCAGACTTCTTCTTGATAAATGTTTACTGAAGAGTAATTTCCATAAGGTATGTGTCATGTAACTGGCGTTATTCTTAGGACATTCATATCATCATGAAAAAAAGTGTATTTGAATAAAAATGTAATTGTTTTGACAACCATTTTGTGTGTGTCCGTTCTGTGTAACAATGATCAAATGGCAAGTGCACATTTTGGAAGGTGGTTTGGCTGTCAATTAAATATCTACAAAGGTTTTGAGTTTGTTTGTAGTTTGTGGCAAGAGCTGTAAACATTTCACACTCATATGAGACTTCCTGCTATTACACTTCCAGCTATGACGTTGCTGTCCTGTTGTTTTTAAATGCATTATTACAGCTCCTACACGCAAGGCCCCTTCTCATGCGAGGGTGATAGACAGGAACTTTTTTAAAGTGCTGATTAAGTCAGGCTGATCTCTTAAGTCTCTCGCGAGGAAGCATGATCCAGGGGGTACGGTGCGGGCCTCGCAGTCTGGAGATATGGATTCTCTTCCTGGTTCTACTGCTGGGTGACCATGGGCAGGTCATTTCCCCTCTCTGTGCCTCTGCTTGCCCTTTGCCCATGTGGACGGTAATCTCTTCAGAGCCACAAATGACTCTCTGTATATGTTTGTACAGCACCTACCACAGGAGGTAACCAGGGCATCTAATTGTGCTTGGTCTTGGCCAGAGGCCTAGCTTGGCCTTTCTGAAATGGGCACAGTACGCTGTGATTCTCTGTGGGCATGCCACCCTCTAGCCAAGTCTTTGCAACCAGTCCGGCAAATCAATTCTCTGTGCAACAGTGCATCTTAGAGTGCATTTGTCTCAACTCACACTAACTCATTTTTAGAGCAGAGAACCTCTTCTATCAGAAGCAAAATAACAACCTTTCCCTGGCCTTCTGCAAAGGGCCAGCAGACTCAACCTGCCAGGACTCAGCAGCAGACAGTACCTGGGGCTTCATCAGCTATTAAATCATGGGTAGGAGAAACTTTATGAGCCCCCAGCCTTTATATTAAACAATCTGGCATGAAGGATGGGCCCCCTGTACGCCAAAGCCATGCATGAGGGCAGCAGGATAGATAGCAGATGTTGGATACGGGCCTATATCTAAGAAATTGTCTACATAATGCTGGATCACCCCTTTAACCAAACCTCTCTTTCAAGGCACAATGACAGGGCAGCAAAACCAACTGCACAACCTGAGCCTAGTGCTGTTCTCAGTATGAACTGGGCTAGTCTGACTGCTGCATCCCCGTCCCTTGCCTTCCGCATTCTCAGCTTCCTCGCCCACAGCTCTTGGCACTTTGTCCCAGCTTTCCTGCTGACCAGAGGTGAAAGTAAGCCGGTACGCCCCGGTATGGCATACTGGCAAGAGCCGGTGCGCTGTACCGGGGCGGATTGGCTTCCCCGGATGGCAATTTAAAGGGCCTGGGGCTCCCAGCAGCGGCTGGAGCCCTGGGCCTTTTAAATTTCCGCCAGAGCCCTGCTGCCGGAGCCCTAGGGAAGCGTCGGCGGGGCTCGGGCGGCGATTTAAAGGGCCAGCGGCTCGGCCGTCGCTACTTTTAACTTGCTGCCGGAGCACCGCCGCTGCTACCCCAGGGCTCTGGCAGGAGGGCTGCAGGGACGATTTAAAGGGCCCGGTGTGGTAGCGGCAAGCGGAGCCCCGGGTCTTTTAAATCACCGCCCGAGCCCCTGGCTGCTGCTGCTCCCCGGGGCTCCGGCAGCGCGGCTCGGGTGGCGATTTAAAGGGCTCGGGGCCCCACTGCCGCTACCCTCCAGGGCCCTTTAAATCGCCACCCAAGCCCCACTGCTGGAGCCCTGGGGTAGCAGCGGTGGGGCTCTGGCAGTGATTTATAGGGCCAGGGGCTCCCAGCTGCCGCTACTGCAGCCCCAGCCCCAGCCCCAGGCCCTTTAAATCCTGATTTAAAGTGCCTGGGGATTTAAAGGCCCCGCCTCTTCTGGTTGAGGCCCCGCCCCCTCCTAAGGACTTCGGAGTACCGGTAAGTCCTTTAAGTTACTTTCATCCCTGCTGCTGACCAGGGAAATGTAAACGGCACCATTTCGCCCCTTTGATTCTTTGTTACGCTCTGCACCACGGTCATTGTAATAATATTAATCATAATAAATAAAAAAAATAATATAATATATGGAGATATACCTATCTCCTAGAGCTGGAAAGGACCCTGAAAGGTCATCGAGTCCAGCCCCCTGCCTTCACTAGCAGGACCAAGTACTGATTTTGCCCCAGATCCCTAAGTGGCCCCTCAAGGATTGAACTCACAACCCTGGGTTTAGCAGGCCAAGGCTCAAACCACTGAGCTATCCCTCCCCCAATAGATAAAACCCACATTTCATTCAGTGTTCAAAGCGCTTTCCAAAGGTGGGAAAGCATTGTTACCCACATGTTACAGATGGGGAAATTGAGGCATAAGGTAGTGACTTGCCCGGCATTAAACAGCAGGTCAGTGGCATAGACAGAACCCAGGTCTCCCAGCTCCCAGGAACATGCCCTGAAAAAATAAGTCAATCCAGCAGTAGCACTAGCACCCCCGACTAGTCCTGTCATGCGAGCCAAACACTGTACCCCTCACACCTTGGCACAGCCAATCTTACAGCTCACCAAGGAGGGTAAGACACCAGAGCTGCAGCTTTCTTTGATAGGCCAGGGCACTGGCATTACAGGCCTGATGGAACTTTTATGCCCTAGTTACAGGATTTCTTCAAGTGCCACCTTTTCTAGAACAGTGATATCACCAGACGGCTGGAAAGGGATACTCCAGCCTTCAGGATGGGGGCAGTTAAGGATGCCATTTGCTGTACCCCTGATCTCTGGATTAGCCTGAATTCCATGCAGGTGTGCCCTGTGTCTTTAACAGCCCATTGTAATAGCCATGCTCCCTCCCAGTGCTGCTGCTGTTACCATCTAGATCAGGGGTCGGCAACCTTTCAGAAGTGGTGTGCCGAGTCTTCATTTATTCACTCTAATTTAAGGTTTTGCGTGCCAGTAATACATTTTGATGTTTTTAGAAGNATACAGGATTTTTTCAAGTGCCACCTTTTCTAGAACAGTGCCGC
Organism: Platysternon megacephalum; assembly: GCA_003942145.1. Taxonomy (NCBI): domain Eukaryota; kingdom Metazoa; phylum Chordata; order Testudines; family Platysternidae; genus Platysternon; species Platysternon megacephalum. Next base: position 155,648 of record QXTE01000330.1, on the reverse strand, counting down.
CTGCGTGATATCACCAGATGGCTGGAAAGGGATACTCCAGCCTTCAGGATGGGGGCAGTTAAGGATGCCATTTCCTGTACCCCTGATCTCTGGATTAGCCTGAATTCCATGCATGTGTGCCCTGTGTCTTTAACAGCCCATTGTAATAGCCATGCTCCCTCCCAGTGCTGCTGNGTTAGAGCTAAATGGGGTCGTCGCCACATGTCTATGGAGCATGACCTAGGAATGCCAGGACCCCAGCAGGGGATCTGGAGGGAGGATGCATCCTTGTAAAATGCAGGGCATCACTGACCCAAGTTTTCAATGCAGCGTGTATATGCTCAGATTGCCACGTCTCATTTTCTGAAGCAGGACTTTCTTCGCTGACATGACAGCCTCCTGTCGATTGGCATCATGACATCAGATTGCAATTCGAGCAATATCTCAAGGTTGTCTGTCTTTCTGGGAGAGCTGCTCTAGGAATTATTGTGGGGCAGGTCTCTGGCCTGTGCTATACAGGAAGTCAGACCAGATGATCCCAGTTGTCATAAGAACATAAGAACGGCCGTACTGGGTCAGATCAAAGGTCCATCTATCCCCGTATCCTGTCTTCCAACAGTGGCCAATGCAAGGTGCCCCAGAGGGAGTGAACCTAACAGGTAATGATCAAGTGATCTCTCTCCTGCCATCCATCTCCACCCGCTGACGAACAGTCTAGGGACACCATTCCTTACCCATCGTGGCTAATAGTCATTAATGGACTTAACCTCCATGAATTTATCCAGTTCTCTTTTAAATGCTGTTATAGTCCTAGCCTTCACAACCTCCTCAGGCAAGGAGTTCCACAAGTTGACTGTGCGCTGTGTGAAGAAGAACTTCCTTTTATTTGTTTTAAACCTGCTGCCTATTAATTTCATTTGGTGACCCCTAGTTCTTGTATTATGGGAATAAGTAAATAACTTTTCCTTATCTACTTTCTCCACATCACTCATAATTTTATATACCTCTATCATATCCCCCCTTAGTCTCCTCTTTTCCAAGCTGAAAAGTCCTAGCCTCTTTAATCTCTCCTCATATGGGACCCTTTCCAAACCCCTAATCATTTTAGTTGCCCTTCTCTGAACCTTTTCTAGTGCCAGTATATCTTTTTTGAGATGAGGAGACCACATCTGTA
>QXTE01000330.1:52167-154476 GCA_003942145.1 Platysternon megacephalum | reverse complement strand
TAATGGACTTAACCTCCATGAATTTATCCAGTTCTCTTTTAAACGCTGTTATAGTCCTAGCCTTCACAACCTCCTCAGGCAAGGAGTTCCACAAGTTGACTGTGCGCTGTGTGAAGAAGAACTTCCTTTTATTTGTTTTAAACCTGCTGCCTATTAATTTCATTTGGTGACCCCTAGTTCTTGTATTATGGGAATAAGTAAATAACTTTTCCTTATCTACTTTCTCCACATCACTCATAATTTTATATACCTCTATCATATCCCCCCTTAGTCTCCTCTTTTCCAAGCTGAAAAGTCCTAGCCTCTTTAATCTCTCCTCATATGGGACCCTTTCCAAACCCCTAATCATTTTAGTTGCCCTTCTCTGAACCTTTTCTAGTGCCAGTATATCTTTTTTGAGATGAGGAGACCACATCTGTAAACAGTATTCGAGATGTGGGCGTACCATCGATTTATATAAGGGCAATAATATATTCTTCGTCTTATTCTCTATCCCCTTTTTAATGATTCCTAACATCGTGTTTGCTTTTTTGACTGCCTCTGCACACTGCGTGGACGTCTTCAGAGAACTATCCACGATGACTCCAAGATCTTTTTCCTGATTTGTTGTAGCTAAATTAGCCCCCATCATATTGTATGTATAGTTGGGGTTATTTTTTCCAACGTCCATTACTTTACATTTATCCACATTAAATTTCATTTGCCATTTTGTTGCCCAATCACTTAGTTTTGTGAGATCTTTTTGAAGTTCTTCACAGTCTGCTTTGGTCTTAACTATCTTGAGCAGTTTAGTATCATCTGCAAACTTTGCCACCTCGCTTTTTATCCCTTTCTCCAGATCATTTATGAATAAGTTGAATAGGATTGGTCCTAGGACTGACCCTTGGGGAAGACCACTAGTTACCCCTCTCCATTCTGAGAATTTACCATTAATTCCTACCCTTTGTTCCCTGTCTTTTAACCAGTTCTCGATCCATGAAAGGACCTTCCCTTTTATCCCATGACAACCTAATTTATGTAAGAGCCTTTGGTGAGGGACCTTGTCAAAGGCTTTCTGGAAATCTAAGTACACTATGTCCATTGGATCCCCCTTGTCCACATGTTTGTTGACCCCTTCAAAGAACTCTAATAGATTAGTAAGACATGATTTCCCTTTACAGAAACCATGTTGACTTTTGCCCAACAAATTATGTTCTTCTATGTGTCTGACAATTTTATTCATTACTATTGTTTTGACTAATTTGCCCGGTACCGATGTTATACTTACCGGTCTGTAATTGCCGGGATCACCTCTAGCGCCCTTTTTAAATATTGGCGTTACATTTGCTATCTTCCAGTTGTTGGGAACAGAAGCCGATTTAAAGGACAGGTTACAAACCCTAGTTAATAGTTCCGCAATTTCACATTTGAGTTCCTTCAGAACTCTTGGGTGAATGCCATCTGGTCCCGGTGACTTGTTAAACTTAACATTATCAATTAATTCCAAAACCTCCTCTAGTGACACTTCAATCTTTGACAGTTCCTCAGATTTGTCACCTACAAAAGCCAGCTCAGGTTTGGGAATCTCCCTAACATCCTCAGCCGTGAAGACTGAAGCAAAGAATTCGTTTAGTTTCTCCGCAATTACTTTATCGTCTTTAAGTGCTCCTTTTCTATCTCGATTTCTGGCCTTGGAAGCTAGGCATGGATGGATATTCCACCATGTCACCCAGAGCCATCCGGTCTTAGGAAGATGTTTCACTAGCTCCAGCCTTGACCCTAGAGCCCTCATTGTTGGCCTCCAGTTGTCTCTACCCAGAAGTATGAAGATTCCTTGGCAGGGCCCGTCCATCCAGCAATCTGCCCCTCTAACTTGGGTTGTCAGCCCTGCACACTCCATCAGGTGGATCTGCAAAATCTTGCCTGCTTGCCCCGAGTGGCAGAATGTCTCACTGAAACAGCAGCACCCATGGGTCTGTGCAAATCGCACTCTCGGAGCCTGCGGGAGTGAATCAAATCTGCTATTTACAAAGTGGGTTTCCTGGCAAAAACAGACTGAACAAGAAGTTCTTAAAGTTTCCCTGGGTAGACGTATTCGATCAATGGAGGATAATGTTATTGAACCTGCATATTGCCCCAGGGTCTTTGTCCTGAGATCAGTGATCCATCTCTCTCTCTCGCTCTCTCTCTGCAGGTCTCTCCTGGTATGTCTACACTACAATTAAACACTGGGGACTGGCTCGTGCCAGCTGACTCAGGCTTGTGAGGCTCGGGCTAAGGGGCTGTTTAATTGCGGTGAATATGTTCAGGCTTGGGCTGGAGCCCAGGCTCTAGGACCATGCAAGGTGGGAGGGTCCCAGACTTGGGCTGCAGCCCAAGCCTGAATGTCTACAAAGCCCAAGTCAATGCCCCCAAAAGTAAAGACTTCATGCAAAACAATAGCTCTCAAATTGTGGCCCATAGACTGGTGGGCCACACAGCCCTCCCAGGTGGCCTGCAGAGCTGCTTCATTCACCATGCTGAAGCCTGCAAGATTGAACCAAGGGGCAGCCCTGCTCTTCCAGACACCTCCAGTTGCACAGAAGTCTATCTTCAAGGAGAGTTCTCTACTCGGCTCATGCCCATGTGAGCTGCTGCACAGGTATTGACGTCCATCAGTTCTTTTGCTGGGTGTTTCTTGGGCACATACTCAACTGTGATCAAACCTTTTGGTGACACCAAATCTGAGAGGCAGCAAAATATGGAGGAGGACAGACCCCAACAGCAAGGTGATGTGGAGAGGGAAGCAATGAGCGCTCTGGTTACAGTTTCAGTGCTAAACAGTAGAAAGCTCTCAAAGGAAACAGCACAAGCACATAGTACGATGACTTACGTACACAGCTGCACATTAACAATGCAATCAATCACCATTTTATCACAGGGAGGGCCCTGGCTGGGGAACCCTGCAGGTGTAGTAAAGTGGTCATCAAGGAGTTTTCTGGGTTACTCAGCATACTATGGGTTGGAACATGCTCCACCCCTCCCTTAGGTCTGGTTTAGCTGGGGGGGTGGGGGGGGGGCGTTTCCCCGCTTTGTTTGTTTTGTAGTTGTATAAAGCAGCACGTTGTCAGCCTTATTAGGTGTGGTCCCTTTCCAAAAGCAGGCTCTTTATTTGCCCAGATGTCTCCAGTGGGGCACCAGTGCTGAGGTGAGTGGGGAGGTGGCATGGCTAGATACACACTGGATCTGGTTTATAGGATGGGACGGGGTTGTGTGCAGTGGGGGTGCTGCCTCTGCCGTGAGCCAACCACCACACCGTGTATTGTGTCTGGGTGCACCTGGCCCTTTCTCAATGACTGACCTCAGTGGTAGATGGAACCAGATTGGTTCCATTCGATCAATGCTCTGATGGGAAGGTATAACAATCTGGTGTCTGGTTATCCAGAAGGTGTCTCCCCCATGCCCTTTTCCTCAGCCTCCCAGGTCACCTTGTTACATAAGTAGCCTGAGAAGGATGGAGCAGGAAGGAGGAAGGCTGGTGCATGGAAAGCCTCCATCTGAGCCTGCTCAGTCATGACACAGAGGTTTTAGAATTATAGATTCATAGAATATCAGGGTTGGAAGGGACCTCAGGAGGTATCTAGTCCAACCCCCTGCTCAAAGCAGGACCTAATCCCAACTAAATCATCCAAGCCAAGGCTTTGTCAAGCCTGACCTTAAAAACCTTTAAGGATGGAGATTCCACCACCTCCCTAGGTAACCCATTCCAGTGCTTCACCACCCTCCTAGTGAAAGTTTTTATCTCACATGCTGCAGCTGTGCAGGAAGATAAGGGGCTTGTTTGCTTCCAGTTTGGCATCCACAATGTGCTGGTGAGTGGACCTGCATTGAACTCGTCGAACCCTCACAGCCTCCAAGTAGATACACCATCAAGGGTTTCGCAGCAGTGAGGAGTTCTCAAGGTGTTTTGCAGAAAGAATTGCTTGGGTTTGGACAGCAGGGGACAAATGCAGGGGGTTCTCTGCTGGGGTTGCAGCCAGCGTCCCTCAGTGAAGTCTGGGGGAGCTTTGGGCGACTGCCTGGAAGCTGAACCCCGTCCCTCCTGGTTGGTAAAGTCCACTGGCAAGTCAGCAGATCTGCTGCTGGAGTGTGCCACCTTTGTCCAGGAAGCAGGGGCTAGATCTCCACCCAAGCAACCATCCCTGGACTCTGCCTGTCTCACTCAGCATCACCACGTCTCTGATTTCCTCTGGTGGGGAAGGGGCTAGAGGCGGTGGTGGTGAAGCCACTCTGGACATCTTTGAATTTCTCTAATTTCATCAGCTTTGGTCCATCAGCCTGTAGGCCTCAGTGTGGCACAGACGTGGCCTGGTTTCACGGGTGGATGGGCTCCTGTTGGCCCTGGATGAGAAACATACATCCTCACTGACCTCGGTAGACCTACCAGCTGTCATTGCTCCGAGTGAGCATGGAGCATTTCTGGCATGGCGACTGTTCCTCCCCACGGTGGCTCACCTCTGCCAAGGGCCCTCCCTTGCCAGCTACCACAAGGTTCCCCTCTGGCCCATCCATTCATCTGTGGGGTGGTTGGTGGAGGCAGTGAGGCAAGATGGGTGGTGGTATCTCCAATACACAGATAACAGCCTGCTCTGTCTCTCTAGTGCATTGAACCCCAATGAGCCTCAATCCAGGTGTTACTGAGGTTAAGCTGGTGGAGTGGGCAGAGCAGCCAGGGGGAAGGAATATCATCACCACCCACTGGAGGAGTTTGCCTGCTGTTTGTTATCCACATTTCCAACCCATGCTCCTGTTGGCTCCATGGCTGCTCCTGGACGACCAGGCGGTTGCAGTGATCAAGGTGGATGTTTGTCATTTACGCTGGGCCAGGAGGTGACCGCCCTTCCTTTCAGATGCAGAGCTTTCGGCCGCGTTCCGCATCCTTGTCACTTCTAGACTGGAGCGCTGTGAGGCACTCTCCGGGGGACACGGCTCGGGAAGACCACTCAGAAAGCTCAGCTGGGGCAGAACACAGTAGCCTGTGTGCTGAGAGGTGTTTCTTGTAGGGCTGGCATTGCACCAATGCTCTGTGATCTGCAATGGCTGTCCGTTTATTTCTGTAAAAAGCAACAGAGAGGCCTGTGGCACCTTTAAGACTAACAGATGTATTGGAGCATAAGCTTTCGTGGGTGAATGCCCACTTCGTCAGACGCATGTTTATTCCTGTGCGCTATTGCAGTTATTGGCTTTAACCTATAAAGCCTACGGGGCAGAGGCAAGGAGTGAGGGGGGGCTGGTGAGAAAGCTGCTCGCCTTGCATGACCCTACAAGAGCTTCCACTACCAAGCCCTACAGTGCAGTGTGCAGACATCCTATTCTCCTTTGCTAAAGAGTCAGAGATGAAAGTTGGACAAGCTGGGCTTTGATATTAGGAAATTCTTGTGGATGGGAAGGTCAGTCCAACAGCGACGCAGCTTGCGCAAGCAGGTAATTAGGGCACAGCTACTCAGAGCTTTCAGGAGAACATTAAATGCATTGTTCCTGGAAAGATCATTACGGGATACTTCATGCTTGATGCAACAGGATGGAGCCGATGATCCAAGAAACCTCCTTCTCAAGCAGCTCCCCTCAATAATTTCATGCCTGGAAATCGTAGGTGGCTTTCTGGATGTATATTCCGAAACCACAGTGACTTCTTCCATTAGATCATTTTACAATTGAATTAATTGTGTCTAATTTAAAGATAACCACACTTAACTCCCAATGAGCTTGCTTGGGTCTCAGTGTATGCTTAAAAGAGGAACAACAAAGACGATCAAAGTCGGTGAGAGAATCTTTGAAGAAAAAAACCAGACTGTTTTTGCACAAGGACAGAAAACCACTAAAAGGTTAGGCTGGCATGCTATGAATTGGAGTGTTGATTCAAATCTAGTTGCAAGCACTGCCCTCTTGTGGTCAAAGGAGAAAGTGCTCTAATGTTGATGAGAAATAGAAAGCGCTTCACGAAATAGGATCAAAATTCCTCAGCCAGAAACTTGGAAATTTGTGAAAAGTGTCTTGTGTCCAAAAAATAAAGCATATAAAATATATCTCCATGCAATTAGACAGAGAAACAAAGAAGCACATATAACATATAATAAACATAAGTTTATATGTCTGTGTCCACACGTACATATATCTAATTGCAAAGAGATAACCATGAGTTTGTATGCTTTGTCTTTCTGATACAAGACACTTTTTATATAATCTCTTCCTCCTTTCCTATTCCACATATCCCATATATAGTACACACAAACACACACACACACTTAAAAGACCATTGAGGTTACAAAGTCAAGCATTCAAAAGTTAGGAAATGACAGAATGAAGGTTCCTGTGCAACCATAATTCAGCCCCCTTGCTTTAATTACATGATCACATACTATTTTTTCCACAGGACTCCTGCCTCACTGAGTGCAAAGAATGGTTGCTCACTTAATGAGTACCTGTTTAGTATTTTATTTTCTTCAATGCATGGCCCTGGGCCTTATTTACTGCACACTTTTCAAACCCTGCTCTGAATACAAAATTATTAATTGCCTCCTGGGCTTTTCTCTGGCGCTTTGGCATTTGGGTACTTCACAAATATNAGCATTCAAAAGTTAGGAAATGACAGAATGAAGGTTCCTGTGCAACCATAATTCAGCCCCCTTGCTTTAATTACATGATCACATACTATTTTTTCCACAGGACTCCTGCCTCACTGAGTGCAAAGAATGGTTGCTCACTTAATGAGTACCTGTTTAGTATTTTATTTTCTTCAATGCATGGCCCTGGGCCTTATTTACTGCACACTTTTCAAACCCTGCTCTGAATACAAAATTATTAATTGCCTCCTGGGCTTTTCTCTGGCGCTTTGGCATTTGGGTACTTCACAAATATTAATGAACTTATTTTCACAGGACCCCTGGGAAACCGAGGCACAAAGATGGCCACAAGCCTCCATTAAGCTTGAGTGTCCTTCAGACAGCAGACTCATTTACTACACAACCCTGATTCATTCCCAGAGAAGTCTATCCTATAGCAATGTACTTGTCCCTCATCTCATTCTCACAAATAGTTTAACCATTTTTGCTGAAACTTTCCAAAAATATTTAGCCGGAGGCAGACATCCAGCATGGAAAGTTTCAGCCAAAACGGTTACAATTTGGCAAAGTTATAAGCAACTAAAAACTGGGGTTTATAATGGGAACTGTCAGGCAATCTTACCAGCTCCATCTATTATGTATGCATGTGCATCAGTCTCTAATTACATAGAGATACCATATATAAGGGATAAGGGGTGTTAAAAAAGAGGGAGGGACTGTATTTTAGGTCATACATATATATATGAGCTACATATTTGTTATTATTGGACTTGGAGAATGGGTGAGGATTCTGTCAAGGTTTTCATGAGCGACTATAACCTCTTAATCTTAAAAAGTTTCAGTGCCACTTTCTAATTATTTTCTTTCTTGCCTGGAGCTCTAATGACCTTTATCATCAGGAGGCCAGACTCAGGCTTTCAGCAAAGGATCCTTTCCAGTCTCCTTTGGAGTGAAAGATTTCAGTTTGGATTCCTAATTAGACATTTTTTTATTTTAACAAGGCTCCTTACCATGGAATCAGACCACAATAAAATAAAATATATCATTTTTGGCTGCAGAAGAGACATTTTTCCAAGCTAACCTTTACCCAAATCTCTGGAGGAAAACAAAACTAAATGAACTGGAGCAATCATTATTAGGCATTAGAGCACTAGACCCAGCTATGAGCTAACTTGAGACTTGGTTGTCAACAAATATCAAATTTTCCCTTTTTATTTGTATTCGTTCCATTTTGACCCTGTTTTCCCCTTTCTAATAAGGTTTTTGATTTCTGTCTTCCTTAAGTTTACCGTTCCTCACATCGACTGCTTTCTCCAGCGTGCAGGAGATACTCTGGAGGGGTTGGTAATGATCAATAAAGTGTGCTGCTCTCCCCTCCCTTTTTTTCCTCTGGAAAAGAAATCCAGTCTCCTTTACCCCATTTAGGAGTCTCAGCTGATGCAGTAACACCTGCACCTGCGTTTTCAATGGCTAGCTAAGTGAGCCTTGAGCCGACTTTCCCCAATACATCTTTCATTCGAATTCTTTGCATTCATATTTTCAAACTCACCGGCTGGCTTGTGATGCCACAACAGTAATTCTGCAATTTTAAATCACATTGTTTTCATTGCATAGCCTAGATTATCCTTACTTTTAAAGTGCCTGACCCACGTCCCACTGAAGTCACCCATTGATTTCAATCACCTTTGGATCAGGTCCTAAAATACTTGGGGGCTCTGATTCAGGAAAGCATTTTACTTACGTGTCATCGACTTCATTGGGACTTAAGCATCTACTTATAGTTAAAGAATAAGAATATGCTTAAGTGCTTTATAGAATTGGGGCTTCTATAGGGAAAACATTGTTGCCTCAAGTACAATGGCTTGTTAATTATTGTTATTTTATTTTAAAATCTCATTATTTAAAGATATTTCACACTTTTAATTGATCCCTCTCAGCAAGTCAATCCCAGATACTCTGTTTCTAATACTGTCTATACAGGCTTTTTCTGGTGGTTATTGACTGTGATTTATGCCTAGAAGCAACAGTATGAAAACACGACTTAGAAACATTGCAGAGGTCCAGCAGAATGACAATCTGCACATTAAAGCTGTGTCAGAAAAAGAAACAGAACAGGTTGTTCAGTAAATGATTTTTTTCTTCCCACATTATCTGCTTTTACTGACTCTTAAATCTTCATGGCATGGAAAGATTAGCAGATTTTGCAGAGAATGTCAAGGCAAAATATTAATATTTGGGGTAAATCCTTACAACGCGCAACTCTGGCCTCACATTGAAGTTGAGTTCCTTCACAAAATGAAAGTAATGCACACTTGGTATCTTACCAAGGAACTGATTCAATAAAGTTAAAATGAAAAGTAACCCAACAATCCTATCAAACTGGTAAATTAAATCAGTGAAAGAAGCTTGGCAACATTTAAAAAAATGTTAGTAATAGAACGACTAGGTCAGATGTTACCAGTTTTAGACATATTTAAATGTGCACATACAAAATGTGCGATTGTTTGATAAACTGCACACTATCAAAATTATTTCTTATTAAAAACTTTCTCTCTCGAGCCTGTAATTTACTGATTTCAGTATATGAGCAATTTTGTAGCAAACAGAATTTGTTTTCATTCTCTTTTGATTTATATACATTTTAAATTGTAAAAATGTTTACCACGTGGAGGGTCTACGGTTCTAGTTCTGAGAACACTTAATAAAATATTTTTCAAAGAATGAGAGAGAGTTCATAACTTAGATAAATATTGAGTTTTTCAAAACTAATAAAGAATTCAGTTAAAAAACTGCATAGAAGACTATTCAGTGAGCTCACCTGAATCCAAAACATTCTTTGCTATCATAGCAATTTTGTATAAGTATCTTTTAAGCCACTCTCTGTCACTGCTCGAATAAATTAAAGACCCTGAATAAATAGGGAGAAAAGTGATTTTTGGCTTAATTTCATTTGGCAATTTCTGTTATTTTGCCACCGATCTCTAGCACACGACTTAGCTACGGCTTTTTTCCTGCTTTGCGGGCAGCTCTTCGCAGTGCAGATCTTTGTGGGGAATTTCATAGTTCTGAGCTGAATCTCTCTGCCTCAACAGATGAGAAAAAGACTACCATGTCCAATGTCCTTCGATAAAAATAGTACCGGAGCTGATCAGTGCATTTGAATCTTGAATGAAAAAAGCCTCTGCCAAGTTCATAAACTCATCCAGATGCTTTTGATGGGCAAAGATCTAGTTCCTCTTTAAGGAAAAGGTATAGAGAATAAAAACCTGGTTTTAATAAACAGCAGAAAAAATAGGACATTATCTTTTCAAGCCACTCTGTGGGGGAGAATTTATTTTTCATTTTATTTTTGGAATGTGGTGAATATCAGTCTAAATAAAATACATACTTATATGTCAAGTATCAGAGGGGTAGCCGTGTTAGTCTGGATCTGTAAAAGCAGCAAANTGCTGCAAAACCTCTGTTAGTCTATAAGGTGCCACAGGATTCTTTGCTGCTTATACTTATATGTTTATACAGAGAGAATTCAGTACACATTTATATTAATGTATTTATCCACACAAAGGCACACAAAGGGCCAAATCCTAAGCTGGTGGGGATCTGGCCTCTTTATGTTCAGTACGTATTGGTGTCTGTTGTACCGTGTCTGTGTTCATAAGGGAAAATGTTCACACAAACTTTCATGAGCAAGCAGTTCTCAGCCACATTTTGCCTTTATTACATACCCTTGGAAACATGCAGTACTTTATTACTGTTACTGCAGCATTTAATACCTTTCTAAAAATGTATTATTCTAGTAATAGTTTTCATTCTGCAATTGTTTCACCACTGACACAACAGAGCCCTGTTTATGTGGTAGTCTGTTATTCCATAGAACAACTTAATTGATCCAAAGTCCAGTGATGTTCATAGAAAGAATCCCCTCGACTTCAAATGGGCTTCAGATCAGATTCTATAAGCAGAAGCTCACTGTGAACACTGCTACTTTGCATACATTGCAGTGCATTGAAATAACTCGGGGCTTACATTCTGCTACACTTACCATAGCAGAGTTCCCTCTATGGAGTGGAGACGCTACCCCGTTATATATTATTATGCTTTATATTTTAGAGTGCACTTTTTTTGTTATTAACAACCTTGCTCTTGAAGCTCTTATTCATTTCATGTGGTTAATAGATTATCTGGCTGGACTAAAAAAAAAAAAAAGAGAGAGACAGGGTGGGTTTAGCATGAAAGCTTGTCTCTCACCAGCAAAAGTTGCTCTAATAAAAGATTACCTCACCCACCTCGTCTATGAAATATCCTACAACACTAAATTGGCCCGAATTCTCCTCTCATTTCCAGTGATGTAAATCTGAAGTAAATCCATTGAAGTCAATGGAGTTATACCCGTGTAAAATCAGGTCCATTATATTTAGCATTGAGAGGTTATGTAAGTCTGTTATACATTTATTCTCCATTGTGTATCTAAATCGATAGTTGCATTTTCCAAATAGCCGAAATGATTTAGAAGTACAAGTCTCATTGGCTTTCATTCAGACTTGTGCTCCTATATCACTTGGGATCTTTAGAAAAACCCACCCAATTTCTTAAGTACTGTATGTATTTGCCTAGTATGCCATTTGCAACATCTGCAAAGCTGCTACTGTATTTTGAGGGAAAGCGAGTTTATGAACTTGTCTGGATTCATAGTAGGGTTAAGACTCTGGGCTTGTTTCCAACAGAATGGCACCTCAATCCAAGATCATGCCTGCTTGTAAAATACTGCAGGTGTGTTTGCTGTAATCATCTCAGCCAAAAAGAAACGGATTGAGGGGTTTTAAATATAATTAGTATGGTTGACACTCCTGCCTTTAATCGTTACTTCACTGTTTAATATAATCAAGAAGGTAAATAAACAAAGTTTAAGTCTTTTACATTTTTTATATATATATATTTATATATATATATTTTTATATATATATTTTCTACTGGGAAACATGAACTATTTCTATTCATTGCAAAATAATTTCATTTCATTATACTGCTACCTGCATCTGTTCCCTTTTGCATTATGAATTATTTTTAATACAAATATATTTGAATTGAAGTAAGTCTCGATCACATATTTTTCCTGCATTTATTCTCCTGCTTTAGTTGACTAGATCTGATCAGCAACCACTAAATATGCCCTTTCTCCCTCTGCCTGTAAGCAGTATCTCAAAGCTATTCAATTTATTTTTCTTAAATATTGTCTTTATACAGTGCATAGTAATAACACTTTACATGGTTATAGCACCTTTCAGTTGAAGATCTCCAAGCCCTTTACAAAATTATTTCACACATCAAATGAAAGTGTTCAAAGAACACACCTGATTTTTACTTATTCTTCCAAACTGTAAATTAGAGATGAACACGAATTACAATACCAGGATCAAGCTCCTCAAATTGTTTCTATGTAGGAGATCTTTGTAGTGTCTATAATGGGTCAGAGCAAAAATCTGAATCCAAACCCCTCTGAATTTTCAGCCAATTCAGATACAGCTCAGAATCTGAATTTTGCAACTGAATCCTATCACATCATACACCATTCTCCACCCCTTAGGAAACTCTTTTTCTTTATTTAAAGCTAAAGATTAGTGGTAACTCACAATTTTTATAAGGGCAACCTTGCAATCAACATAACCATTCTAATATATCTCTCTCTCTCTTTTCCTCCTCCTTCTTCTTTGCATTTATCCCATCAAATGGGGTCTGAGCGCAGAGTCCCCTCCCTCCAAAGTGCTCTGTTCATTGTCACCCTCTCTCCATCCATCCATCCAAATTAGGATTAGCTACATTGCTTATAAAGTTGCCCATATAAAATATTATATATACAGTGTGATATATTATATATATATAATATTTTTATATGGACAACTTATGTATATGTTACTATATTTATACTAATATATAGTAAAAGTATCAGTGTAAATACCTCATTCATTTTCTACTTATCATTACACACAGTCAGACACCCCCGCCCCCCTTTGTTCTATTGTAAAGGAAATCTTGGGAATTTCTCATAGATGTGTTTAAAAAATTCCATCTCTTACTGAGAGGAGAAAGTCAACTCTACCCACTTGTTTATTGATACAGAATGTTAAATACATGACTGACAAGCCTTTGCTTATAATAAAGATACGTTTTGTGCAAATTTCATGGAATGTGGCATGCTAGAGTTTAAAGGAAAGAGGAAGATTGCCATGGTAACAGCACATGGGGGCTGCGAATTGGAGGGGTCCCTGTGGGAACTAGAATACCAACAGAATTTTAAGCATCTGCAACTTTTTTTAAAAATTACTTCAGAGCTGTGCCAAAAACATCTAGAAAAATGTAAAATAACATAGTATTCTCCACTGCTTTGCAAATAAATGTACGTCCTTTACAATCTAAACCAGAAAGACAGCAAAGGGTGGGGTGGAGGGAAGATGTTGAAGAAAACTTTGAGGAGACCAGCAACACTGCTTTCACTTGATAATGTTTGAGAGAGAACCTTATCGATATGACATATGTCAGCACAGGTTAAAAAGGAGCTGGGTGTATAATGGCAATTAACTGAGACCATGATTCTGAAAAGTGTCACTCTTAGGACAGTACTTTAGAACATAGGCCCTGATCCTGCAAAGACTTATGTACATGCTTAACTTATGTAACATGTACAGTGAGTTATTTGCCTGCATAAGGCTCTGCAGGTTAGAGGCCATGCTCAGTAAGTCAGACGTCAATGACTTAAGCACAAACTTGAAGTTCACTACATGCTTAAGTGTTGTCCTCAACTGGAGTCATGATGAGTCAATGAATGAACAAGAGACTAAAGCGGCTTGAAACAATGGAATTTTTTTTCTTGTGAAATTTTTTTTTTCTCAAATAGAAAGTGAAAATTCCAAAAAATCTGGTTCCTTGGTAGATTATTTCAGGTTCCAAAAACCAAAAATTAACATTTTTACTGAAAACCAAAAATGTTTACTTAAAAACAGAATTTTTACTTTTTTGCTGTTTAGTTTTCAGTTTCTGGTTGTTGGGTTTTTTTGGGGGGCGGGGAGGGGGGAATGGAAAATTTCAACCACAAAGGAAATTTTTGAGCAAAATTAAATTTTCCCTGGACAAATACATTTTTGCCAAAAATCTTTTCTATAAACATGTTACCACCTCTACATAAGATTACACTATAGAGAGAGATTAATGAGCTACAGGATAGGGCCCATTCCTGCATTTCTTAAACAATCCAAACTCCCATTGAAGTCAAGGAATGCAGGGGAATGTCTATTGTACTTAGCATAAATGTATCTTTAGAACATCTGTCCAGAAACAGATTCCAACAGAGGAAACTCTTTTCCACGGTCACAGATTTACATGTTGCATGCCTTTTGAATGTAAACTCTTGCAGTTAGGGAAAACAATGAAAAATGTGACCACAACTCAACGGTAACTAAAATCCACTTTGAATGGGAAACGCTCACACTATATTTTTTAATTAAAAAGGGAGAAAGTTTTTTTATTAGAGGCTAATCAATTTAAATCCATTTTTTTAAAAAGATGGCAATCCTAAACTAAAGGGCTAGTTTCAGTTCCTGCCCTTTGAAAATTACTATGGGACTTGTGGACTTTTTCATGTTCTATGTAGGTTTTTGGTGATCTGGTTACTCGTGACAGTTCACTTTGTCTGCAACACAGTTTGTTTTTGTACTAAATTATTTATTATTGTATTTCAAAGGTTTCTTGCTGGGACAGCCTTATAAGATCCACGTCTCATATTCATGAGGGGCCCAGAAGAACAGCTGACATATTGTCTTAGTCCTTATGGCCTATTTCAGCACAGAACAACCAATGTCATAATACAGGACTCTCGGGACCAGATACTCAGCTAGTGTATAGCAGCATAGCTCCATTGAAGTCAATGGGACTATCTTAATTTAACTGAGGATCTGACCTTCAGTCTTAAACAGTCTGAGGCAATGGCAGAGCTGTGAAACACAGTATGCTCCCGTTTACCCGAAACCTCTGCATTATCCACATCCCTTCCTTGCTCTCCAGCACGAGATACATGAGATACACCCGCTCTGCAGCATGTATCTCGTGCTGGGGAGCAAGGAAGGGGTTCGAACAATGCAGAGGATCAGATAATAGAGCTCCAGCTAGAGCTGTTATAGCTTCACAAAGAATATCACCTCTCAAAGGGGGGTAACCTCCTCTGTATTCATTTCATGCTTTGTCCCTGAAAAGTCACTACACCATCTTGGGAGAGCTTACCAACTGATTCGCCCAAGCACAGAAGCATGTGGTTAACTGCCACTGGGACTTAAGAACGTGGTTGAAGCTGCGAATGTGTTTTGCTGTATTAATCCCTATTATGGGGTGACCGTACCTCCCAACATTTCAAGTGGCTAAAGCGGGACACAGCACCACTTAAATTTGGCCCATCCGCCCCTTCATAGATGGAGATGAAGGTGTGGATAGGCCAGCTTTGATTGCCATTGTGACCTAGCGCATAGGGTTGCAAAGCCATTCTGATCTGGCCTGGTCGCCCCTCTAAAAACAGAGGGGCCCTGCAACCCCATGTGCTCTCAGATTACACCACTACTTGGATTGGGGGCCCTCTTTGCCCCCCACACCAGCGCTGCCCTGAAAGCAGGAAATGTTCTGCTTCAACTGTGACAGGGCCCTTCGGGACAGGACTGTTGGGAGGATTCATGAGTGAGGATTCATGACTAAGTACCAGCTAGGCCTCGCTAATGTCCTACTTTGGGCATACAAGCAGGGTGTCACGGGTGCCTTGGCTTTGCGTTAGATCTCGGCACGGGGGGAATTGCACCCGGGGAGATGATACACTTGGAAAAAGTTTACTTTACAGGAGGAAGCACATTCAATATTTTTCCTCATTGAACTTCAGGCCAAGACAGTGAATAGGAAAGCGTCCCTCCCCAAGCGGGAGCCTCTGCACAGCTAGTTTTAGCTCCACAGTCCAAGCCAATTGACCAGGCTCTGAAACTCTGTGCCACAGGGATTTTATTGCCGCGCAGATGTACCCTAAGTGTGCAGCCTTACAGGGTTTGTCTACGCAGCAGCTGGGAGCAAGCCTCCTCACCACATGGACATTTCGGTTTGGGCTGCGGCTTAGGCTCTGGAGTCGAGGGGATTGGGTGGGCTTTAGCGCCTGAGCTGCAGCCCGAGGTGCAACAGCCCCACTGGTAATTATAGGGTGCTCGCTTGAGCCCTGTGAATGCAAGTCTGTCTACCAGGGCTGGGGGGCAGACGCAGCCACAGAGATCATGGAGGCAAAGAAGAGACTATGAAGCTGAAGTCACGTGTGTGCACGCACACACCTGCTCAAAGCAGGTTTGGTCCTGCTTTGAGCAGGGGGTTGGACTAGATACCTCCTGAGGTCCCTTCCAACCCTGAGATTCTATGATTCTATGAAACACACACACACACACACACACACAAGCACAATGTTGGGATTATTTGTAAAAGAACATACAATGATAGTTTATTTGCATGTGAATGTAATGCTGCTATAAAGAGCAGGATTCAAATCTTTTATCGGCACAAACAGTTTTGAAAACAGGTATTTTGACATCTCTGAAGACGGTTCCATTCTGCAGGGTGTTTAAATGAACCGTTGGTTTATTTTAAAAAATTTCCACAATTTTTAATCAAAGTTTCTGTTTCAAATTTTGAAATGGAAAACTTTCACTTTCAATTTCTTCCTCCCCCCCTATTCTGAAGCATCCCCACAATGTGGTTTAACTGATCAATATTAGCAATGTAAAAAAGCCCCAAGAAGCAGAAAATAAAAAGTGAACCAAAAAAAGAGACAAAAAAGATTTTGTTGAAAAAAATTGAGAAAATCAAAATGTGTTTGTGAAAATTCCATTTTTAATAAAATTCCATTTTGACAAAAGAATTCAGATGAAAAATTCTCTAGTACAACTGTCTTTTTGTTGGGTTTTTGCTCAGAGTTTAGCACACTGGGTCCTTTCCCAGACTTGGGCCCTTGAGCACTCCCACAATACCACTAAACGACAGTCATAACAAGAATAATAACGATAATAATAATTCCTTCTATTATGGGACTGCCTAGCGGTACCAACCAAGAACAGGGCCCCATTGTTCTTTACAAACACATAGTGAGAGTTAAATATAGTATCACTATTATTAGAAAACAGGAGCTCCTGGCTTGTGCAAAGATATCTAATTACCCACCAAAAATTGTAGGAAGCCAAATTTGCTCCCTTGATTCCTCTGTCCACTAGATTAAACCATCCAATTCTTTATTTCTGGGGTTTCTGTTTTCCCCTGTTCATACCCAGAGTTTTACTTTCCTCCCTAACATCAATATCAGAGAAGAACATACAGAGATCCTCATCCCAGCAAGACTAGGATATCTGTCTTGGCTCTTCACCGGCTCTTAAACCGTGTGAGTGTGGTTGGGGAGATGGAAAATAATATGAAATATTCAGTAACAGCATGTAGCATAGAAACTAAGAAAACCACTGTAGTCATTGACTCACAGATGGTCAAATGAACAAACATGTTTCTATTCCTGTATTTAATTAAATCTTAGTTATGCCACCAACAGGGTTCAAAACAGTATTATGAAACAGCTTGCATGACTACTGCAATATGATTGGCCAAAGAGACTTTGAACTCATGTAATTATCTTCCAAAAAGTACACCCGTTGGGTCTATAAAGTGTCTTTGCGAGCCAACCCATTATGCCATAGCACATAATTAAAAATAAATTAATATCAAATAAAGTCAGTTAAAGAAATTGAGCAAATAAATCAAAATGTCTTTTTTCAAATTAATTGGGAGCCACATCCAAAGACCACTGAAATGAGTGGGCGTCGTTCCAGAATTCCAGTGGGCTTTGGATCAGGTCACTAGATGGATCTTATCCCCCACTACACTGGTTTATGAGTGTAATGGATCATTAATACAATCAACCAGCTCTAATTTAATTTTTCCATCAGCTGATCTGGTTGAAATTTTTCTTTCCAAATTTTTTTTTTTGCTGAAAAATGGTCTTTTATTGAAAAAAACAAATATTTCCTGAGCATTTTTTCAGATATGTTGACCCCCCCCCCCAAAAAACCTTTTAAATTCTTTTTGAAACTGGTTTTTAGTTTTCTAATACTTGTTCCTAGCTCCCCTTTCCAGGGGTAAAATAAAAAAGAAAGGGGGGGGGGAGAGGAGAGACATGGAGGGGAAAATGGAAAACCAAAAAATATTCAGTTTCTAAACTGAAAAAAAAGTTTTGTGTTTTTTTTTCATTGAAAATGTTTGAAATTTCACCAGCTCTGGATAAAAATAGGATTGCCTCCATCTGCTAGACGCTGATATGATGCTGCCATCTGCACACAGGTTAGGGTGACCAGACAGCAAATGTGAAAAATCAGGCCCGGGGTGGGGGGGATCATAGGAACCTATATAAGAAAAAGACCCCAAAATCGGGACTGTCCCTATAAAATCGGGACATCTGGTCACCCTAACACAGGTAGGAGCAGGAGGAATTAAGCAAAAGGGTTCCAACTCAAAGCGACCTCTGCTTCCACCACTACATTCAAATCAAGTGGCTCCTCGTCACTGCATCTGCACTCCTTCTTTGGGGGAAGTTCTGTGGCCTGTGCTATGAAAACTAGACTATCTTTGTGGTCCTTTCTGTCCTCAAATTCTATGTATCTCTGGAATGGAAGAGATTGCTTAAACTGGGCCACTTCTTCTACTTGTTAAAGCAGCGCCAAGCTGCTGCTCAGTGTCAAAGTTAGAATCAAGACTCACAGTTTAGTTATAGACCACTCTGTTTTATTAGCGCAGCGCTGTGCTGATACAACCAGATAATGTGAGCCCCATGTAAGACTCAGACTGTCTTATTTATACAGATAAAAAAGGGGGGGTGAACTTAACAAGAAAACAAGGGAAGCAAAGCTGATAAGTTTTCCTGGGGCCAGACACACACATCTTATTTCCTTATTAGCGCTTAGCAATCTACTGCTAATGTCCCACCATTAGCTTAGGTGCGACTCATTGTTCTATATCTTAATGTTTCTCTTCCTGACAACTATATTTCAACATGCCTTATTCCTGCTTAAAGGAACATACAGCATTTCTTTAATCCATTCTATTTTTAAAATATAATTCATTCTACTTTCACATCAGTATTGCTGCCCTTCTCCCAGCTGGCCATGGCACGGGGCGTGGCCACACTACACGAATTGGGGGTGAGGACACATGTGACTTCATTTGGCATGTGCCTCCCCAGGCATGTCTACACTGCAAGAAAAGACCGACAGCATGGCCGCAGCTGGCTCAGGTCAGCTCAGTCGGGCTCATAGGCTGTGGGGCTATAAAACTACAGTGTAGACGTTTGGACTTGGGCGGGAGCCTGTGCTCTCAGACCCCATGAGGGGGAGGGTCTCAGAGCCCAGGCTCTAGCCCAAGCCTGAGTATCTACACTGCAGTTTTATAGCCCCACAGCCCAAGCCCAGTGAGCCTGAGTCAGCTGACCCGGACCCTGAGACTCGGTGCCACAGGATTTTTATCGCAGTGTAGGTATATCCCAAGTTTTCCTAATCTAGCCGGTCAGATGAGGGATTTCAAAACGTTCTGAAGAGTGCACAGAAGTTGGCAGAGGAACTTCACACTGAAGCTATTTTCCCACCCATTCAAGAATACAAGAGTCACTGAAGAAGACATTTTGATTACGAGGCACGGGATAATCCCATAAGAGACCCCAAACAACAATTCAAAGTTGAATTCTTTAACCAGGTGCTAGATTGTGCAATACAGTCAGTTGAAGAACGTTTCCTGCAGCTCAAGGAACACAGCAGTGTATTTGGGATGTTGTATGATATTCCCAAACTCCTCACTATACCCGAAGAAGACCTACACCAGCAATGCAGGGCACTAGAGACAGCGTTGACACATGATGACATGCGCGATATTGATGCAGGTGATTTAGGTGACGAACTGAAAGCCGTTTCAAGATACATTTCAGCAGGATCAACTCCAAAGGCTGTTCTGGAATATATGTGCACAAATAAGTTGACCACCTTCTTTCCAAATGCTTTTGTTGCTCTGCGCATACTTCTAACACTTCCTGTAACAGTTGCCAGTGGAGAACGCAGCTTCTCCAAGCTGAAGTTAATAAAAACACATCTACGCTCCACAATGACACAGGAGAGGCTGGTCGGCCTTGCACCATCTCAATAGAGCATGAGCTGGCCCAGACTGTGGACCTTCAGGAAGCAGTTCAAATCTTTGCAACAAAGAAGGCACGGAAAGCACCACTTTGATTATTCAAACATATAAAAATGCCAGTGTTTACTATGCAGACAAGAAAAGTTACATTTGCTGTTCAGGCGTTTGAAAGTTAAGTGTTACTTAAATTTTTTGAACAAGGCATTTTAAGTTGTTAGTTCTCCTTTATTGGGGTAGGTAGCAGAGCAATACCATGAGAGGAGTAGAACAGGAAGAAGGCAGAATTGAGACCTTTCAAAGTTTTGGCCCAAGCTGTGGCAGATTTTTGTTACCAATCTGCCTGAGGCATCAGGTGATCAGGCTGAGGCCACAGGATCTTTAGGGAGGAGATGACGCAACACACCAAATGTCTAAGTTTTAAAGCTTTATTAATAAAATAATAAAATAACAGTGGAGAGTGATGGGTGCTCCCCACGTCACTCAAAGGAAGGAAGAAAGCATTAGTGCCCCAAGACCTAACCCACTTTCATACTCACACACACACTACCCACGGCTGGCCAAGCCTGGGTGTAATGTAAGAAGAAGAGGGGGAAGGGTGGATGGGAGTTCTGTCCTTGGCCCAGGTCGTCCGGGGTCTGCTGTAATCTCCGAATTGCTCCAGCTCTCAGGAGGGTTTTTAAGTCCAAGGTTTCTTTGGAGGTGTTTCGTTCGGCGACCTCTGTTCGTGGTGTTCTTTGTACCAGTCAAAATCGGCTCTCTGTGGTCTCCTCAACTTTCCCAAAACACACCGGCTAGACTTTGTTGTCCTCTTTGTTTTCCTCCGTGCTGGCCTTCGCTTGTCTCGCTCGTTATGGGCTGCCTCTGCAGGTCTGTCCAGCTGCATCTTCCTTTCTCACGACTGGTCAGTGAATTCCGGGCCCCCCCTCTTTCTTGGCAGGTGACTGAGAGTCAGATGCGTGTTGTGGCCTTGAGCAGGCTGGAGTCAGCGTCTTATCTTTGGGCCTAGCAGGAGTGTGGAGTTAACTCGTTCTCTGCTCTCTTCCTTCTTCCCCCTCTGGCCTTTCGCGACCTGCAAAGGAATCTTCCATTCCACACTCACTCCCACCTTTGACCCTTCCCCAAAATGCCCTGTGATGCTTGCAATAGCATTAGCAATATATGATGCTGATCTACCATCCCCAGGGGATCCCTTGAGGGAGGGGCCGCTGGGGTGTGACAAAACGAGGGGCATCATTGGAGCTCCCTGCCTCAGGTGCCAAAATGTTGTGGGCTGGCCCTCACAAAAGGTGACTTCCTGTTCAGAGTGAAGATAGCATATGGAGTCTTTTGTTCCTCCCCTCACCCCGCAGGGAAGGCAGCATAGACTCACCATTTGCTGACAACCTGTATTAAAATGCCAACCTTCCTTATCAATAATAAACATACACAGAAATCAGTGGCCCGTACCACAGGGAGATGGCTGAGATCTGTCCTCGCCTTTATTTCTAAATCTCTCCCAAGCTGCAGGTAAAGGCTGAGTGTAACAGACTGAAAAAAATTGTTTCAAACTTTTCAATGGACGGTGCTGGGGAGAGCTGTCAAAAATGGCATGTCTGTCCTTTCGCCGACTGAACAGTTACAAGAATGCAGCCTCTCCAGCTGTCACACCGAAAGACCTCAACCGTGACCTGGAGAGGTACTGCTTCTAACCAGAGCAGAGTGAAAAGCAGGAAAAGAAAAATTGTTTACATTTTTTTCTGAAAATTCTCACGCCACACTTTTTTTTCATTGAAATTTGAAAAATTCCAACCAGTCTGTAGAAAAATGGTCAGGAAATTTATTTCCCATATTTCCTCAGTCCTCCATCTCTTCATATTGGTATTTCAATTCCCTTGTCTCTTTTCATCTTCAGTAGAACTGGTCAGAAACAAAAAATCAGAGTTTTCTGCAGAAATTTTTGACCAAACAAAACAAAAAACTTTGTTGAAATTTTCCACACAAAAAAACCCCTTGACTTCTGATCAAAAACCCCAAACCAAAAACGTTTTTTGGCCAAAACCTCACAATTTTTTTGACAAAAACCTCACAATTTTCCATGGAAAGCAGATGCTTTTCATGAAAAATTTCATTTAGTCAAAAACCCGGGTTGGAAAAAAAATGTTTAGAAGGAACATTTTCAGCCACTGCTAATCTTCAGCCATGCATCCTATATTCAACAGATTTTATCCTTGAAAGCACAAAGTACTGGTCCAACAAAATTATCACATGTACTTGTGATAATTGCACATAAGAGATTTAGGGTCAAATTATCAAAGAACTCACAGCCTGGTTTGCCACTGCCTCACACCTTGCACAGGCATTTAGATCTGTGCATGGTCTCTGGTTGAGAGGAAGGCGAGTGACTCTTGCACACCTGGTGAGGTCACCTCCCTGTGCCTTGCTCTGAGCAAAGCTGGGAGCCCTAGAGAACAGGAAAATCCTGGATGATGATTAGTCATCATCTTGTCTGTCAGAGCGAGGAGGAGGAACACAGCATGTGTGCTGTCTCACACCACACCACAGAAGCAGCTAATGGCTTGCTCCTGATCAGATGGACTACATCCTATGTGCTTTATACCACCAAAGCCATCTTCTCTACAGTGACTTTCATGAACTAATGAAAGTGGTTTGAGAAATGCGCATTGAAGCTTTTACTCCCTTGAATTTCAACACAGTTTGTGTTGAATTCGAAAAAGAAATCTGAGACAGACACACATTAAATGGTTGCCAAGGCTCATGATTTCTATAAAAGCCCACCGAATGTGCTGAGAGGCTGTCTTTTCACACTCTTTATGTGCACATTTTGATATTCACTCTAATTTGATTATTGATTAATTTTAAAGGAGTGGTTTTTTTCCCCCCACTACAGCCTATTCACTCACACACTCTGAAATGTGAAAAATAGCCAGCACTGTTTGCTTCTCCAAGAATTTACGATCTTTCTCAGTAAGTTACAAGCTGCCAAGAAACCAATCAGGAGTCTATATTATAACAAGAGAAGTTATTGAACACTAATATATCCTCCTGTAGGCAGAACACTGGAAACTACCACGAAATGTGCATTATCAGAGATACATTTGTTGATGGTTGCAATTGACTTATTTAGCAAATTTCCAGTTGATATGTAACATTCCATAAAACACAACAGAGGCTTAGTAACTGTGATGCAGCCAGTGTCTGTATTTTCTTGGCATTGGCCCTGGGACGTAATATCTTAATAATAACTTAGCCTCCTATGAGTCACTGTAGCAACAGAGCCAGAATTGCCTTTGTCACATTTGGGAAGAGAACTGAAATGTAGCCATGGCCAGCAAGCCATGGCCAATGCAATGACTCAAAATGGGGTTGGATGAAACATCGATACTACTGCTAAAGGACTGTCATCTGCAAGAGACCTAACTGGGATAATTAAACAAATACAACTGAATCTCCATTGGTGACAGAAAAGATCATCAACCCCAAACTTCCTTTATGAAACACAAGAGGCCTCCATGGACTCATGTCAGCAGTTTGGACTGACAGAGTATTTAATTTATAATACTGATACTAACACTACAAGAACAGAACCTAGTGGAATGGTAAGACTCTGGTACAGCTAGGGGACATGGGAGGCCAGGATCCACTGAGCGCAGGGAAACTGCGGCACAGCTAGACGAGCCTGTGGCCCAGGATCTGCTAGGAGTCACTGGTACAGCTAAGAAATGCTATGGCCAGGACTGGGAGCAGGGAAAAACTGCTGGATGGGGTGAGACACTGACACAGCTAAGCAAAGCTGTAGGCCAAAATTTCACTGGGAGCAGGGAAGACTCTGGCTGGTAAAGTGTCTGATTTCACACCTCTGGGGTGATAGAAGCTTTTACTGGTCTGGGTGACCCTGAGGGATGTGAGGCTAGCACTGGGGAAAGTATGGACGCTAAGAATGGGGAAAGGTGCCCCTGATTCTATGTGATCAGAGGACTTTGAACAGACACCTTCAGAGTAGCCCTTGTCTAATCAATGTCAGGGGTCAGGTTTGACACAGAAGCCTGTTGATGGATCGATATTTTATGTCAACAATTTTATCAGGCCGGACAAACTCACCACACCTACCACCTTGCTGTCTTAGTGTTGGTCTGTAAAGAAAGTTGTGAGAGGTATCGAATGAAAGCTCATATTATACTGGTCCCTATAGGCATTGCATGAGGCATGCACAGGGAATAATCAAGAAGTTGTGTGTATGTTCTGGAAGTACGCTTAAGCCATGTTACCAGGCAGGGTTGATAAACAAGTTTGTCCTACTGAAGGGTTAAAATCCATGTGCATTTTATATAACAACCTGGTATATGGATTGTGCCAGCTCTTTTCCAGACCCAAAGTCCAGAGTATGGTCAAGGGACCAGAGGCCTAGTAAATAGTGATTAGCTAAGAGAAGCAGAATAAACAAAAGATAACCTTGCTTTGCCAAAATAAGCCTAGCCAGCAAATTGCCAGGTGTTGGAGCTGAGAACTAAATAATTGTGTCTTATTCAGAGTTGCAAACTGAACAAAGAATCCCTGTTCCTATTGTGTTAGTTTCTTCTGCACGGAGATGTTCTTCCCACAGATCCAACCTTGAGTTTATGAAAGGTTGGCACATGTCAGTATAAGATATGGCCTCCTCCCACCTCCCTTTCCCAGGGACCAATGCCTGCCCTAAAACATAAAGGAGACAATCTTTATTGCCATATACTTTCACTGTTTCTTTGTTTTAACCCCTAGGAATGTATCTGCTGAACAATCAGAGGAGCTATTTCATTCCTATGGCCCCCCAAATCAGAATTCAACATATATATATTTTATACTAATAACATTTTATCAAAGTATTAATTAAATGTTAACTTGCTAACTTGAGACCATGGGCGGAGACATTATGTAACCTGTTAACCATTGGCTAATGTGCTATCTTGTCTTGCGGCTAAACCTATCCGGGGGTGTGGAACTGCCTACCCCGTCACTTTCTCCCGCCCATGGAAAACACTGGTCTACAATTTTTGAGAAGTCGTCTGCTTCAGAGATAAAATGTGATATTTATTATGTATTTTGATGTGCTGAATTCAAATATGACAATTAAAACAACTGATTGGCTACTGTTTCTAAGATATTTAAGTTTTTACATTTTATGTCTATGTATATTGTGTAGATAGTAGAGTTTTAATCATAAATTGTAAACCTAGGTCTTTTCATGTGTTTATGGTTGCTTTACATGATAATATTTCACCTGTCCTGTTTATGTAACACTTTAAAAATCAGCAAAAGGGTTATATAAATAAAATTTATTATGAAACAAAAGGCAAAAAACTATTATGTACATAGTTTAGTCCTATTCAGTGTCTACTCGGCGCTTCTTGGCTTGTCTCTTGTATTCATTAAATGGAGCATCTCTTGTCACTGTCCAGCAATAGTCTGCAAGCATTGATGGGCTCCATTTGCCCTGATAGCGTTTCTCCATTGTTGCAATGTCCTGGTGAAATCGCTCGCCGTGCTCGTCGCTCACTGCTCCGCAGTTCGGTGGAAAAAAATCTAGATGAGAGTGCAAAAAATGTATCTTTAGTGACATGTTGCAACCAAGGCTTTTGTATGCCTTGAGGAGGTTTTCCACCAACAACCTGTAGTTGTGTGCCTTGTTGTTTCCGAGAAAATTTATTGCCACTAACTGGAAGGCTTTCCATGCCGTCTTTTCCTTGCCACGCAGTGCATGGTCAAATGCATCATCTCGAAGAAGTTCACGAATCTGAGGACCAACAAAGACACCTTCCTTTATCTTAGCTTCACTTAACCTTGGAAATTTTCCACGGAGGTACTTGAAAGCTGCTTGTGTTTTGTCAATGGCCTTGACAAAGTTCTTCATCAGACCCAGCTTGATGTGTAAGGGTGGTAACAAAATCTTCCTTGATTCAACAAGTGGTGGATGCTGAACACTTTTCCTCCCAGGCTCCAATGACTGTCGGAGTGGCCAATCTTTCTTGATGTAGTGGGAATCTCTTGCACGACTATCCCATTCGCAGAGAAAACAGCAGTACTTTGTGTATCCAGCCTGCAGACCAAGCAAGAGAGCAACAACCTTCAAATCGCCACAAAGCTGCCACTGATGTTGGTCATAGTTTATGCACCTCAAAAGTTGTTTCATGTTGTCATAGGTTTCCTTCATATGGACTGCATGACCAACTGGAATTGATGGCAAAACATTGCCATTATGCAGTAAAACAGCTTTAAGACTCGTCTTCGATGAATCAATGAACAGTCTCCACTCATCTGGATCGTGAACGATGTTGAGGGCTGCCATCACACCATCGATGTTGTTGCAGGCTACAAGATCACCTTCCATGAAGAAGAATGGGACAAGATCCTTTTGACGGTCACGGAACATGGAAACCCTAACATCACCTGCCAGGAGATTCCACTGCTGTAGTCTGGAGCCCAACAGCTCTGCCTTACTCTTGGGTAGTTCCAAATCCCTGACAAGGTCATTCAGTTCACCTTGTGTTATGAGGTGTGGTTCAGAGGAGGAGGATGGGAGAAAATGTGGGTCCTGTGACATTGATGGTTCAGGACCAGAAGTTTCATCCTCTTCCTCTTCCTCGTCTGACTCAAGTGAGAATGATTCTGGTGCATCAGGAACCGGCAGTCCTTCTCCGTGGGGTACTGGGCGTATAGCTGATGGAATGTTTGGATAATGCACAGTCCACTTTTTCTTCTTTGACACACCTTTCCCAACTGGAGGCACCATGCAGAAGTAACAATTGCTGGTATGATCTGTTGGCTCTCTCCAAATCATTGGCACTGCAAAAGGCATAGATTTCCTTTTCCTGTTCAACCACTGGCGAAGATTTGTTGCACAAGTGTTGCAGCATATGTGTGGGGCCCACCTCTTGTCCTGATCTCCAATTTTGCAGCCAAAATAAAGGTGATAGGCTTTCTTAACCATAGTGGTTATACTGCGCTTTTGTGATGCAAAAGTCACTTCACCACAAACATAGCAGAAGTTATCTGCACTGTTCACACAAGTACGAGGCATCTCTGCTCACTTTGGCTAAACAGAAATGTGTCCCTTTGCAAAATCAAACACTGACAAATAAGAGAGCACGACACTGTATGTTTTCTAGAGCTGATATAGGGCAATTTGTTCAGCAGAGTGATGTAAGCTTCGTTATGATTGCATTATCCATGACTTCTAGGAATAACATGATGCAATTCATATCCTGTATGATGCAATACCAGCTTCAGATTGCATCATTCATTGTTTTGCCTAAAAAGCAAGTACTGTCCAAACCCAGTCATAGATTTATTCATAGATCCAGTCAAAGATGTATTTTAGTCATTTCTGGTTTAAATTGAGATCCCTTCCCTTTATAACTCTCTTATCCTCCGCCATTCCCAAGTCAAGGGTCGTATATACTGACCCAATAGCATATCTTGAAAATTAGAGCCAATCAACAATTTTAAGCATCATTTTCATTCTTAGTGACCCAGAATTAGTAAAGTGTGACTACATTTATTTCAGAAGCATTTTGGCTGAAGAGCAGTGAAATCTATATATTCTATTGTAATCAATTAATTAACAGTGTCTCTGAGCCTAATAAGCGAGGTGACACTCCGTCAGCGCTGTACGTAATGAACTCCTATGCTTGACTTCTACACGGTGTGGATTGATGTTCCTTCACCTAAGCAAAGGAATGTTGATTTACCTGCCTGCCTAGGTCTCACATGTAAATCGAGTGTTGCAAAAGCCAAAACACAACAGGAGCTACATTTGCATGTTTGTCAACAAGAAAAGCCAGGCTGAAGGGGGATGTGAAACCAGGGATCACAGGGGGGAGGGGAGCGTCTTGTCACTGGGGTCAAAACAATGAGTTTGGGGGAGATATAAAGAGGAGACATTTTGTTATACATTTCACTGAGGAACACTCTTAGCGCAGGGGAGTGATTCCTGACCATTATGGATCCTGGTTGTGACTGAAAACCAACAAGCTCTGCAGACAAACATTGAGAGTGAGAAAACTTCTCCAGCCCAAGGATTGTAACCTGCTAAAGTGATGTTTAATCTCTTAGAAGAGTGTTATACTTGGGTTTTATTTGTAACCAATGATGTTTCTGCTATCCTTCCTCAGTATCACTCACATCTCCGTCTTTGTTAATAAGCTTTTCTTGGTTTTATCCTAAGTCCATCGCCATGCTAGAATATTAAGCAAAGTATGACTCCTTAGTTGAATCAAACAGGCTGGAGCGTATGTACATGGTCTCTTTGGAGACAGCGAACTTGGTAATTTCTGTGAGCATTCAGTGACAGAGGCTGGCCACTACAGAGGGATGCTTCTGGGAAGTTTGAGAACTGGGGTACACCAAGTTCTAACCTGCAAGACATAGTAAAGGCTGGCAGAGTCCTGAGTAATTTGTCTGGAGTGGCTAACAGAATGGATTGGGTGGGAGCTGTCGCCCAGTTTAGCACCAGCAAATCCTAAAGCAGGCGGTAATATAGGTGACCTACAGTTCTGGATGCCCTGAGAAAGCGTCACACCTAGCTGTTAAGTATCAGAGGGGTAGCCGTGTTAGTCTGGATCTGTAAAAGCAGCAAAGAATCCTGTGGCACCTTATAGACTAACAGAGGTTTTGCAGCATGAGCTTTCGTGGGTGAATACCCACTTCTTCGGATGCAAGTAGTGGAAATCTCCAGGGGCAGGTANCTGGCAGAGAAAGGTAGAACAAGAACCAATGGTTGGAATCAAAAGTCAGACAAATTCAAATTAGAAATATGCAATTTTTTAATAGTGAGGGTGATCAACTACTGGAACCAGCTACCAAGGGAACTGCTGGATTCTCTGTCTCTTGGAGTCTTCAGATCAAGACTGGAGGCCTTTCTGGAATATTCTGTAGTCAAACACAGGGACAGGATGAAATTCTCTGACCTGTGCTATACAGGCATTCAGAGTAGATGATCTAATGGTCCCTTCTAGCCTTAAAATTCTCTGGATCTACGAATAAATCAGTGGGCAACATTGGTCATCCTCAAAAGAACAGCCTAAGTTTCTCCGCTTCCCCTAAACCAGAATCATTTTGCCCGTCCCTGATCCCTGGAGCAGGGGTGTTAACTTCACAGAGATTGAAAACACCAACCAACCAACCGCTGGTTTTTCTAGCAGCTAGCCCTAAACATGCAACCTGGGATCTGAACATTAAGGTTGTTTCTTTCCTTCCCCTCTTCTGAATCACCACCAGCACTAAAGGTTCTACAGCCCAAAATATGGTCTCTTTGTTACTGCGCAAGCACATGACTGCCAGTCCATTTGCACAGGTTTATCTGAATGGAGCCTAGTAAAAAAGAAGGAATAGAATCCAGCTGGTAGCCAGGATGAGATTTGCGAAAGGGCCCAAGGGAGTTGGGCACCGAACGCCAATTGAATTTCAATAAGTTTTGGGCCCCTAAGTCCCTTAGCTCCTTTGAAAATCCCAGCATTCGTTTTGTTGACTCTGCAGTTCTAACAGGAATAAAGAAGAGTTAAAATGAAAGTAAGCTGATACAACTGTGAACACAAGCAGAGAACAGATCAAGATGACACCAATTTACACACTATTTTTGCAGAGTAGAACCGCACTCTCCGGTGACTTTGTGATCAAAAGGTGTCTTCGTTAAAAATGCAACTTCTTATTCATCAGATTGGCTCCCTATGTTCATCCACGGTCATATCTGCCAACTATAGCAACAGAAGTAGGGTTTACTGCTTGGTACTCCTGTAGAAACTGTGCAGTCAGGACAGCTCAGAGAGTGAGCTACATTGTCTTCTGGCTCATGTGTCATCAAAAGAATTGTTAACTAAGGCCACGTCTACACTCAGTGGTTAAGTCAACCCAGCTGTCGCTCAGGGGTGTGAAAAATCCACACCCCCTTAGCGACGTAGTTAAGCTGACCTAACCCTTGGTGTAGACAGTGCTAGGGCAATGGAAGAATTCTTCCGTCGACCTAGCTACCGCCTCTGTGGGAGGGAGATTAACTATGGCAATGGGAGAACTGTGCTGCTGTAGTGTTTCAAGTTAGACTAGCCCAGTGGTTCTCAATCTTTCCCGACCACTGCGGCCCTTTCAGGCATCTGATTTGTCTTGCGTATCCCAAGTTTCACCTCACTTAAAAACAACTTGCTTAAAAATCAGACATAAAAATACAAAAGTGTCACAGCACACTATTACTGACAAAGTGCTGACTTTCTCATCTTTACCATATAATTTATAAAATAAATCCATTGGAATATAGATATTGTTCTTACATTTCAGTGGATAGTATATAGAGCAGTATAAATAAGTGAGTGTCTGTATGAAATTTTAGTTTGTACTGACTTTGCTAGTGCTTTTTATGTAGCCTATTGTAAAACTAGGCAAATCTCTAGATGAGTCGATGTACCCCACAGAAGATCTCTATGTGTACCCCTGGTTGAGAACCACAGGACTAGCCCACAGTCCTACTTCCAGAGTCTGATTACTGGCAAAGATGCAGGATGGAACTAGAAGAAACCCAGTCTGATGTTCAGATTTCAGCTTGCATTTGGGGGTGGGGGGGAAATAGAGTTGGTTGAAAAATATCAAACATTTTCCCCACAAAAAGTTGATTTGAAACTATTCAATTATTTCAACATTTTTGTTCTGATTCCATTGCCAACAAGATTTTTAAAAAATTGGGGTGTTTTCCCACCACCTTTCCCACTTATTTATTCCCCTCATTTTCACCCCACTGTAAAGGGGGGGAAAGTGAAAAAGGAAGAAAAAATGAGGGAAAAATGGAAAAAAGGTCCCAATTTTCTCTGCCTTTTCTACTTTGTCCCCTGTTGCAGTGGAAACAGTGTGGGAGTGTGGTAGGGGAGTAAATTAATGACAGAAAGTGTTTTCCCCTATTTTCTCCCCACTGGAAATGTGTGCGTGGGGGGATTTGTTTTAAATTTAAAAAATGTCTCTCATTTTTTAAACTTTTTTTTAAACGTTTCAAGTGGGAAATGTATTTTTAAAAGTGTTTTTCCCCCAATTCCTTTCAGTTTTTCATCTTTTCCCCATTTTTCCAGTGGCAACAAAAAAGGAAGAGGGAACCTGAGAGAAAGTGAGAATTGTACAAAAATTTCTAAACAAAACATCAAAAATATCAACATTTCAGTATTTTTCCATTTTTTTAAAAAGTGAAACATTTTTTAAAATGATTTGTTCGCAAAAATGTTTTCAACTAAACCCTATTTTTGATTAAAATATGTCATCCAATTTTTGTTGAGCAGCCCTAGCCCCCCAAAAAAGGTTTTTGTAAACTGAGAAAGTTGTAAATGGATCAACTGTGAGATGATGAATGTGGATCCACCACAATGCATATTTACATAGTCACTTTTCAGATTAGAACTGCACTTAAATTTTTTTTAAAAGTTCTATATGGATCAGAGACTGGGCTGAGGTTAAAGCCAATTCATATTCCAGCTGAACTGGTTTGCCCATCCCTAGTGACAATAGCTAGAATATCAAATATACTGCAAAATGGGCCAATTTTCATGATATTTAAAACATATGGCATAACAATATAGTGTACATATTGTTGTGTGTGTTACTGATACATCTATGGCATTATAATGAAAATATAGTACATGTTGGATTTTCCCTTCTATAGGAGAGGATTTTACCATACATCTGTGCTGTAGTTTTCATTAATCTATGCTGGGTGCTTAGGGTTGCCAATTTTGGTTGGACGTATTCCTGGAGGTTTCATCACGTGACATAATCTTTAAAGATTAATCTTTAATTCCTGGAGACTCTAGGACAATCCTGGAGGGTTGGCAACCCTGTGAGTGCTTGACAGCCTTAGGATGGGATTTTCAAAATCACTTAGTATTGGCCTAACTGCTCCCACTGAATTCAATGGGAGTTTTACCATTGACTATACTGGGAGTGGAGTTAGGCCAATGCTTTGTGCTTCTGAAAATTCCACTCTCAGCCCATCTACTTCCCTCTCTTGCACATAGTAACTAAGTAGATGGGCATAGCTAAAGTGGGGAGGCATGCAGTGGGAAAAGGCTTCACAGTATAATTCCTACCACTTCGTAACTGCCTCCTGCTACTCAGCAAAACAAATGCACCAGAGCATGCACAGATTGATACATTTTCAGGCCAGAAAGGACCATTCTGGCCATCTAGTCTGACCTCCTGTGTAACACAGGCCATATCATTTCAGCCAGTGATTTCTGCATCATGTCCATAGCAGGTGGTTTGAGCTAGAGCACATTTTTATAATGACAGATTAAATGCGGGGATTGGGCAGGGAGAAGAGTGAAGAACCAGCCTTTACCTGACATGGACCCTCTCATAGTAATGACTCATAGACACAAAAGACACTGCCAGCAATAACCCTGCAGGCATGCTCTGAGATCTCTTCTCTCAGCAAATGAGTATTTCCATTGTGGTGTGACAATGGAACAATCCATTCTCCCTGGATGGTGGAAACCTGACTGTCACAAGAAAGGACAACTCTAAAACGTATCTGGGCTGGGATCCACTCCGTTTGGGAATTCCTTAACCATGGATTACCTTCTATGCAAATTTGACAGGCAATGCCCCTGACATGAAGTTTATAAGTAAATTCTCCTTCACCCACTTCCACACAAGACAAAAACCTACACACAACCAGTCTTGTGCCACACTAACGCTCAATTTGGGGTCTGCAAATTACTTGAATCCACCAGAGAGACAAGGGGGAGGGGGATTAATAATTTTTATAGACCCAGCTTCTGTTGGTGAATGAGACGAGCTTTAGAGCTTATCTCGTTAATATCCTGGGACCGACATTCCTACAACAACATTGTGTACAACAACACTGCATACAACAATGAATGTAATCCACCAGGTCAGCCTGCAGAATGGTGGTGAAATGAGTCAGCTTCCCAATCATGTTGTCTTATAGTGTAAATTGAGATGGTTGGGACATAATATTTCTTCCCCCCACCCCATGCAAAATTCAGTAAGTTTTTACATTTTTGTTTACATTTTCTGTCCCTTTTTTCCTGGTTTTCAAAGAAAACAGATTTTCTTTCCCCCCATGCAATTTTTTTTGTTTGTTTTGCTGAAAACCGAAAAATATTTGGCTTTTGATGAAAATCCATTTGTACAAAACCCACATGTTTTTCAAGAACATTTCTGTTTTAATTTTAAAAAAGCCATTTTGCATCGAATAAACATTTTGATTGAAAACCGTTGACCGGCTTTAGAGGCAATGTGTCATGTGACACTAACTCCGCTACACTGAATTCCATTAAATTCCATTAGAACTTTACCTTTAAACTTTTCAATTGTACACTATGATGTACACACCGAGATTCAGAAATCACTTCCTGCCTAATGTGCTGCCAAAACAGCCGAGGAGCACTGGGGCCATCTCAGTTATCAATACTGGATATTCTGTTTTCCAAAGTCAGTGTCAGGGCAGTCTCGGTCTTGGGACTTGATCCTTTCTATCAATCTGAACCTGGTTTTGGTAATCTTGGGACTAATGCAATGCACATTGAAGTCAATGGGAGTCTCTTGACTTCAATGGGCATTGACATAGTATGGTTTTTTGTTCAAACAGGGTTTTGTAGAACATTATTTCTTCCTCTCTATTCTGTTTGGTTTTCCTTTTCTGCTGAGTTGATGTCTTGGCACAGGCAAGTTTTTATGTAGAGCAGGACTTTACTTGAACTATAATATTGTTGTTTGCCGGCTGTGCTGCACAAATAGATTTTCTCCAGTTGTTTCTTTCACTCCTGTATGTGGCATTACAGGCCAGTGACAAATCCTGATCCCCTTTCTCTCATGAGTAGGTCCATCAATGGATTTAGCCCAAAATGTGTGGTGATGATTTTAATATTAATAGGCTAGTTTCAATAAGAAAATATTTGCCCTTCAACTACCTTCAAAAATCAGTGTTGGCATCACATGGAGAGCAGGAGGGGTTATCGAACATTAATCTGCTTCTTGGCTTGATTCCATCAATGTATCATGGTTGCCTGGATGTGTTTCTGTGATTTCATAGCTGAATATTTGGGTCTGTGTGCTTTCTTTAACATTGAGTGAAAATGGGAAGAAACCACTAAAATTTGGGGAAGTGGGGGGGAGGGGCGGCTGGATTAACTATTTTAAAATATATTTTAAACAAACTGATACATTTGAAGAGAAAATCTCCAATAAATAGTTAAGTAAACAAAATAATTTAAAAGTCCGTGTAGGTAGTAGGAACTAGTGATTTTGTCTGCAGGTGTCCAGTTTAAGATACCTTAAAGCAACCTGATTTTCAGGATGTACAGAGCACCAACCCTCTGAAAATTCAGCCCCTTTAAGGCGTGGCAGGCTGGGCACCCCAAAATTAAGGCACCCAAAACTACTTGTCACTTTTGAATATCTTGGCCAATGTTTGTTTCTGACAAAAGTCAGTCTATGAAAACATTTGTTTTTTCTGCTGGAATTCTGATTTCTTCCCATGCTCTCTTCCCCAAAGGTTTTCAGAGCGACAGTCACAAACCTGTGAGTTGAGAGTTTAACTTTAGCGACTGCTTGTGAAATTTGCTAAGTGTCTTCCACTCTGCTCGCTACCCCCCCCTTAAGAAAATGGTCAAACAAATGGTTCTATCTTTCCCTTTCATTCAGCTGTGGAATCTCGGGTACCTCAATTTTCTTTTCCCCTGATCTTAGAATAATGACATTCCGGTGAGTATAGAACTGGAGAGGAGCTATGCTAAATCCCCACAAGGAACATATCTGACCTGAGCCAATGGTGATTTCTGTGCCTATATCCTCCTAATGCTAATTCTTTCTAAATGGAATACTGAATGTTGAAGACTCTGCTTTGTCCCTTGGATGCCAGGACATAACTCCCACTATCTTTTATTACTTTTTCAGATATTCTCTACTGTATCAAAATCAAACATATGGTTTTGTCACAAATACGCTCAATTTCTTGCCCATATATAAAATTTAAGCCAGTTCCTATGAAGCATCTCCCATTTATATTTCCTGCAGGTATTGTTTCCAGTGAAATGCAACTGGAAAAATAAAATTTAATACAAGTTGGATATGATTAGGTTTGGCAGAATTCCACTTTTTAAACAATTTTAATGGATAATATATATGTTTGTTTTTAAGCATTTTCCCCAATTTTTATCGATTTAAATGTTCACAGTTGTGAAAATTATGGGAGGGTCAGACAATTATTGAATTAGAGTAATGTTGACATTCAAAAAGTTAAAGCTCTATAACCATTAAAACACAAACTGTCAACATCACATCAAAATATGCAAAGTAAAAACCCTTAAATCAAACTCCCATAAGTTCTCAAGTAGCAGTTTTCTTTCTTTGACTATCTGTACATTTCAGTTGTCATCGATAGATATATTTTTTGTCAGTTTGTGTGGGTATGGTAAAATCAACGTTCACCGATATATACCAATAAAAATTTAATCCTTCCAAGCCTAAATACGATGCACTATTAAGTCTTCAAGGAGATGAGTAAATAAATGTGGGGAATCAGAGGTCTAAAAGCAAATTGCAAAAACCAATTGGTCCTTTAGGAACACGGTGCATAGACATGAAAAAGGTCTGTTACAGCCTTCCTTGTGTCCCCTTGCAAGTGCAAGATTAAAGTCCTGATCCAAAGTTTATGGAGCTCAATTGAAAGACTCCTATGGACTTCACTAGGCTTTCGATCAGACTCAGTCACCTGACAGAGGAATGTAGCAGCATGAGGCATAGGACTGGGTTATCAAGGCCATTTCCCTGCTATCGCAGGCAACCCTGTCATATAATGCCATTCATAAACTTATCAACACAGTGAAACTGACAGTAAAGTGATAGTTTTCTTTCCCTTTTATCTAAGATAAAGTTAAGGAAGTGAAACAGCAGCAGAAATGCCCCCCCCAAAAAATCACTACATTCAATAAATATGAAAAATATGTGGCCCAGCTGAGGACAGCCCTTCTGTTTGAACAATTAAATAGAAAAGCTAGAAGAACTCAAAGTAAAAATATACAAAAATGTAATAACGACCCATATTTGAAACCTTGCAAATCCATTACAGACCAGATTCTGCCACCTTTACTCATTGTGAACACTACCTGTGTTATTCTTTACATTAAAGCAATGAGCGCTTGTATTTCATGAGGATATAGTTCCTATTCAAGCATTGAATAACACAGAAACTAAAACTGTGATAAGCTGCAGTCTGCTACTTTCTGATTTGCCCCTGCAATGCATAGCCCCATCTTCCAAAATGGAGGATGACTTCTGCTCTCTGCAGACACACCCACATCCTCAGGAAATGATGTCTGCTGCACATACTACCTCATGAGTTGATTTCAGTGAGCCTACTCCTGGAGCAAGGTATTACTCAATAGGAATAAGGGCATCCAAACCTGGGCCCATGTAATTACACACCACATTCTACCAGAAAAGAGAAAGTTGCTAAACAAAGAACATAGATTCTAACAGGGCACATAAGCCCCAATTCAACAAAGCACTCAAACATGTGCTTTGCAGAATCAGGACCAACATTCCTTATACACATCAAACAATATTATTACATCCATCTCTTTGGGCATATTCCTCTGTTTATTCTCCATAGCCATGCAAAGGGGGTAGTCGAGAAGAGGGGTCTGGGTAGTCCCTGTGCCATCATGCCTAATGGCTGCTTCAGAAAGAAACAATCTTCTAGCTCGGGCTGCTGGCGGCAGCACGTGAACGGAAGGGATAGGAACTTGTCTTAAGTGCAAGTCAGCAGACGAGTCTTCTTTGGGGCCTGGTCTCTAAGGAAAACAACAACCCCCTGTACCAGTCTTACCCACATGCGTTTGTAAATGTTTCAAAAGCTGCAGGGAGGGACTTTCTTCCCAGACCAGAAAATAACCGTTGGGGATGTTGAAATGCCTATAGTTATCCTTGGGGAACCAGCCTACCCCTTAATGCCATGGCTCATGAAGCCATACAAAGGAGCCTGGACAGTAGTCAGGACCTGTTCAACTACAGGCTGAGCAAGTGCAGAATGGTGGTAGAATGTGCATTTGGACATTTAAAAGCGCGCTGGCGCAGTTTACTGACTCGGCTAGACCTCAGCGAAACCAATATTCCCATTGTTATTACTGCTTGCTGTGCACTCCACAATATCTGTGAGAGTAAGGGGGAGACATTTATGGCGGGGTGGGAGGTTGAGGCAAATCGCCTGGCCGCTAATTACGTGCAGCCAGTCACCAGGTGGTTAGAAGAGCACAGGAGGGTGCGATGCGCATCAGAGAAGCTTTGAAAACCAGTTTCATGACTGGCCAGGCTATAGTGTGAAAGTTCTGTTTGTTTCTCCTTGATGAACCCTCCCCCCCCCCGTTCACTCTACTTCCCTGTAAGCCAACCGACGTCCCCTCCCCCCTTCGATCACCGCTTACAGAGGCAATAAAGTCATTGTTACTTCACATTCATGCATTCTTTATTAATTCATCACACAAATAGGGGGATAACTGCCAAGGTAGCATGGGGGGGTGGGGGAGGAGCCCAGCACCGGGTGGGGTGGGGGAGGAGGGAAGGACAAGGACACACTGCACTTTAAAACTTTAAAAATTAAAAACTTTAAAACTTATTGAAGGCCAGCCTTCTGTTGCTTGGGCAATCCTCTGGGGTGGAGTGGCTGGGTGGCCGGAGGCCCCCCCATCACGTTCTTGGGCGTCTGGGCGAGGAGGCTATGGAACTTGGGGAGGAGGGCTGTTGGTTACACAGGGGCTGTAGCAGCGGTCTGTGCTCCTGCTGCCTTTCCTGCAGCTCAACCATACGCTGGAGCATATCAGTTTGATGCTCCAGCAGTCAGAGCATCGACTCTTGCCTTCTGTCAGCAATCTGACACCACCGCTCCTCTTCAGCCCGCCACTTACTCTCTTCAGCCCGCAATTCAGCCCGCCACCTCTCCTCGCGTTCATATTGTGCTTTTTTGCACTCGGACATTGTCTGCCTCCACACATTCTGCTGTGCTCTGTCAGCGTGGGAGGACATCTGGAGCTCCGAGAACATGTCATCCCGAGTGCGCTTTTTTCTCCTTCTAATCTTCGCTAGCCTCTGCAAAGGAGAAACATTTGCAGCTGGTGGGGGAAAAGGGAAATTGGTAGTTAAAAAGACACATTTTAGAGAACAATAGTATCACTCTTTCCCGTTAAACCTTGCTGTTCACATTAAACAGCACATGTGCTTTCGTTACAAGGTCGCATTTTGCCTCTTATTGAGGGCCTGCCGGTTTGGTGTGAGAGATCACTCACGCAGTGCCAGGCAACAGAATTCGGCTTGCAGGCAGCCATGGTAAGCCACAGTCTTTTGTCTTCTTTAACCTTCATAACATGTGGGAATGGTTTCAAACAGCAGCGCCCTCATTTCCCATACCAAGTGGCCGTTGGGTTGGCCATTTAAAATGGGTTGACAATTTAAAAGGAGGGGCTGTGGTTTCCCGGTTAACGTGCAGCACAAACCCAACTAACCCCCCCACACACACCCAATTATCTGGGATGATCACTTCACCCCTCCCCCCACCGCGTGGCTAACAGCGGGGAACATTTCTGTTCAGCCGAGCAGGAACGGGCACCTCTGAATGTCCCCTTAATAAAAGAACCCTATTTCAACCAGGTGACCATGAATGATATCACTCTCCTGAGGATAACACAGAGAGATAAGGAATGGATGTTGTCTGAATGCCAGAAAACACCGGGATCATATGCTGCCATGCTTTGTTATGCAATGATTCCAGACTACGTGCTACTGGCCTGGCGTGGTAAAGTGTCCTACCATGGCGGACGGAATAAGGCAGCCCTCCCCAGAAACCTTTTGCAAAGACTTTGGGAGTATATCCAGGAGAGCTTTCTGGAGATGTCCCTGGAGGATTTCCACTCCATCCCCATACACGTTAACAGACTTTTCCAGTAGCTGTACTGGCCGCGAATGCCAGGGCAAATTAATCATTAAACACGCTTGCTTTTAAACCATGTCTAATATTTACAAAGGTACACTCACCAGAGGTCCCTTGTCCGCCGCCCTCAGAGCCCGGGAGCACGCCTTGGGTGGGTTCGGGGGTTACTGGCTCCAGGTCCAGGGTGAAAAACGTATCCTGGCTGTTGGGGAAACCGGTTTTTCCGCTTCCTTGCTGTGAGTTATCTTCAATCTCTTCATCATCATCTTCCTCGTTCCCAAAACCCGCTTCCGTGTTGCGTGAGTCTCCATTGACAGAGTCAAAGCACAGGGTTGGGGTAGTGGTGGCTGCACCCCCTAGCATGGCATGCAGCTCGGCATGGAAGTGGCATGTCTGCGGCTCTGCCCCAGACCTTCCGTTTGCCTCTCTGGTTTTGTGGTAGGCTTGCCTTAGCTCCTTAATTTTCACGTGGCACTGCTGTGCGTCCCTGTTATGGCCTCTGTCCTTCATGCCCTTTGAGACTTTTTCTAATGTTTTGGCATTTCGTTTACTGCAACGGAGTTCAGCTAGCACGGATTCGTCTCCCCATATGGCGAGCAGATCCCGTACCTCCCGTTCGGTCCATGCTGGAGCTCTTTTGCGATCCTGGGACTCCATCATGGTCACCTCTGCTGATGAGCTCTGCGTGGTCACCTGAGCTCTCCACGCTGGGCAAGCAGGAAATGAAATTCAAAAGTTCACGGGCCTTTTCCTGTCTACCTGGCCAGTGCATCTGAGTTGAGAGTGCTATCCAGAGCGGTCACAATGGAGCACTCTGGGATAGCTCCCGGAGGCCAATACCGTCGAATTGCATCCACACTACCCCAAATTTGACCCAGCAAGGCCAATTTCAGCGCTAATCCCCTCATCGGAGGTGGAGTAAAGAAATCGATTTAAAGAGCCCTTTAAGTCGAAAAAAAGGGCTTCGTGGTGTGGACGGGTCCAGGCTTAAATCGAGGTAACTCTGTTAAATTCGACCTAAATTTGTAGTGTAGACCAGGCCTATTTGAAAAGGTAAACGCCAAATTACTTGGTTTTAAAATTCCATTGAGATGCTAAATCAATAAAGGCTTGAACCAGTATCCACGGAATAAACAGGAATCTTTCCACTGATTTCAGTGGGCCTTGTATCAGTCCCAAAGTATATAGACTTAAAAAAAACATATACCAAATGATTGCACCTTAAAACAAAAAAAACTGTATTTAAAAATCAGCACTTTCGCCCGCCCTTAACTATCCAGGTTTGAGTCCGGGATACTGTTTTATTCCACAAGAGCTGGTGATGGCACTAACACTTAAAGCTGTGCAGCGAGCACAGAGAAATGCAGGAAAGAAGATAAAAATAGAATGGGAAAGTATTTTTTAAATACAGAAAATACGTTAAAGGAAGGAAGGGTGAGCATGAGAATCTCCCCAAATGCATGCTTCTGAAGATAGTGTTTCCTTCACTGTAATGCACCTAGGTAAGAGAAGACAAATGATAATGTGTTTTTTCCACTGAGCTTTGAAGCCTTGCAAAAGTACAGAGTAACAGCTGTAACTTGGTTCTTCATGGCCTTGAGGGTTTGTTCTGTTACTTGTCTCTGAATAGTGAGGCAAATCACACGGAGATGTAAGCCAATCTCTTGAGTTAGTGCAGTGATCTATCAGGTAGGCAGTGCTCTTAAATTCTGTGCAGGAAACTAAGATTCCATTCATGGTCTCTTACTACACCGGCCAATGGGACTTGGGCACACTCTGGAGGAAGCACTGTCGACCCCAGGGAAATGGGATAAATGACTTGTCACTTAGTAGGGACTCAGCTGACCAATCAATGAATGAGTAACCCTAATGAGCTGTGCAGACTTTGTCAGCTAGAAGAATAATGGAACGGGATATGCGGCCTCAAGTGAGGATTAAACCATGAGAGAACTGGTTAGAGAATTAAGTTCTGTGGGAAGAGGAGAGAAAGATGCTGCTGGTGTCATTACAGCTCTAGTTGACTGAAAAATGGGGAACATTTTTGTCCAAAATTGTCCCATTTATAATCTGAATTCTGACATCTTTAAATGTAAAAAAATTGAAACTAGCGTTAGTGAAATTATTGTTGAGCTCTTTTTGCTAGAGCTATTTACAACACATACTGACACTGTGAACCAGATTCTACTCTTAGGTTCTTCCATCTACTCTAAAAACCACTGTAGTCTAAAAACTAAAAGGAATTAAATTAAGCCTCTTCTGACCCTGCCTTTGTTTACATCACACATTAATATTTCAGGTCATTTCCCTCAGTCACGATCTCAAGGCACCACAAACAGTAGGAAACTGACCTGTTGTTGATGACATGCATCTTCCTGAAGTGGTCTTGAAACTGGTTTAATTGCTAGTGTTGGCACAATTGGTTTTGACACCATCTAAAAAAGCATGGTCACGCTTTTATGGCTACTGCAATGTGAATGTAGTTTTGCCTACACTAGTATTTAAACCAGTTTCAACACTACTTCAGGAAGATGCATGGCAACAGGGCTTTACTTTTCAGTGTGTAATTGCTACTAATTCACATAACCAGAAGGCTGACTACAAGACTCATTTACTTACTGTCCTTTTGTTGCTTTACTTAATCCTTAATACGGTTAGCATTAACTAAACTGTACTCACACTAATTATTCCCAGTGAACTTTGAAGTTACATGAATTAGTGGTGATTACAGGTATCAAAAGGAGGTACCAATGTAATTGCACTGTAACTACACTGTAATCACAGAACCCTTATTATAATATGTGATCAAAAGCGGATTGAATCCAAATCTAGGTGTTTACATGCTCTTGTACCATTAAAGTCAACAGAAATTTAGTCTCAAGAGCACGTTCTAAGTTCATTGTGGAGTAGGGTGACCACCCCTTCCCAAATTGGACAGGACAGTCCTGAAATGCAGAGTTCAAGTCCCAGTCCTGGGCTGAATGACTCCGGGACAGCATTTGTCCTGGATTCCCTGTGGCACAGCTCCGCACCTTCCAAAGGCTCAGGGGTGGCACCAGCCTCTTCCCAGTGGCTGTGGGGATTGAGGTGGGCCTTAGCCCCACCCCCACTC
Organism: Platysternon megacephalum; assembly: GCA_003942145.1. Classification (NCBI taxonomy): domain Eukaryota; kingdom Metazoa; phylum Chordata; order Testudines; family Platysternidae; genus Platysternon; species Platysternon megacephalum. The sequence goes on along the minus strand of QXTE01000330.1, from coordinate 112,619 downwards.
CATGAGGCACCGCCTCCTGATCCTTTTCCCCCTGAGGCCCCACCCCCTGGACAAGCCAGAACCAGAAGCCAGAGCCAGGCAGTAGTAAGAGCCGCCCAGGCAACCTGGGTTGCTGTGGGGAACCCTAGATCCTCCACCTGCCCTGAACAGCACACTTGGTGGCGGCGACAGGGGCTGGAGGCTGCTCTCGGGTATCCTGGCCCTCCACCCAGGGCGGGTAGAGGGTCAGGGGCTCCCCGGGCAGCTCTTACCTCTGCCTGGCTCCAGCTTCCGGCCTTGCCAGGGGGCGGAGCATCAGGGGGAAGAGTACCAGGGGATGGGGCCCCAGAGGGGGCCGGGTTTCTGCATGTGTCCTGCTTTTGCCTTTTGAAAAGGTGGTCACCCTATTGTGGAGGGATGTTCTCCTTCTTCTGAAGTAGCAAGTATTGCCCACGGCCAGAGGCAGGATACTCAGTTTGATGGCTCAGTGCTCCTATTTATATACACTTGCACTAAATAATGCGGTTTACTTACTGTTTCAATCCAAAAATTGATGTAAGCCAGCCTTTCACCCCACAGTATCTCCCCCCCCCCCCATTTTAATCAGAAAAAAAATCAAGGAAAACTAAATACTTTGCATACTTTGCTTTTTCAGCTGATGAAATAATATTTTCATTTTTTCCAGCCAAGTTTTTAGCTACTGTACTCTCAATGTTGCAGCCATAATTAATATTCTACATGCCAGAAAAAGAGGAAAAAAGTTGTCTTCCCTGTGGATTTTCAGAGAGGCATTCAGTTTTGATCTGCAGCTCGTAGTAGGCTAAGCTAAATGATCTGTAATAGAACTGTTATTTTTGGAATTGTGATCATTTCTACTTTTTGTCCCCCAAATACTGGTTATACTTTTTGTTTTGCACAACCATTAAAAAGCATGATTCCAGAGTCAAAGTGACACGCTGCATCCCCACGTGGTAGAGAGAAACGGTCTTCCCAACGTTACTGGGATAGGGAATTATATGGATTTCAGACAGCGAGGCTTGAACTATGGCCCTAAAGATCTAGAGGCAAATCTGCAGCTGGAGTAAATTGTAATAGCTCCATTAACAACTGAGCTATGATAATTCATACCAACTGACGATCTGGCTTTTGTCGAGTAGATTGATAGGCTAAGGCCTGATCCAAAGCCCATTGAAATCAACCTGGGTCTTTCCACCAACTTCAGTGAGCTTTGGATCATGTATTTGGACCCTGATTTAGTACAGCACTTGAGCATGTGCTTAACTTCAAACACCTGCTTAAATCCTATTGAAGTCAATGAGACGTATTTCACTTTAAGCACATGCATATGTGCTTTACTGAATCGGGGCCTGATTTAGTGAAGCCATTATACATACAATATGTTACCCATTTAATTCGATTGTACTCTTTTGAGAATGTTATTTACAATTTACATTTATCCCTATTTACATTGGCAACAATATGTTCAGCATCCATCGTACAAGGTAAATAAGTGAAGGCAGTCACTGCCCCAAAGATTTTATAATAAAAAAGAGAGAAACAGAGAAGGTGTGTCTTAGGAATCAAGAGGAAGGGTGCCTTGGAAGAATGTATCCATTTGCTAACATTTGGTTTGGGTCACTTCTTGTGGGTATCATAGTATCTTTAGGATGGATTTGAAGTCAGATTTACGGTTCATTAAATCTTTCCTTTTAAAAATAATGTATTCTGGGGGAAAATATCCTCAGTAGATTACTTGCTCTATCAAGATTTTGGGTAAAGCTGGATCATGAAGAATAAATCTGTCTGAACGAAAACAAAGGGTCTGTTTTTAAAGTCACCAGTTCCTAATATCAGGTGGGAGAATCGGTAGCCACTCCTGTGAAGTTCTGCAAGTAAAGGGTTTGCATTCTGGATTAGCAGAGCTCCTGTAAATATCCGCAAGGTAGGAAGATACCTCTCATAATCTCATATGGGAATGAGCCAAACAAAGAGAGGGCAGAGAATTCATCAAGCAATATGAGTTATGGGGATAAGAACAGGAGTAATGGGATGAAACTTAGCCCTGGTCTACACTGGGGGTGGCGGGGGACGATCTAAGTTACGCAACTTCAGTTACGTGACTAACGTAGCTGAAGTCGACGTACTTAGATCAATTTACCGTGGTGTCTTCACTGCGGTGAGTCGACGGCTGCCGCTCCCCCATCGACTCTGCTTGCGCATCTCGCGGCGCTGGAGTACAGGAGTCGATGGGAGAGCGCTCGGGGGTTGATCTATCGCGTCTAGACTAGACGCAATAAATCGATCCCCGCTGGATCGATCGCTACCCACCGATCTGGCGGGTAGTGAAGACATACCCTAGGAAAGGGAGCATTTAGGCTATCAGACAAATCTTCTTGATAATGAGATGTAGAATTAAACTGTAGAATATTCTCCTTAGGAATGTGATAGACACCCTTCACTTAGGACTTTGCACTAGCACAGTGGTTTTCAACCTGTCATCTGCGGACTCCTGGGGGTCCGCAGACTATGTCTAAGGGGTCCGCGAAAGGTGACAATGAAAATAAAGTTTCAGATCCCAGACATGGCATTCCGTTTTTCTGCTCAGTCAAAAGTATGTGAATACCCCCACCTGCAGGTCAAAACCCAGAAGTGTTGGCATTACCATAGAAGCCCGCAGTTTAGCGCCCTTTCTCATGCTGCATCAAATGCCGTGCCGAGCATGTGCAACATGGATAGTTGAATTCTGTTCAGTCAGTTTTCAGTCTAAGACTTCTATGGCAGGGGCCTGCGGACCGAAGTTTGAATTTCCAAAGTGGTCGAAATTTTTTAGGGGTCTGCAAATGAAAAAAAGGTTTAAAACCACAGCACTAGAATATGTATTTACAAGGAACAATTCTGCACTAGCAGGGAGATGGATTGGATGATCTAATGCATCATTTCCATGTTGAATTTCTAAGATTCTCTTGTAATGATTATTTCTCTGTTTTACCTTCCAGAATCTTTACACCCAAGGCTGGGAGAACCGAGAGCAGCAATCAAGCCAAACACGACTCTCTACAGCAGCAGCAGCAGAGAATTGGCAAGGAAAACACCTGTCTTCCCTCTGGAGCCTCATTTTGCCATCTTGAACTAGACTGCATTATTATCAGTGCAACCAATGCAACTCATGATAGTCTCTTTCTGCTTCAGCCTCTACATAAGATTTATTTGTATGCACTAGTTTTCTGCTCTGAGGGTTTATGTTGCTAGAGTAGAAAGGAAGAGCAGGAGCCTCAGTTGATAACATGTCAGAAACAGACACTCCTGTAGAAAACTATGATGTTCACTTTGAAACGCTCACCTGTGAGAATTATCTTATTACTGTAGTACTGTCCTCCCTACCCATTGCCTGCTATTGTGCTTTACACACACACACTGTCTCTTGTCTTGGACTGTAAACTGTTCAGGGCAGGGACCATGCTTTGCTAGGTATTTGTACAATGTCTAGTCTGAATGAAACCTGGAGGGGAGGGATAGCTCAGTGGTTTGAGCATTGGCCTGCTAAACCCAGGGTTGTGAGTTCAATCCTTGAGGGGGGCCACTTAGGGATCTGGGGCAAAATTGGTCCTGCTAGTGAAGGCAGGGGGCTGGACTCGATGACCTTTCGGGGTCCCTTCCAGCTCTATGAGATAGGTATATCTCCATATATATATAACCTTTGGGTGCAATTGAAATACAAATAAGAACCAAATCAATCAGACAAGACTATAGAACATGCCAGTCTTGTAAAGTAAAAGTGCAAAANGTCCTCCCTACCCATTGCCTGCTATTGTGCTTTACACACACACACTGTCTCTTGTCTTGGATTGTAAACTGTTCAGGGCAGGGACCATGCTTTGCTAGGTGTTTGTACAATGTCTAGTCTGAGTGAAACCTTTGGGTGCAATTGAAATACAAATAAGAATCAAACCAAATCAATCAGCCAAGACTATAGAACATGCCGGTCTTGTAAAGTAAAAGTGCAAATAAAATTCACAAAAAACTACAGCAACAGGGTTAGTGGTTCTTAAGCAAGCAATAGAGAGCTCTCACGTCACTCTCCAGCTCTCCCTGAGCCCAAGGGAACGAATCCAACTTTGGACCTGGCCATTACAGAGCAATTGAGCATCTGTGATAGTTTTGGTTTGTTCTCATAAAATACATGGGAGCTGGCATGCAAACGAGCACATTCGGCATGTTGCCGTGCTTTGAAATGTCTAGTGTTGCCACAATTCCATACTTTTCCAAAGTGAGGCAGGATTTTGGTTTATAGGGTTTACGGTAGTAACGTTAACCACATGCATTGTTGGCAGGATTGAGGCCTTAGTCTCTAGCTGAGACAAAAGGAAGAAGAACTGGAAGTGGAAGACATTGGAAAACACCTTAGTATGGGGTGCATGAGACTATAGGTTGCAGACTTTAGAAACATTGCAGTGAATAGTATCAGAGGGGTAGCCNTGTTAATTATGGTGGAGTGGTACCGACATCATAGTTATTGCTTAAGCAGGGATATTAAACTTTCACCAAAACGGTCTAATTTTATATCACTGTCAATATTTCATAGCTTGCTCTCATCATGCCTTAAATACTAATAATACTTTACCATGATGTTTTACAAGGAGTTTTCGGTAGCAGGGCCACAAGGGTATATCTGTATCAAGTGATCCGATTACATACCCTGCCAGTGGCTTTTCACTCCCACAGAAAATATGGGCCACTTTCAACCACATCTGCATCTCACATGGCAGATGCACCATCTCCTTCTTAGAATCATAGAATATTAGGGTTGGAAGAGACCTCAGGAGGTCATCTAGTCCAACCGCCTGCTCAAAGCAGGACCAACACCCACTAAATCATCCCAGCCAGGGCTTTGTCAAGCTGGGCCTTAAAAACCTCTAAGGATGGAGATTCCACCACTTCCCTACGTAACCCATTACAGTGCTTCACCACCCTCCTAGTGAAATAGTGTTTCCTAATATCCAACCTAAACCTCCCCCAATGCAACTTGAGACCATTACTCCTTGTTCTGTCATCTGCCACCACTGAGAACAGCCGAGCTCCATCCTCTTTGGAACCCCCCTTCAGGTAGTTGAAAGCAGCTATCAAATCCCCCCTTATTCTTCTCTTCTGCAGACTAAATAATCCCAGTTCCCTCAGCCTCTCCTCATAATTCATGTGCTCCAGCCCCCTAATCATTTTTGTTGCCCTCTGCTGGACTCTTTCCAATTTTTTCCACATCCTTCTTGTAGTGTGGGGCCCAAAACTGGACACAGTACTCCAGATGAGGCCTCACCAATACCGAATAGAGGGGAACGATCACGTCCCTCGATCTGCTGGCAATGCTCCTACTTATACAGGTCTGTCTCATCTTACGCTGGGGTTAAGTTCCGCGGTCAGCGCCTAAAGTGAAAACTGCGTATAGTCAAAATTACATTGAGTGTAATGGCAGGCAGAATCACCCGCCCTGCAGAAACAGTATTTAAATTATTTTTCTCTTCTTTTTTTTTGTCTTGTTTTTGCCGACCACGTAAAGCTGAAATCGCACATGTTAAATGCGCCTAAGATGCGACAGACCTGTACAGCCCAAAATGCTGTTAGCCTTCTTGGCAGCAAGGGCACACTGCTGACTCATATCCAGCTTCTCGGCCACCGTAACCCCTAGGTCCTTTTCTGCAGAACTGCTGCTTAGCCAGTCGGTCCCCAGCCCTTCTTCAAAGGGGACCAAACCCAGTGATCTTTTAACTGCAGAAACAAACATCCAGCAATGTCCCATACGATCATATCCCAGTGGTATCTCTGCCATCCACTACATGTCACTAGATGCAATCAAGTGGCTCACCAAACTAGAGTGGGACATCTAACACTGCTGATTGTAAGTCATACAGAAGAAGAATATTGCATACCTTATATATACCTATCCCTATTATTGAGGGACCAGATTACATTTCACCAGTACCAGGGGACCAGTTGCCTGAACATTCAGTCTGTTCTAAGGGAAGGTATCCACAGTATTGTCAACACTGGAGTTAACTCTGGCACTAAGCGCTACAGCCATAGAGCTCCCTAGCAAAGTGTGTGCGTATACACTGAGTCTTCCCAGTGATTCTGATCAGAGCTGGGTGTGTTTACACTGTTGGTAGTTACAATACAGCCTTGTTATACCCTAAATCTCCTCTAACGAAGACTGCCATGAAAATGAAAAGCTTCAAAAGGAAATTAGGTAGATAACTTAGAGGATATGTGCTATGCTGGTCCAAGTTTTTTAAAATAACATCCATTTAGGGCCAGATCCTGCCTGTGTTTTTCAGGCAAACAGCCCCTTGCATGAGTAAGGCAAGCAGGATTTGTTATTGGTTATTTAGATTACATTAGTGTCTCCGGGCTCCAAGTGAGATCATGGCCCCATTGTGCTAGGGAGGCATTGTGCATTCACAGAGCGAGAAAGTCCCTGCTCCAAAGACCTCACACAGCAGGCAAGTGGCAGACCCGGGAATAGAAATTGATCCCCTGACTCCCAATCCAGTGCCCTCCCCACTAGACAATGCTGCCTCGCAGATTTGGCACCTGGTATGAAAACACAGTCGTTTGCCACCAGCTTCTACCATCCTTATTCATGACAACGAGCAGTACCTTGCTCCAGGTAGTCCCATTTCAATCAGGGAAGTAAGATTCTGCTCAGCATGAGGAAAGGTGTCAAAACACGGCCATCTAGCAGCAATTGTTGCAAGAAGACAGAAGAAAGTGGATTATAAATATCTGTCCACTCGCCACGCCTCCTCACCCACCTGCTCTGGGAGGGCAGCAAGCAGGATCGCGTGCCCTCTTCTTCTTGTAGACTCCAACCATAATCCAGATTGGCCATATTCCTCCTCTCACACCTGTGTATTATTCCAAATCACAATCAGGCTTTCCTCTCCCACCAGTCCTTGCAGGACTTTCAGTGATGTGTCTACGTATTCTGACAACACATTTGGTCCACCCCAATCTAATCACATCACTGTCACAATATAATTGGTTTTAGTGACCAACCTTGCACACCAGGAATAGCTCCACTGAGGTTAACAGGGTTATACCACTGCAAATCCAGCATAAGAACTAGAAGAACCAGGTCCCTTCATTGCTAACCTGCTCACTCTGATCTAATCTTGCTCTTAGAGGTTAGACAAAGAGACTTTTCCTTGGAATTTTCACTGCTGGTTTCCCTGGGTCACTCTGTGCATTATGATTCTGTTTCTGTTTATACTTAGAAATCACCCCAGACACTGAGATTAAAAGATTTCTAAACTCAATAGCTACATAATGAATACAATTGATGGGACTGTTTCTGGTTTCTGTAAGGCTGGTTTCACATTGGAGTAACTCCGTTGACTTCGTAGCTTCAACAATTATGACCATGCAGTTCACCCACCTGCATAATGTAGGCCATGGAAATTCACCCGGTGATTCCTCCATTGAGCCCAGTAACTTGTGACTGAACTAGAGCATACATTCTACAAAGGCTTCAATGGAGTTACTGCCAATGGCACCAGAATGGTACAGTAACTATAAACTAGCACACTAACATTCATCACTATTAACTTCTCACTGTATGTTCCATTTGTCCTTAACGAAGGGCAAAATTCTTCTCCAGATCTGCACAGTGTTAAGAGTCACCATCTGCTCTGGCTCTCCCATGGAATTTAGCAAGTGAGGCCAGATTTTCAAAAGAGCTCAGCATAGTGGGGTATATTGGGTGCCGAGCCCTTGTGAAAATCTGGCCCCAGCTGCAGATGCTGAGCCTTTACAGCCAGGCCCTGAATTCTTTTGCAAACCTGGCCTTAGAATTCAACCTACAGTAGGAGGCATCCCTCACATTGGACTCCACAGGGTTTTCAACTGGATTAAAAGTCTATTTGCAAAACTGCCTTGGCTCTCGGACTTCTGTGCTGCACCTGAAAACCTTTCCTTTGGAAAACAAACACGGCTTTCCCTGGGGAAGTCTTTCCACTATAAACATTACCTACCACTAGTCAAGTGAGTTCCAGGCATTCCTTCGCCCAGCAAAGCGCTTTCCAATCAAACCAGACATTATTTTTCCATTAATAAGTGTTGATGCTCACTGGAAAACTCTGCAAAGAAATTTGTTCAGAAACAATTCTTCTGATATATTTTTTTCCTGGGTTTTTTTTCTTTCAAATTATTATAACTGAAAACATGATCTTTGCTGCTCAGGAATTCATCTGTTCCTGCTATTTATTCTCCAACTGAAGTCACAGGGCCAAATCCTGTTCTCATTTTACTTGGGATTATCTCCAGTGAACCTAACAGGGATACTCCAGATTTATGCTACTGTAAACTGAGAGCAGGACTGGGCCCTTTCTCATCGGTTTGATGCATCGTAATTATTATGGCAACTACTGTCCTTTTTAAATCACAAACCAAGCATCATGGTTTCAAGAGACGAAAAAACTGGAGGAGCAGATATCAAGGATCCTGTTTTTCATGGCAGCGCCATGGATATTAACAACAGTAGCAGGAGACAGGGCGAAATGACAACCTGATACGGTAACTAACCAGCACTGTCTCTCCAGGGAGCACTCTCCAGGGTTTTCCATAAGGCATCGCCTGCTCTTTCAGTGAGCCATAGTTCAGGTTGTGATGGGTTTGTCTGGGAGTGTCTGTCACCTCCGTCTCTCATATCTAGCCAAGAGAGTAATCCTGCTCCTGAGGTCTTCTCCACACCTCCTGCCTCCCCAGCTCGCCACTCAGCCCCACCGGTCTCTGCTTCTCCCTGTACTTCTCTCTGTCCCCTGCTCCTCCTTTGTCTCCCCTGTACCTATATCCCCTGAACTTGACTCCACGCTGTGACCCCTCACCCTCTGGCACCGCCGACTGAGACTCAACCCCCACATTTCCTGCCTCCTCCTGGTCCCAAAATAGTCCTCTCAAGCAGCCCCCCTCATCACCCAATCTCTGCCCCCCAATGCCATCCTCCATCTCCCCAGCCTCTGCCCCCCCAGGCTTCTCCTGCCATTTCCTCCCCCAGTCTCTGCCGCCCCCCTCCAGCATCTGCACCCCCAGACTCCCTGCTCCATCCCCTGCCTCCCAGGCTGCCTTCTCCATCCACTGTCTGGCCTCTGCCTCCCCAGCTTTTCCTGCCATTTCCTCCCTCATTTTCACGCCTCAGCTAACCCTGCACCCAAAGATGGACTCTGCTTCTGGCTTTTGCTTTTCCAGATGGAGTTTCTGGTTATGCGACTTGACTTGTATGGGAAAACATGAGGGGAAACCAAATTTGTTTCCAGTCATTCAATTTGCATTATTATTTTAGAGATCTATAACTCCCCTTGACAGAAATCCTTCTAGTTCCAGCTCTGAGTTTTAAAACATATCCCCTCTCCATTATGTTGCTGATGCCTAGGGAGATCCCTCCTGTTTGTAAGGTGTGAGAGAGGGCAGTGCAAATGAAATCTGCACCCATCCTTTTAACAAACAATTTGCATACTATCTATTTTAAAAAATCAAATGGGCTATTGATACACCCATATAAAATGCACCCAGCACACTTTCAAAATACTCATTGCTTCTTTCAAAATTCAATACTTTGGTTCCACACTGTGCTATATATTATAGCTGGCAACGATGTATTTAGCTCCTTTTGGTTCTGTAAAAGTAATAAATACTACTACTAATAATCCTGATCGGTTTAGATCATTGTGTTGTAAATTGCAGGAGTTGCTCTCATTTTGCGTTAAAATAAAATCATTGACTTTCATCACTTTGATCACAGTTGAAACTTTGGGACTTAGCCAATGATTTCTTCCCATCAGCCTAGCACAGCACAACACAAAGGTATGAGCTACTTCCCTAAGCTACTGTGAAAGAAGTAGTAGAATGAATGTCCTAAAGGCTGAAAAAATTAGGTGTTTTGTGTATTATAAGAAGACAGAGAAGCTGTTAAACTGAGCAAAGTGGTGTAAACCTTATTAGCAAGATTGTCATTACTGTGTGCACTCAAACAGCTAGGGAGGGAGGGAGGTGTCTGTTATTCCTCCCTCATTACATTTTAGATCAGAGGGTTGACATGAGTATTTAAGCAGAGCCCATTTGCAAGACTCATTCCAGGTACCAATAAAATGCTTGTGTCATAATCTCTTGCAGAACCTATAGCCTGGTGATGCAGCCTGAAGTTTTGTCTTTCAGGTTGAAAATAAGCAGTGACATTGTCCTAATGCATTATCAGTGGGGGCTGCACTGGATACTTTAATGACACAGCGTTGCATGCCTAGGCACTTTGCAAAGTTTACAAACAAAATAACCCCCACTGAATTAGCATGTGAGGGCTTCCCACAGCTGCAAATATATATCGAAAGGGGGAGAGAGGAGCGGTGGTTGCAAACTGTCTTTTATTGGAGGTGCATTCCCAAGATTTTAGTTAAGTGTAACATAAAACTGTGAAAGTTTAGCAGGAGAAAAGCTTTCCTCCCACTGGCCTGGCTGTCCAATCAGAAAGGAGCCCTGCACCTCCCTCACTTCTGACAACTATTTAGCAACTGAGCCCAGCTAAAGTTTCCAAAAAAGTTAGAATAACTTCCTCTCTCCAAGACCTCAGTTTTTGCACAACCCCGTCCTTGAAATAAGAGCCCTTCAAGCAACCTGGAAAACGTTTGGTCAGCAAAAACTCCTGTTTTTTTTCCAAAGGATCTGTCTCAGGAATTTAAAACACATTTAAGACACACTCACACCACATCAGGAGGGGGGAAAAAGTCTCTTCCCCTCCCCTTCTTGCAGAAAGAATGGAAGAAAGTTCCAGTTCTCCTGTTTCCCCTGTGGATAGCTTGGGGACCAGTGAAGAGGAGCTGGAAAGGCAGCCAAAGAGATTTGGCAGGAAGAGGAGATACAGTAAGAAATCCAGCGAAGATGGCAGCCCCAACCCAGGCAAGAGGGGGAAAAAGTCCAGTCCCAGCTCCCAATCTTATGAAGAACTCCAAAGCCAGAGGATCTTGGCCAATGTCAGAGAGAGGCAGAGGACTCAGTCCCTCAATGAAGCCTTCGCAGCCCTGAGGAAAATCATCCCTACATTGCCCTCTGACAAACTCAGTAAAATCCAGACTCTCAAACTCGCAGCCAGGTACATAGACTTCCTCTACCAGGTCCTACAGAGCGACGAGATGGACAATAAGATGACAAGCTGCAGCTATGTGGCCCATGAGCGGCTAAGTTATGCCTTTTCAGTGTGGAGGATGGAAGGAGCTTGGTCCATGTCTGCTTCCCACTAGCCAGTACCTGGGCAAAAGCAAATACAACTGCCGAAGGGGTAGGTACCTGGTTCTTTCTTTTTACTTCTAACTGCATCTTATTGAATTCTGCCACAGGTCTCCTTGTTTTAGTGATGAAGCTTCACGTCGTCTGTGCTATAACGTAAATATTAAGCTTGTTTTAAATGGGGAGCCCAAAGTGTTATAGCCCCTTGAAAATCCAGCAGCCATCCAGAAGTAAGGCAGAAAGGATTCAGATGATAATCTAGACAGGGGAGAAAACATTTCTCTCCATCACAATGTCTCAATGATTCTCTTGTGTAGGCCACAAACAACTAGATTAAAGATCAAGATTACATTTGTTCCCCCTTCCACTCACCCCAATCTAAAAATAAGAGAAACTTCTAGTATGTAAAATATTTGAGATGTTCAGATTTAAAATCAATGTGTTTATACACTGCTGCTGTCTTTTAAATGGTTTGCTACCAAGAGGGGAGCTGTAACGTTGAATGGAGAATGGTGTGAAATTTGCAAGAGTACTTTTCTTAGAGAAGAATTTCAAAAGAGAGGAAAAAGACAGCCAGTAAAACACACTGACAAGACCTGAAACAGCTGCTTCTTGGATTTGGTGTATGTCTGTGCTCTAAAAGAACCAGCACCTACAAAATAGGCTTTAAGTGTTTTTACAATTTTGGGAAGGGGGGGGGGGGTCAGCTGATCCTGTGAAGAATAATTTCTGCTCTGATCTTAGTAACATTTTTGTATGATCAGCAGATGTTCTGTACTTGTTTGTCTGTGCTGTGTCCACTTCCCTTCCCCCCCCCCCCTTACAAATAAAAGGCAAACAAAGATAGAACAAACCCACTGTCTAGTTCATATTTGGTTTCCCTTCCCTAGAGTAAAGTTAAGGCTGGTATCAAACTCTTATGGACTTGAACATAGTTTCTTATTTACTCGGGGCACTGAACTCGTCCTCATCAGTTTCCATTACCAGAAAACAGCTTCCTCTTATCTTTCCTTTTGAATTGTGTTGAGGGGTGGGAGAGTCCGGAGGGCAGAAGGGGGAGAGGAGGTGTGCTTAGGCAACCCCCCAAAATTATTCTAAATGATGTCATAACTTGACATTAATTAAGAAACACCTCACAGTCATCTATAAATCATGCAGTATTTCAGAGTTTACATATATTCCTATTGTTTGCATGCCTTGTACAGAACATCCAAAGATAAAATACAGAACAAAAGACAGAAAAAATAATCATACAATTAAAAATATTTATCAGTAAACAAGGAAATGAAAGTAAAGGGACACTCACATTTTGTAGTACAACATGCAGCAGTGTGAATGAAACTGGTTAATTATCCAGATGACATCAACTCCTTAAAAGAATAAAGAAAGCTCAGGTTGGTCCATTAGCCAGAATTTTTTTTATACAAATCCATATTTGTTTTATCAATAACTAGGACACAGACAAGAAACTTGATGCAATTGGCAACATTTAATCTGAAATAGGCAATATTTAGGCAATAATAGGCAAAGGAGTAAAATGTAGATTTTAAACATTTTATACAGCATTTTAACAACTTCATGATTCATTTGTGTTTGAAATACTCTGTATTTTAATATCTTCAATAGAGTTTCTATCACCCCTTCATGAAGACCTGGAAAGAAGTTAGTTTCATTATTCTAAAAAGTCTTTCCATCCCACACTAACAGGCAATTTAAATCTTTAACGTTAACTACTTTTGTTATCATGGCCAGAAAAAAGACAGGTCTGCCCTGATACATATGTGGCTTTGCTGTAGCTTCAGCTGCAAACAACTGAACAAAGTAGCTTTTTCAAACAAACGCTAAACTTTGGTTTATAAAGTGCATTGCCTTTCCCTCTGTTAATATGGTTTTAAAAAGGCTAAGGCAATAAAAAGAGGGGGGGGAAAAAACCTCCTTTATGGGAATCTTCTGTTGTCTTTGTCAAAAACAGATGTAAAATGTCTCAAACACATATTTCTTCAGGAGTTTAGATTGGCTGAATACTAAACCTCTACAATGGAACAATGCATTTATTCTGTTGTTTCCTAAATTATGTGCTGTCATTAGTCTATTTGTTTTAATCTGTTATCTACTGTATATCCTTCCCTCTGCATTCTACAGTACATTAGGGGCAGATAATGGTATTTCAACTTTTTTCTTAAAAAACAACAACAATGTTTCAAGTGCAGTGTCAACAGAATTAGAGTTCAGATTGGTCTGATGAGAAAGATACTGAATGTGAACACTAGGAGATAGTCCCTATATGGAGGAATTAGACAGTGAAGTTCAGGATTTCATTAATAACAATGAAATAGCTAAATCTAGAGTTGAAAATTATTTGTATCCAAATAGAGCTTTGAAGAACACGTTTAAGCGTATACAGTACGTATTCATCTGGTTCATGCTGAACTGGTATACGGTATCTTTTCTGTAACTTGGCCTCCTAGCAAATGTTGGAAGTGGCCTATTTGTTTCTTATTTTTCCTTACATGACTTAACAATTATTTCCTTTCATATTAAATAAACCAAAACCTTCCATTTTAAAAAAAGCGGTTTTTTTGTGGTGGCACTGTTGAAAACATTATTGCCAAAGAGCAGTGTGGCAAGTGTCTCGGTTAATCATTTATGGGCAGAAACAATTGTTTCTGCCATCCAACGCTACAAGCGCCTCAAGAAAATTGGTGAAATTTGCAAGTGTGGCTTATCCTTTTAGCATGGAATCCTGTGTGCATTTGTCCATCAGAGGAAACTTTGATGCACAAAAAGAACATTTGCTACGTTGTTTGGCTGGAAGAAAAAACATAGGAAATGGCTAAACAAATTTGGGGCCTGATCCTGTATTTTGTAGGAATTCTGCAACTCTGAGGATTGTCACTATGAGACAGAATGAAGGATCAGGCGCTTGTTACTAATTACATAACCCAAATTTCTTTGCTTTAGCCTGGGTTTTGAAAAGAAACAGGCAAGAAATGATTTCTCTTTGACGAAGCTAAAGAGCCTGTTCCACAGAAAAATCAGACACTCTTTTTGATTATAAAATCAGAGCCCTGGGAACTGGGGAAATGCCACCTGGCATTTGAGAATGCTAGTAGGTAGGTGACCATTGCTGACTTATCCAGCAATCAGAGATTTTTCTCTTCTGTTCCATGTAATTAAAGAAAACATACTCCTGTAATTTCACATGAAACAGCCACAACTTTTCACTTCAATTAGCATATCAAGCTATAGGATGTTTAAACAAACATACAAATTCAGGCAACACACACACCAGCACTCCAGCTGTTTACTACCTAGCACCTGCATACCTCACCTCACCCCACTCAATTATTTTTTTGGAAGCTAGAATGTCTGAGACGTTCCAAACAGTAGACACTTTCAGAAAAAAAGATTCTTTTCCATTATTTCTTTTGGTAGGAAGCGTGGAAATATAGTACCTAATGAGAGGTGTCGGTAGGACAAGAATAAAAGCCAGAACTAAAGCAGTGTAACCTTGCAAGCACCAGCCAAATACTAATGATGATATAGTTCTGCACCAACATGTTAGTAAGATCTGTTTGCCAGCATTACTTTTTACATTTGAGTTACCAGTAAGGACTGTGGTGGGATTATATTTTTATAAAAGGCTGTATACGCTACATGAATTGATCCTTATATTATGAAAGCATTTGCCAACCTTGTTCATTTTGGAAGAAGGTTTTAGTAAATGGGTGTATTTTATAACATCCTGGTGTTTGTTCCTTAAGATTTGACTATGACTTTAGGAGTTTCTTCAATGGAAAAAGTGAGTAGATTGGTTAGCGTCTCTATTTTGATTTGTCCTTATAGAAACAAAACAATTTCTTCTGGAAACCACTCAAAGTGTAGAGCTGGTTAACTGTTGTTAACTGGTTGTATCATGATACTATAACTAAATCTTTTTTTTCCAAAAGCCCAATTTTTTTTAAATGTACCACTAAAAATGTAAACATACTTATTTGACAGGAAAGTTTTTAAAGTTGGTATTTACATTAATAGGTTTAGTTTTTACATGCTGGTATATTTAAAAGTCCTGCAAAATGCATTCTAGATGGTCTGTTTACGTTTGTGTCTTTTCTTGGGAAAGAATAAATCTGCTACACAGTACCAAATACATAGCAGTCAACCAGCCAAAGCTAATGTGAGACAAACCACCCAAATAAAGACACAAGAAAAAATACTGAAGAAAGCATGAAATGGTGTAAGAAGCCAAAGTACTATGTATTATACATACATTCACACCCACATTATACATATTCATACACACATTCACACATGCATTTGTACATACATGAAAGACCATTTTCTATCGCCCATGATTCATACTTCAGAATCCCAGTTGTACATTTCTTGATCATATGAAGTTAGAAAATATCAAGTCTGTGCACGATAGAGAGACATTTTGGCCTGAAACAGAAGAACACTTTAGAACAATGACAAACATTTTGTTATTCAACCTACTGAAGTCAATTCTGCTTTGAAAGTCCTGTCATGAAGGAGACACAAGGAAGGATCATTAAGGAAAAATATAAATGTATACANACAATGACAAACATTTTGTTATTCAACCTACTGAAGTCAATTCTGCTTTGAAAGTCCTGTCTTGAAGGAGACACAAGGAAGGATCATTAAGGAAAAATATAGATGTATACACTTTAATAATAATAAATGGAGATATACCTATCTCATAGAACTGGAAGGGACCCTGAAAGGTCATTGAGTCCAGCCCCCTGCCTTCACTAGCAGGACCAAGTACTGATTTTGCCCCAGATCCCTAAGTGGCCCCCTCAAGGATTGAACTCACAACGCTGGGTTTAGCAGGCCAATGCTCAAACCACTGAGCTATCCCTCCCCCCAACTTTAGCTCAGTAGACCTAATTTGGTGGTCATCTGCACTGAATAGCTTCAAATGTAGAGAATACAGACTTCTATTTGTTAAAAATATAAATGTGCAGATTGCAACAAGAAACTGCGNGACCAAGTACTGATTTTGCCCCAGATCCCTAAGTGGCCCCCTCAAGGATTGAACTCACACAGGCCAATGCTCAAACCACTGAGCTATCCCTCCCCCCAACTTTAGTTAAGTAGACCTAATTTGGTGGTCATCTGCACTGAATAGCTTCAAATGTAGAGAATACAGACGTCTATTTGTTAAAAATATAAATGTGCAGATTGCAACAAGAAACTGGAGATCGTCCTCATATTCTTTTTCTATATCTTCCTTCCTTTAGCTTTTGTTAGGCTTATTTCATACATATATAGCAGGGGTCGGCAACCTTTCAGAAGTGGTGTGCCGAGTCTTCATTTATTCACTCTAATTTAAGGTTTCGCGTGCCAGTCATACATGTTAACGTTTTTAGAAGGTCTCTTTCTATAAGTCTATAATATATAACTAAACTATTGTTGTATGTAAAGTAAATAAGGTTTGTAAAATGTTTAAGAAGCTTCATTTAAATTTAAATTAAAATACAGAGCCCCCCAGACCCGGGGGACCAGGCCAGGACCCGGGCAGTGAGAGTGCCACTGAAAATCAGCTCGTGTGCCGCCTTCAGCACACGTGCCATAGGTTGCCTACCCCTGATATATAGCAATAGATGAAATAGTAAAACATGCTTGCTGGTCATTGCACCATCTTCTATGCAATGGGGCAAGGATGGATTCTATAACTGCAGCTGAAATCTCTTTTGGTGACATATTGTGTCACTTTTCTTTTAGCAATAAAGTTACGTTTATAGCTGTAGTTCTGCGACGCATTTCTGTGTGGCTTTGAAATCTCCAAATCTAAAGTTTGTATGTCTCAGTTCAAGCAGAAGGACTATTTTGATGAGTCGGGGAACAGGTCAGAAAACACTACAGAACTCCAGAGTACAAATAGATCAATGCACACGAGCAGGGAATTAAGTTGCCTTTTGGTGAAAGCATAAGCTTCTTTTCTGAGTAGGCACCAAGTAAGAGCAGAACGCAATTTAATTGTAAAAAACCAGCGGTGCTGTTAGAAAGAAAACCCCAGAACAGCAGGCCAGATTCTCAGCTGGTGTAAATCGACATAATCGATAAACACCAGTTGAGAATCTATCTGAACATCTCAACGGATTACTCTAAGTGCCTGGAGAGTACAATATGCCGACACTTACGATTTACTTCTTAAGGAAATTTAGAAGTGAGGAATAATGGGATCTTCTCCAGCTGACAAACGTCATCATAGTCATTAATTATTATCATGCTAGATTCAAATAGTAAAAAAGTCCACCCAAAAAAACTCTAGACCCCCCAACAATGAATTGGATTTACAGCTGAAGGTGATGACCACTCAGCAGTGAAAACTAATACCTTCAAATAATGAATTAACTCAGGTAGTCAATAAATCATACTGGCACAACAGTCCCCGAGATTCCCACACCCCCACACATGTACCCTCAACTTTCCTCCCAAAACCCCATCAAACATATTGGATAAAATGATCATAAACAGGTCAGTCAGGATTTTTGAAAGCTCTAACAAACAAATCAGGGAGCCAACCTTAGGCAGCCGAATTTTATGACTCTTTACTGCATTAGATGCTAACGGGGCTTTTTCATTTTCATGGTGACATATTCTATGCTTCTCACTTTATTCTGATGATGGCCCCAATCCTGCAATCAGGCTTCAATTAGGTTCCACAAGGAACTCCCTGAGCAATTACAATTGCAGGATTAGGGCCTTCATTTGCAACACATTTGCTCAACTCTCAGACATCAATTTATCTGAGGCTTTGCGCTGAATCCTGTCCTTTATTTGACTTTTGTGGGAGCTTGACTTGAATACTGCAAGGCAGAGCCCTTGCTGAGCCTTTTATGTAGATGGAAAATGTATGGGTCAAATTGTGCTCTTGATTACACACACATATAACCCAGCTGGTGTCAACGGGGTTGCATGGATTCAAGAGAGTAGCCCTTGGCCCACGATCTTCACTTTTAGTGGGTATTGAATTAAAATGGCTCTTCAATGTACGTCTCTCCTCCTTTATATTAGACCAGGGCTTTCTTTTGGAAAATAGTGCAAGCCACTTGAACTTCCATGCAAATCACCAGCTTAGAGTCTGCCGACACCAACATTTTGCCTTGTAAATAGAGCCTATTCCTGATCACATTGACACTGGGAAAAGCCAGATCAATCCTTTGAAATGTGGATTTGCACCCATGTAAGTGAGGTTAGAGCCTAAAAGAAGTGTTGTTATATCCTGTGCGGCAATGGATTCAAATACATGTACAGTGCCTAGCAAAATGGGACTCTAATCCCTGATTGGGGCTTCTTGGCAATACTGCAGTGCAAATATGAAACAATCATAATAATAATATTGCTGGTAAGTGTTACTTATAGATATATACCTGGGATTTTCAAAGGAACTGAAGGGAACTATAGGCCCAACTACCATTGACTTTCCTTTAGAAGTCAGAGCCTATATTTTTAAACTTTGGAGATCTGCTTCTGAGAGCAAGGACTTTTTTGTTTAATAATTTTCATCTAGTCCAGTCAAGAGGCCAGACTGTATCTATCGTAATGCTGTTGCAAATCAACTCCCCAAAGGACAACGTATGTTTTTCAATACAACAACGTCACCGTATGTTTCCTTCTTTCGCACAGCCTAGAGCAGGGGTCGGCAACCTTTCAGAAGTGCTGTGCCGAGTCTTCATTTATTCACTCTAATTTAAGGTTTTGCGTGCCAGTAATACATTTTAACGTTTTTAGAAGGTCTCTTTCTATAAGTCTATAATATATAACTAAACTATTGTTGTTTGTAAAGTAAATAAGGTTTTTAAAATGTTTAAGAAGCTTCATTTAAAATTAAATTAAAATGCAGAGCCCTCCGGACCGGTAGCCAGGACCCGGGCAGTGTGAGTGCCACTGAAAATCAGCTTGCGTGCCGCCTTCGGCACCCGTGCCATAGGTTGCCTACCCCTGGCCTAGAGCAAGGGTAGGCAACCTATGGCACGTGTGCCGAAGGCGGCACTTGAGCTGATGTTCAGTGGCATTCACACTGCCCGGGTCCTGGCCACAGGTCCGGGGGACTCTGCATTTTAATTTAATTTTAAATGAAGCTTCTTAAACATTTTAAAAACCTAATTTACTTTACATACAACAATAGTTTAATTATATATTATGGACTTATAGAAAGAGACCTTCTAAAAACGTTAAAATGTATGACCAGCATGCAAAACCTTAACTTAGAGTGACTAAATGAAGACTCGGCACAGCACTCCTGAAAGGTTGCCGACCCCTGGCCTAGAGGAAGCAGAGCATTTGTACCTTGCTCGGTAAAGCGTTCGATAGAAAATGTCTGTGTTATTTGTAGAACAGATGCTAGATCAAAATAAGTTGCAATGTGCAATGACCCTGTTATATAGTCTCACTGAGAGTCTGTGGAAAGGAAAGGGCAGCAGGTAGTCTGACTGCAGTTCTGTTGCGCTCAAAAGAAAACGTTACTGGAGTTCTTCCTTTTGGGGAGCTTTTTGTAAACATAAGTCTACAATTTAGAGGTGCATTTCTGCTTCTATGGGGGGACTTTTTGCATGTTCTGTTTTAATTTTGTACGTTTCAATGCCAGAGGCACCCTGATATCGAATGCGTTTAACTCAACAAGTTATGTAAAGGCAGCGGCTATGCAGATCTGGTTCTGCAGGGCACGCAGAAGTGATCAGAAAACAAAAAGAAAATTGCCCATTGGCTGCTTCTGCATACATACAACTAGAAATGAGCGACAGCCCCACCTCCATGTCCTTCTCTTCTCTGCCTTTAAACTGCAGCTTGGAAAATAAAAAGGGGGCAGATGTCGGCTAGTTCAGTTTGATTTACATTTACTGGACTAGTTCCAGTGAGCCTGTGCAAGCTTTAATTGAATTCTTAATAAGATAATTTTGTCTTGATAACCACCACCCCCAAGAAAAAGTTTAGCATTTCCTTAAAAGATACAAGACCTGCCAAACATGTGCTCTAAAATGTGAAATTAAGTTTCTGATCAATCTGACCACCAAAATTCTGTATGCTGTAATTTATGTGATCATTCTTTTTCTTTAAGCTGTTTGGATATACTTTAAAAATCATATGTTTGTGTTTAAAATACAAACAAACCTAATTGCATAGCCAGGACAGACAGAGGGATCAAGTCTTTAACAGCACCCCTGTTACAAGTCAGCTGACCCGTCATGGAAAATTCTGGAGAGTGAGGGAATTTAATTAAGAGAAATGGAAAGGAGACGTTTCACACTGCCACAGGGGACTCCCTGGGTTCTCCTCATCCAGATATACATCCCACCAATGGAAAGTGATTGCATGTTGCTTTTTACACACCAGACATCACCAAGAGCCGAGTCTGGCAAGCTAATCCCTGGGGCTGGATCACTGCTCCGATGCAGAGCCGTGCTGACTTCAGCAGGGCTCTCCCCACGTGCACTAGCTGGCAGGATCGGGACCAAAATGTACTCAAACACTCCCAAACTGTGCTGGACAGTAGGCCAATCATTCAGCACACGCACACACACACGTGACTTTTCCTGTGTCTGGCTTCAGAGCCCAATACTCTAATCACAGCTATATCACAGCTGACTCCAACAGCCTGTTGACTAAAAACACAGTAGTACCACATTCTGGGAGGCAGTCTTCTCTCTCTTTCACTCCCATCCCCTTCACATACACCCCACACACCTCCCAAGAGTGACCTTTATTCAAGGTATAAATGGCAGTTAGGAAATGTATTACTTTATTACGGACCACAAAACAAATTCCTACACCAAAGATATGCATAAGTAAAAGAGGAGAACTATGGAATACAGGTCTGTCTCATCTTACACTGGGGTTACGTTCCGCGGTCAGCGCCTAAAGCAAAAGCCGCGTTTAGTCAAAATTACATTGAGTGTAATGGCGGGCGGAATCGCCCGCCCTACAGAAACAGTATTTAAATTGTTATTTTTCTCTTCTTTTTTTTTTTGCCAACCGCATAAAGCTGTAATCGCGCATGTTAAATGCGCCTAAGATGCGACAGACCTGTAGTTAAAAAAAAAATCACAGATCAGGTTAGAAAATATTACGATCAATTAAAAAAGAAAGCATGGTCTTAGCAGACTCATGAGACAGACTTAAGAAAAACGTATTCAACTATGCAGCTGTATACATAGTACTACAAACACAAGCCTTCCTAGGGGCATGTAGATATCACATAACATCGCTATCCTTTGCATCAACTCTTAACAATTGTGTACTAAGTCAATAATGTCCCTGGGGGCTCTGCTGCTGGTCTGGGGTTCCGTCCGCCAGCCCCTGTAAATGTAAAATGTATGACTGGCGCGCAAAACCTTAAATTACAGTGAATAAACGAAGACTTGGCACACCACTTCTGAGAGGTTGCCGACCCCTGTGCTACTGATATTACAAATCTATTACAATTCACTTAACAATGAATCAACTCCTGCTGCCTTCTCCTTACCTACTGGTCATGCACTTTGGTTTGTGACATCATAACCTTCTCTACAGCAACCAATTGTGATGTGATATATTGAGTATGAAGGGCAAAATAAGCTCTTAAAACAAAAATCCTTTTCTGGCAATAAAAAAAGGGGGAAAGGGCTATAAGAAAATAGAATGACAGCTAAGCAGACTTCTCTCTAAAGCCAATGTTCACTGTCAGGCGTCAACTAGTCTTTAAGCTCTCTAAACATTAAGGGCCACATTCTTACATTCTTCCTCAAACCTTCATCCTCAAGCAGCCTCATTAAAAGCAGCGGGGTTACTCAAGGTACAAGATACTACCTAACCTGAGTAAGAGAGGCAGAATCAGGCTCCAAACGATGCACCACATTTATGACGATATAAAGACTAGCACCTGGAACATTGTTACTGGATCCCAGCTCTTCTTCTAGAACATTCATTCTGTTTTAAATCCAATGTACTAATTCAGATTGTGCAATAATTACATCAGGATTGAATCTCAACAGCAAATTATTTCTCCAGGGATGGTGGCGTTCGTTAGGATCCGTTGTACCTGACTGGCTGTAAAACTATCAGCAAAGCAAGCGGCGGTTTTGCTAATGAATCCTGAACTCAGGCATGAACCCGAAAGAAAAGTTTCAATTCAGAAGCTGCCACCTATCTACTAATAATTTAGGGTCAGATTTTTAAAAGTGTTTAGGTGCCTAAAGGTGAAGAGAGGCAGCTAGTGGGAATGTCAATAGCGCCTAAATTAATTAGGCAACTAACTCCTATTGAAATCTATGGCAATTAGGCACCTAACTTGCCTATGCATTTTTAAAAATCTTTTAATATCTGGCCGTTAAGCATTTCACTGCTGGTTCTCTGTGCTGCTGTATTGTATGGTATACCCCTTTGAGATCCCAATGAAACACTGGGCCAGGTTCAGAAAAGCATCCTTATTCAGTGAGGTCACTCATGTACATACCTAAGTGCTTTCCCGAATCGGGGCCATTATTACCACCTAATATTTATACTGCAGCAGCCACGGCTGCAGGCCCCAGTCAGTCTCAGGTCAGACAGTCCCACTCACTCCAGTGACATGAGAACGGTCATGCCACAGGGCAGCCTGTTTGTTTCTGGGGGCGCGATGATTTTCTAGAATAAACGCTGCCACTTGATGAGAGACTCTGATTTGATAGGGCATGACAAGATCAGGGTTGGGGGATCAGATTCATGTTTGTATGGTGGTTACCAGAGTGGGGACATGGTCTGTGACTGGCGCCCCCTAGGTGCTGACACAATAGAAATAAGAATGATCATCAAGGCATACTTAGTGGCAGCATAGGAGATACACACTTGGGTCTTTTCTACACTCAAATATTGTACCTCTGTAATGATAGTTAAAGCAGTACAAACCACCCCAGTGGGGACACAGTTATACAGTATAAAGGTGCCTTATACCTGTATAGCTTATCCCTGTATATAAGACATACCCGTACAATGCACATTGATAATGGTATGATGACTGTGACCACACTTGGGATTGTACCAGTATAACTATTGTGGTGGGCAAAAAAGAAAATTACACTCCTAGATGATATTTTTATATCTGTACAAAAAATGTGGGTACCCCAGGCTTCAGCATGTTAAAACAGTGTTAACCCCCTCTCACTCTTACACACATACACACACACACACCCCTACCATGACACATTCATTATGGACCTAGTCTGAAAAACTACGGAAGTCATTGCATGCATTTCTGTTCATTTCATTGGACTTGCGAGTTCTTGCAAACCTCTCATCCTCTCCCTGCCAAACACACTGCAGAGCTGAACTTCTTCCAATACAGAATTAACCTAACAATTTGTCAGCGTGCCACACACACAGGAGGCTACTCATGCAAACAACTGATGAAGATCAGACCAATGAAATAATATTTCTACCCAACTAAAATTTTGGTCATATGCTGTAGCAGCAGCCCTGGTATTTATGATGCCAGCATATACCACCATGAAGAAAAAAAATCTCAAAAAGATTCCAGTACATAAAACAAAAATATAGTATAAAAATAGATCAAATGCAATACACCATACATCACATTAAACACTGTTACTGGAGCTTTGAGGTGTCAGCTTTTAAGATGACCGTTTATATTGTTTTGTCTGATTAGGTAAGGAAACATCTAATACCGTCAGTTCATCTTAATCCCTCTATTTTTTAGAGTACCATATTTTTAGAGTAACAATCCCTCTACTTTTTAGAGTAACAATGCTGCAGTCTGTCTGCACTCAGAGCTCCCAACTTTCTCAGTGGGGTTTTACGAATATTTTGCAGTTTTCACATCCTTTGCAATGAAAAGGGCTATTTAAATCTAAGATTCTATCATTATTACTACTGACACTAAATAACACAAGGGTTTCTATCATGCATTGAACTTTCACATGTCCAAAATGTTTCATTTTTCAAAGGAACTGTAGTACCTGTGTGTGGCTGCACTTTCTGACCGCATTTCAAGAGGAGAATTTAAATTCCACTTATGCTTTGACTGAGGGAGGGTTAGGTGGTGCTGCAGTTCAAAACACTGGTCTTTGAACTGTAGCGATCTGGGCTCAAGCTCCAGTTTAGGTCACAAATGAAAGCGAGTTCTAGGGATATCTTCCTCCTGATCAGTCACCCTCATTAGAAAACTCATTGCACAAGGCAGTATTTTGAAAGGGCCCCAGATTTGCTCAGAGCGATGCAACAGCCTGATGTACTGGGAGGGCACCTGAATGCTGTGACACCCACACACCATCCTGCACTGAGGCAAAAGAATGCAAACATCATAACAGAGAATGTCGCAAAACAATCATTTTGTCCAATAGGATAAATGCAAATAGATGCCCACTCTGTTAGGTTTAAGTATTTACCTGAACGATGCACAGAGGATAAATGACATGGGATTTTCAAAATTGAATTAGATGTGTAAGTTCCATTTTCAAAAGTGGCTTAGAATCATAGAATATCAGGGTTGGAAGGGACCTCAAGAGGTCATCTAGTCCAACCCCCTGCTCAAAGCAGGACCAATCCCCAGACAGATTTTTGCCCCAGATCCCTAAATGGCCCCCTCAAGGATTGAACTCACAAGTACTTAGGTACTTAAGTGCCCAAGACCCATTGACTTTCAATGAGACAGAGTAAAATGTTCAAGAGTGCCTAAGTCCCTTAGGTGCGATTGAAATATAACCCCTAGCCTCTTAAGTTCCTTTTGACAATGGGACTGAGGCATTTTTGAAAATGTTACCTATTTAACACTTCACTGTAAACTATGTAAGAACTGAAATATTGCCTGCATTTTTAAAAAACCAATGCTTTAATTTATTTTTCTTTTATTGGCATTTGGCTGATTGTTTTCAAATATCAGTACTGAACAGTGTTTATTATAGTTCATGAATCATTTTCTCCATATTTTAAATTAAGTATAACCGATGGTATATTTACAAAGTAATTCCCTATCCATGCTGGTTCCCTCCCTTTGTGTGTGCTGTTGTATATTGTGTGCCTATTTCCCAATATTTTATAATAATAATATATGGAGATATACCAATCTCCTAGAGCTGGAAGGGACCCCGAAGGGTCATCGAGTCCAGCCCCCTGCCTTCACTAGCAGGACCAATTTTTGCCCCAGATCCCTAAGTGGCCCCCTCAAGGATTGAACTCACAACCCTGGGTTTAGCAGGCTAATGCTCAAACCACTGAGCTATCCCTCCCCCCAACTCACCCACAGCACAACTCAGCTGTCATACAGTTGTATCTACCCAAATGGATTCCATATCTTTTCAAATTCTTCCATTTTATCCTCCACTACACAGAAAACTGATTTATGAGATGTAGTTTTAATTAAATCTGATTAAAACCTCCTTTTTTAGCAAGGAGACCTATTTCCCCCTAGTAAAACTCTTTTCACCACCACTCAACTGATCAGTCTGCCCTTTTAGGTTCCCCTTTTACCTCTTATTTCAGGCACGTTGACCATTGGCATACACCGCTGAAAGATTTCAGAACCATTGGCTTTGCAGTTATTTTAGATGTGCCATTCCAATACATTCTGTTTCACAGCCACCAAACATAAGCTTGTAAGATCTTCAGGGGAGAGATTCTATCTTCGCATATGTTTGTACAGCACCTAGCACTCCCTCTGGGAGCTGCCCTAGTATAAATAACTGCAGTCTCTTACATTCTATCTAATATCCCCAAATCTAGCATTTCTTCTACTACACCTTATTCACATGCCCTCAAAAGTCTGCTTTTCTCTGTCTGCAGCACTATGTAAACCATCTATTATTGTTATTAACAACAACTTGCAATTTGTAAGCCCAAGGTCCCTTAGCTCAGATGTGCTTTTTTAATGAAGTATCGTTCCCTAACTGAATTTTCTAGCTGGGCTTATTGAGATCCAAGAAGTCCGATGTCAGTCAGTAGCAAAAGGAGATCACAACTAAGGTCCTGTTGCTTGGATTTTTCACTCTTCTGGTTAAACTTCATGGCTTCCTTAGTGAGAATAGGGGGGCGGGGAATGTAAAGATCATTCTCCCCCTCTCAAGCCCACACCAGCTTGGTTTGTAGGTTATAGCTCATAGATTCCAAGGCCAGAAGGAACCACTGTGATCATCTAGTCTGCCCCCTGTATAGCACAGGCCAGAGACCTGCCCCACAATCATTCCTAGAGCAGATCTGTTAGAAAAGCATCCAATCTTGATTTAGAAATGGTCAGTAATGGAGAATCCACCATGGTCCTTGGTAAACTGTTCCAATGGTTAATTACACTTAAAAAGAAACATTGATATTACCTGTCAAAATTCTGCCAAGCTTAGTTATAGTGAAGTGAGAAGTGGTGGTGTGTAATGGGGAACAGCAGTCAGAAGTGCTAGGTTCTAGTCCCAGGTTTGCCACTCACTCGCTGCTTGTCTTTGGACAAGTCACTTACCCTCTTTCTGCTGCGCAATCCCTATCTGGGGTTGGTCTGAGAGTCTCATAAAGCACTGCAGAGAGAATTTTATTTCACTGTAGCATCCTGACATCCCGCTGCTGATAGAGCATCTGCCACAGCGCAGCCTGTTGGTGCTTTACAGCACTTAGTACAATGAGAGAGTTAATTCAATCAATCTGCTGGCCAGCAGAGGTGTGTGACGGGGTGCCACAAAGGGCACTCTCCTTTTCTAGCTAGCTCACCTCTTCCATACACTGCACTAACCACCTGTATCTACAGCACACCACAGAGGGAACCCATCTAAGGAATGGGAAACAAGCGTAAACCTGTTATTTAGACCGTGAAAGGTACCTAAGGGATTTGCACACCCATTTTTCATTGGTATGGGAATTGGGCACCAAAAACTATAGGGAGCCTTTAAACTCTCAGTCTTAATATGAGAACAAAAAGTCCATCTCATCTCAACAATGCTTGTGCTGGCCTAGAAAAAGGGGCTGTGTAGTGACTGGAATTCACTACTAGGCACTTTTCCGACTTCACGCTGAAGCTCCCACCGTGCAAAGCAAATTAGCCTGCCTGGCTCTCAATGGAAGCTGAATCAGATGGGAAAGAGGGGACATCCCCTGAATCCCAAACAGAAAACGCTTACATTGAAAAAAAAAAACCTAGTTGACAACAAGAAAAGTGTAAAAATCTCACTGCCAATGCCTGGACAGCTGTTCCTTCTTCACTAACAAGTCGTGTGACCATTGAGATGCATGTTAAAAGCAAATAGAAGGTGCCATAACTGCCACATTGCTTGTACTAGTCCTCCCTCTTGGAGTGACCTTAGAGAAACAGTCACACCCTAACAGCTATATGAGCATTAATACTTTATACAATGAGCTCAGAAGAAAATGATCGGTGACCTCTTAGACATCCCCCCCAACCCCCCAATCTCAGACATTTTAGGTCTGGTTTCTAATATGGCCGAGGGGGGAAAGTAATATACATTACGCTGCATTGCAGTGCTTTTTTTAGCATCCAACTAACATACAGGAATAACAGCAGCCCCATTTGTTCTTGTAACAAGGTCTCCCAATTGTTAGAACATGCCCTACCTGGAGTTCCCACACTCTTACAGCAACCCACAGGCAAAGAGTCTACAGCAGGGGTAGGCAACCTATGGCACGCGTGCCGAAGGCGGCATGCAAGCTGATTTTCAGTGGCACTCACACTGCCCGGGTCCTGGCCACCGGTCCGGGGCGTCTGCATTTGAATTTAATTTTAAATGAAACTCCTTAAGCATTTTAAAAACCTTATTTACTTTACATACAACAATAGTTTAGTTCTATATTATAGACTTATAGAAAGAGACCTTCTAAGAACGTTAAAATGTATTACTGGCACGTGAAACCTTAAATTAGAGTGAATAAATGAAGACTCGGCACAGCACTTCTGAAAGGTTGCCGACCCCTGGTCTACAGCATACCTTCTGGGCCCAAATTCCCCCCGATGGAAAAGGATGCAGTTCCACTGACTTCAGTAATGCTTCATCAATTTATACCAGAAGAGATTTTGGCCCTTTATTTCACTGCTTCTACTGAACCATTTTTGGTGGCTTATAAAAATGTTAAAACTATTAGGGAAGAAATCAAAATTCAAAATGCACAGCTAAGGAGAAAGACCTGTCGAGCATCAGGAAGCCTAGCGGAGTTCCGCTGGATTGGGTTCAGCGGAGGAGCAGAGCAAGAGAGAACTCCTAAAACGTTCGCTGTTTGCAGTGTTGTTGTAGCCATGTCGGTGCCAGGATCCTAGAGAGACAAGGTGGGTGAGATCCTGTCTTTTATTGAACCAACTTCTGTTGCTGAAAGAGACAAGCTCTCAAGCTTTCAAGACTGAAAAGCTCTGGATAGCTCAAAAGCAGAAGTTGGTCCTATAAAAGATAAGATCTCCTTCACGTTGTGTCTCTCTTGAAACATTAGTGTCGGTTCCAGACAATAGTTAGTGGAGCTGGTTGGAAAATGCTATTTATTTTCTGCGAACAATTTTGAACGAAAGGAAACATTCTTTGTTTTGTTTTGTTCACATTTTCTCATTTTTTAGACAAAACAAAAACTGAAAATTGAAACATTTTTCAGGAAAAAAACCATCCATTTTCACTTTATTTCTCTCTCCCTTTCCTTGCACTGGAATATTGTCCAGTTTAGTGCTTCATTGAAAAGGGGAAAAAAAAAAATTCAACCAATTGTTGAAAAATCAATTTTCCTCAAAATAAACCTATCAATGTACATTTGTTGATCAGCTCTGTCTAGGATGGTGTTTTATCTTCCAAATGCCAGTGGGAACAGGACAGGTCTGTTTATAGGATAAGTGGTAACTTGATCTCCTCTCTGACAGTCTGAAAGGGGTTTTCTTGACTATCCTCCCCCTGATGCACAAATATAATTAAACAATATTTCTTCATTTTCCAGCAGGTTAATATTCTACAGCCTCACATGCTCACCATTTAAAGGTGGCCAAATATCCCAGCAACAGCACGTCCTTAAAGAGAATACAGAACACAATAGCAGAGAGTACACACGGTCTGGCTTTGTGGCTCCACATTTCATGCTGTCTCAGCTTTCGCTGCCTACTTTATGCCACACCTAGCACTAGAGGGCAGAGTGCATTGTCCGAATGGATGGCACAGACTTTAGTATTGCCCAGGCAAAGGACACATTTGTTGCAAGTATATCAAGAAAGCATGTGTTACCCCCACTAGAAATACATTGCTTAGCTCTGTGATCAAGACCTCCTTTAGTGCACAGCAAGCTGAACCTAAATTCTGCAACCAGGTGCCTACATCCTGCAGCAAAGGCAATCAGTCCAGTAGCCTCCTGTGTTCTTTATTTTGGGGGGGTGGAATTGAGATGATTGGGGGAAGTTTATACTTCTCAGAGATACAATTAGAAGCTGCCTGTTACTCAGGAAGGCAGCACTGCAACAAGTCAAGTCTGAAAAGTTTTCTTTGCAAGCCAGAAGGGCTAGAAACAACACTTGTTTGTTTGCTTTTTAAATTAAAACATAGATTTAGTAGCACAATTCTACGGCAAGGCGTGAATTCTATTGCAAATGCCACAGCCACAAAATCATAGAAGACATGGGATTCTGCATATAATGGAAAATAACAGACTCTCCTCCTCTGGGCTTGGATAGCAAATAGAAGTCAACCTTCCCAAGAATTTCCTCTGATCACAATCAGCGCAGGTGCTTAATTGAGACAAATTCTTACAGCCTGCCCTGCTGGTCGAATTTACACCAGTGTACAACAGAAGTAATTCCACCGAACGCCAAACCAGTATAAGTCTGGCAGAAGTAAGATGAGCACTGGGTCCTACTTGACTAACACGAATCTAATGAGAAAAGCGTGCCCTAATGTTGACGCATGCCAGTACACTAACACCGGGTTACAAAAAATGGTTTCAAGTCATGTCACATGACTAAGGGAAAAGTATCTAAAGGGTCAGGGATTAAAAAAATGAAATACAAGTTACAAATTCAGGTTCTACATAAGCAACATATCTTGTTTGTGAACATCTGCTCTTGCGATGTGCTGTAGTAATTAAGCTGATCAGGTGACCACAAGAAATAAGCTATGCTCTCATAGTGAACACCTCACAAGAACCTACACAGGTCTCAGGCTCCTTTATAGTACAGCTGGATACTGATAACCCGGAGCCTGGTGAAAGAATTTTAGCTCCGTAGTTTGTTCCTGAGATTAGTCACATTTTCTTCCACCCTAGACGACAAAAGCAAAAAAGAAGGCAACAGCTTCTTTCTGCGCCCCTTACACGTAAAATTGTAATGGTGCATACCACAAAGTGCAGTGCATCCTCTCACGGCATCCATTCCTATCTAGGGTGACCAGATATCCCGTTTTTATAGGGACAGTCCCGTTTTTTGGGACTTTTTCTTATATAGACGCCTATTATCCCCACCCCCTGTCCCGTTTTTTCACAGTTGCTATCTGGTCACCCTATTCTTATCGCAATCCTGAGACTTGTGCATGTGAATGATAGATGCTGAAATGTGCTTCTGCTCTGGAAATACAACCCCCTTTGGATGGTGCCATATTTTGTCTGTCTTAACACGCTCACTTCACATGTAACCCTTCTGTCTAGTGTCATCAATTTTCTAGGGGCTCCTTCTAAAGACTTAAACACCACTGCTTGAGACCCCACCCAGAAACCTGGGAAGCTGTGTATGCTCCTCGCAGGTCCTTGACAGGCAATGCTTCCCTACTCACATGCAGTGAGCTCAGGGGTTTAAAACAGAACTTGATTTGGGAGAGGGGCAACAGAATAAACTTGGCAAAGCCAGCAATTAATAAACTAATAATACTAGATAAGACTCCTCCCCCACCGCAGGAGTCCCAGCCTCAATCATCCTCTGGCAATTATACGTGGCTGATGTATTCTAGCCCCTTCACTCCTCCCCCTTCACAGCTTGTTACCCAGAGTTTGTGGGGTCAAAGGATGCTGGCTGGTCCCAGGACTCCACCACAAGACCCAGCTGAAGTGATTATAGCTTTAATTCCAGGGTACAAAGGCAGGTGCTCTCTCTGCAGCTGAAGTCCAAGTCAGCTCAGCACCATTCGTCACTTTGAAGCTACCTCAACTCTACATCACCCACTGTTTTGTAGCAGTCTCAGCTCAGCGAGAGAGAGAGAGAGAGAGAGAGGTCAGTTGTATTAAGGATTCTCAAGTAGCCTGGCTCTCTGACCCAACTGTGCCCGAAAGCAGGCTCAGTCAGGGTGACCAAAGACACATTTTTGTAGATCTCTTATCCCTTCATTTCTCAACAGGGTCAACTTCATTTTAGTGCCCCCAAACTCAAAACTTCGCCGTATTGTAATCAAAACGTCCCAAACTGTCATGTAACTGAAATGCAAACAAGGCTTGGCCTATTCAGTCATTTACTCTGGCTCACCAACAGATGGCAGCAGAGAGCTCCCTGCCCACTAAATCCCCTGCCCATGCAGAGTTCTCAAGCAGCTATGGGCTGCTTTTCTCTGTTCACCAACAGGTGTCAATAGCGAGCCCCAACTCTCTAGGGCTTCAGGCCTCTCAGGGTATCCACAACCTGTCAGCAGGATGAGTCAATTTTTTTTTTGCCAAAACTGTTTTTAAATAGAAAATCGGGTTTTTGACTAAATTAAAATGTTCCACTGTCCTCAGAAAACTGACTTTTCTTTGAAAAACTGAGCACCTGAAAACTGAATTTTGGCTGAAAAACCGAAGATTTCAATTTGGAAATGCTGCAGCCACATCACTCCCATGGTGCAGTGGGGCAGCTCACCAAGAGGGGACATTATGGTGCATCACTGGAGATGTATTCTGGCCAGGCAGCCCCGCTCATAGAGGAGAACGGGGCCACGAGGCACCCAAAAATACAACTCCCATAAGGCACTGCAGCAACATTTCAGAATCAAAATGTCTGATTTCCTGCTGGAATTTTTCCATCTTGAATTTCTTGCCAAAATTAATTTTCATTTTGTCATCATTTTCCACAGAGAAAAAAATGCTTTGTCCAACCAGTGCTGTCAGCCCAGCAAATTCAATCTGGGCTGAGAGTCAAGCTGGGTTCTTTTCCTCTCACATCTCATCACCTGTTGTAACAATCTAAAAGCCAAATTCTCCTCTGGGTAAATCTCTGAAGCCCTTATTGCCTTCAAATTGTGCCCTCACTTCTATCTGTACGAGAGTGGCTGTGGAATCTAGACTTAGCAATTCATAGTTTCAGGCCAGAAGAGACCACTAGATCATCTAATCTGACCTCCTGTATAGCACAGGCCACCCAGCACCTGCCCCTGAACCCAACAACCGTAATGAGGCCAAAATATTACAGCCCTCCCTTCAGGAGACTTAGATATGATGTGCCACAGACGGAGAACGGGGGAGCGGGGAGGGGATCAAGGTGCTCGAGGCCCCGCAATGGTTAAGTGAGATATACCCAGATAATCATAGCGAGTGACCCCCACCCCCACACTGCAGACGAAGGTGAAAAATCCCCAAGGTCACTGCCAATCTGACCTGGGAAAATTCCTTCTCAACCCCACATATGGTGATCAGTTACACCCCACGCATGTGAGCAAGAACCAGCCAGCCAAGCATCTAAGAGGGAAAATGCTCAGTGCCACCTCGGAGACCCAGCCCTCCCATCCAATGTCCCATCTCCAGCCACAGCCATCTTGATGGTCTGCAGAGCCTTGATTACTGGTGATGGGTGAGGCAGGAAGAACCCAGCTTGAATCTGTGCAGGGCTGGCAAAATTTTCTGAGCAATCTTTTAAAAGAAATGAATTTTTTTTTCATTTTATTCAAAAATTATGGAAACATTTCTTCTTCCGATACAAAATGAACATTTCAAAAATGTACTTCATCTTTCAGTTGAAAAAAAATCCCACAATTTGGAAGAAAATGAAAAATGGTGTTTAGTTGAAAACCCACTTTCAAATGTTTTGACCGTCCAAGCCCGGTTCTCGTGAGATCACCGAGAGGTGCTTGGAACCGCACAATAGAGGCACTGTTCAGAGCAGAACTGCACTTCAGTAGGCAGCTTTTCAAAACAGGCCCTTGGAATGGAAAAGTGGGGTAAGGCGACAGGCATAAATTGCCAAGCGTGTCACTGGCTCAAATGAACGGACGTGGCTAGCTGGCCAAACTACCAGGGAAGGCAATTCACTCTCATCAGTTTGGCACTAGACCCAGAGCATGGCTTGAAAAATGAGGGAGCACCTTGGAAGATGGCAGTCAGAAAAATAGCTACTGTCATGCCTCGGCTATGATGCTTCAGGCAATGCTGCGTCTGCTGTGTGTTTGTTTGATTCCCCTGAGGGCCACTTAGGGATTTCCTGCTGGCTTTGCTCTTGCCATCCAGCTGTTATCAGCTGTAGCATGCAGGCTTGTGTCCAATGTTCTACTGCTTTGTACATATCATCCCTCTTCTGCTTTTCCCGACCTGGTGGTTACTTCCTGCTGTTGTGCTGCACACTCCCCACCGCTGCTTTCTGGTCGGGACCAGCTTCCACCTAGCGCTGTAGTTGGTACAGTTATCCAAAGAAGGGTAATATTGTGTGTAAGGCATTGCTCTGAAAAGTCTCCTGGTTTGGATGTCAAACAAGACATTGCTCAAGACATTTAACCCCTATGCCTCAGTTTCCCTATCTGTAAAAGAGGGATGATAACACTTCCTTTGTCCCATCTTTTGTCTGTCCAGTTTGTAAGATCTTTGGGGCAGGACAAACACAGAGAGATTAAGTGACAAGGTCACACAGAACGTCTGTACAGAGCTGAACCCAGCTCGCCTAGGTCTGACCCAGAGACCATCCTTCCCCTCTACTAGCTATGCTTTTCGGGTGCCAAACTTACATTTGTCTAATGTTTTAAGTTGCTTTTTAAAGCTGGTCAGGATTTGACCCTCTGGCTCCAAATAAACAATTGCTCTCTGCATGTATTTTAGTCTCCAACTAATATAGCTGCATCTGTTTAGATGCATTTAACAGCTTTTCATTTCATAAATCTAAATTACAGATGTTCATTTCAAATTTGGAGAGAGATAAAAGCGAACAACGAGGTTAAACAGCTCAATGTGAGTCACTCTAATAAGAGTTATTGCTGGTTTAGAAACTTACTTGGGCAGCGAATGCTGAATGAAGGTTTCAAAGCCATTTACTTTTTGTATTCTAGCTCCTAAAACAAAGGTTTGAATCCGAAAAACAAGAATCTGAAAACACTGCTGAGCAGCTAGTAAAAAAACGACCCAAAAGGGGTGACCTAGAGAGGAGAAAAACCAAGCAAACATGAAAGGCAAAAGACAGACACACAAATTAACAAAGCAGATAGCAAAGAAAATGAGGATTGTAGGCTGTGCTGATCTCTGGGAACCGATCCAACGAGCTCAGTACAACAAACAGCATGAGCAACGGCTTTCCAAACAAACAGAAAGATGGATTGCATGGGGCAAGTGTTTGTCATTTACAGTGTAATGACAAAAGCAAAGATGGGCCTGGGCCTGCTCCCACTGGAGTCGATAGCAAAAGTCTCACTGGGGTCCGGCTCTGGAGGTGTGGTTTCCATTTAACAAACCCTTGGTCACGTTGCAGAGTTACACACTGAGGGGGGAATTCCTTGATGTGCTGATAGTGTCTGTTTCATTAAACACTGTATCAGACACAAACCAGATCAGAGTCTCCATCGAGTGGGGACCCAGCTGCTGCTTGCTATGCTAGTGCATAGGCCCAGCCTTGGCAACAACAGTTACACATAGTACTTTGCATCTTCAAACCAGAAAACATTAGCAAAGTGAGGGCCGGCTCTAGGTTTTTTGCCGCCCCAAGCAAAAAAAAAAGCCTCCGAGAGCACCCAGAATGCTGCCCCTGAAATTGTGCCGTCCCAAGCACGTGCTTGGTTTGCTGGTGCCTAGAGCCGGTCCTGTGCACGAGGGCGTTGCATAAGGAGACCATGTAAGAGCCAGGCATCATTGCAGCCCCTGTGCATGGCAGAGCACAGAGAATCTTCTGCCCTTACTATCGTGGGAGTGCATGGCAGATCTGAAAGGTTCGGAAGGGGACTACAGCTCTGCCACTTTTACACACCCACTACAAAATGGAGGAGTGACCAGGGCTGGCGCAACCCATTAGGTGACCTAGGCGGTCGCCTAGGGCGCTACTATTTGGGGGGCGCTGGCCCCCCGGTTGTCAGCAGAATTTTGGGGGCGGGACCTTCCACCGCTGTTGTCGGGGGCGGCATTTCGGGGGCGGGACCTTCCGCCGCCTAGGGCGCCGAAAAGGCTGGCGGCGCTCCTGGGAGTGACTCACTGCGCCCAGGATCTGCAATTCCACACCTGCTCCCTACATTATGAACTATAACCAAATGGTACATGTAGCCCCAAGTAATTTACTAATTCACTTCAGTTACGTGTTCAGTACACACTGGAAGCACAAGGCTGAAAGCGAATCCTGGATAAATGGCGTAACTCAGGAAAAGCGTCCGTGTCATTGCTAACGCGCGCGACATACATGTACAGTGTCAATGTATGAACTAACTTTGCAATATGCACATGAGCTAGGCTCCACATGCATGTTGGGTGAATATATGTCTCTATGTTAAAGATACACACAAACTTGCGTATTCTGTCTGTCACTCATCTTTCCTATTAAAGCCACTTCAAATTATGAAGACATTTGAAATATACCAACCCTGATTTGAAGAGAGAGTTTGTGCAATCTGTCTCTCTTCAAAGTGCCGGGGGTGTAGCAACAGAAGGACTGGCTTCCCTGGGATTTGAGTCAAGGAGTGGGAGTTTATAAGAAGGTCAGCATCTGCGGATCTCAGGGCACAACCCAGAGCCATCTGAGGTCTCACACTCAAGCAGAATTTCACTAAAAAGCCTTTGTAAAGTGTCCCAAAGAGTTAGATGGGCTTTAAATTTCTGATGCTTTGGCATTCAGATCAGTGTGTTACAAAAATGTCTAGTTCCCTTAAAATTGGCCAAATATATTCCACCATTACATTGCGTAAAATATGTAATTGCATATATATTTAAACCAGTTAAAATGACCAGATTTCAGGTCTTAATATGTATACTCTGTGAGAATATTTAGGTAGAGATCAAATATTTATTTTAGGTTACATTTAAAGATGAGACCCGTTTCATTGACAATATGTGATGGAGCAAACAGGTAGAGTTGTAGGAAAGAGATCTTTATTCACCATGCATAGCAGCCAGTGTTACATGGTAAGAGGCCTGTGTTTGTCCAGTAACGCCTTAGCCCCAGTTTACATTCCAGAAACCCCCACCCCCCGTGGTGTCACATCAATCTAGGTCCCCTATGAAACCTGATACTCTTTCTCCAGTTCCACTCATCATGCTACAAGCCTAGTCAAATGAACGGGACTTTTCACGTGCTTGCAGTTACGCAAGTGCTTAACTACCTAGCTGAATCGGGGCTGAAAGTAAGAGTAATAATTCATTGTTATGAGTGAAACACAAATATGCAGCTGAGATCTGAGGCTGAACAGTTGCTTCAATAGTACCCTAACCAGTTAGTTGAAATAATAATTCTGGCTTCTAGCAAAATGCATCTTGTGCCATATTTTCTAAACTGGCTGGCAAAATTATGGCTATTAGAGCCTCCATTTGTGCTGGCAAACAGGCACTTGAACATGCAAAAGAGACAACTGTAAGGTTTTGTGCCCAAATAAATGCAGAATTTACAAGTACTTTTGAG
This sequence comes from Platysternon megacephalum, assembly GCA_003942145.1. Taxonomy (NCBI): domain Eukaryota; kingdom Metazoa; phylum Chordata; order Testudines; family Platysternidae; genus Platysternon; species Platysternon megacephalum. The sequence continues at coordinate 75,676 of QXTE01000330.1, read as the reverse complement.
GTAACCATTATTGTATGGGCATCTTTGAATGGAACAGTTCACTGCCTGCTCATAGATATTTTTTTTTTTAATATCATGTCTTACAACAGTCTCAGTCTTGTCAGGTTTCTTAAACTTTTAACACCCCATGCCATAAGCTCTGCCAGTTACATATGTGCTATTGTCAACCCCAAGCATTGAAAATTCATGAGTCAGGCTCCAGATTGTCATGAGATTTTTTTTTAAATCATACATTTGGGGTTCTTTCTATTTTGCCTTCTGGTGCTGAAATCTTTAGAGTTCATATTTTCAAGTTTTTCTGAACCATCATAAGGGGCAGAAACTTTTTTAAAAAGAAAGCTCAAATTCTCACATTATCACCTGATTCCAGGACCTGGGGCTTGAAGAAAAACACTAAATGTGAGGCTTGTGATAAAATTGAAAGCACTGATAACACTGACTAAATAATGACACAGCAGGTCATTCTTTACTGGGACAGTGTGAGGGGAGAACAAGGGAGAATGATCTGGAGGTCTATTATTAAAAGTGTCTATTGGCATTGGCCCTCCTTACTTCACACCTGGTATTTACAGGAGACAGAATACACATAACAGAAGTGGGACACAGCATTCGTCCTAATGTATGATGGGCTCTTGGGAAAGATGAGCCTTTCTACAGAATCCATACCAGACATCATGGCTGGGATTTGCAAAGATGCCTCAGGGAATTAGACACCTGACTCCCACTGAAAATCATTGGAAGCCAATTGGATTTGGGCACCTCACTCCCATAGACACCTTTAAAAATCCCAGTCTATACAGACTACTTTGGGGTAGTGTGGTAAATTTCTCCAGCAGATCCTCATGCTTTTGAAAAGAGGGAGCTCTTTGAAAAAAGCAATTAGTGATACTATAAATGTTTCATTGACACACACCCAGCAAAATCCTTGTTCATATGGACCAGAGCTGAGTTGAGGCATAATGTGAGCAGACACGATTAAAATCGGAGGCATAATAAGAGAGACACAATTAAAATCGGAGGAGGAGGATGTAAGGACCAAAAGTGCATATGATCTGTCTTCATCTACCTCTCCTAGATGGGGACCGTCAACTTACAAAGTGGAGCTGGCTATAATATTTTCACCAATATGTTTCCAACAAAAAATGGTTTTTCAACCAAAGCAAAAATGTTCATGACAAAATCTTCACTGGGGTTCAAATGTTCTATTTTTGCCATGATAAACCAAAAAATGGAAAGTGAAAAAAGTTGGGATTTTTGGTTAAAAATGTCAGGCTTTGGTAAAAAAAAAATTGGCGTTTGAAAAATTGTACTGAAAACTGGTTTTGAAAACCAAAAATTTGGGGAATTTTTGTTTGACAAAACAAGTTATATATTTATGGCTAAATATAGAGTCAGATCCTCAATTGATGTAAATCTGCATTACTCCTTTGACTTCAGTGCAGCAACACCCACTTTCACCCGCTGAGATCTGGCCCACACTCCTGTGCGTTCAGTATGATTTTTCAAAGTCTCCTACATCAGCCAAATCAAAGCCAATTGTAACAAGAACGAAAAGAATCCCATGCACTGCTATAGACTAGGGACCGAATGGCTGGGCAGCAGTTCTGCAGAAAAGGACCTAGGGGTTACGGTGGACGAAAAGCTGAATATGAGTCAACAGTGTGCCCTTGTTGCCAAGAAGGCTAATGGCATTTTGGGTTGTATAAGTAGGGGCATTTCCAGCAGATCGAGGGATGTGATCATTCCCCTCTACTCAGCACTGGTGAGGCCTCATTTGGAGTACTGTGTCCAGTTTTGGGCCCCACACTACAAGAAGGATGTGGATAAATTGGAGAGAGTCCAGCGGAGGGCAACAAAAATGATTAGGGGGCTGGAGCACATGACTTACGAGGAGAGGCTGAGGGAACTGGGATTGTTTAGTCTGCAGAAGAGAAGAATGAGGGGCGATTTGATAGCTGCTTTCAACTACCTGAAAGGGGGTTCCAAAGAGGATGGATCTAGACTGTTCTCAGTGATAGAAGATGACAGAACAAGGAGTAATGGTCTCAAGTTGCAGAGGGGGAGGTTTAGGTTGGACATTAGGAAAAACTTTTTCACTAGTAGGGTGGTGAAGAACTGGAATGGGTTACCTAGGGAGGTAGTGGAATCTCCTTCCTTAGAGGTTTTTAAGGTCAGGCTTGACAAAGCCCTGGCTGGGCTGATTTAGTTGGGTTTGGTCCTGCTTTGAGCAGGGGGTTGGACTAGATGACCTCCTGAGGTCCCTTCCAACCCTGAGATTCTATGATTCTAAGAACCATCAAAGGCATTTCTCCTCAGTGAGGACTATCTGCCTATCGGCATTTCAACCTTCTGCTCTCAGCTCCTCTGGCTGTAGAGCTTTTTTATTGGCAAGATTATTTTTAATGGGTTATGTATTAGGTTATTTATTCCCCCCGCCCCAAATCCTAAAGTAGCTGAGCTATTTTCATTCAATCGTTCCAAAAATATAACACCTTGGGCAGAGTTCAGGCATAGGAAATTTCATACTGAGTGGTGCAAGTTATGGAAAGTTATAAGGAACTGAAAATAAGGAGCCGTAATGGAGATTTTTTTAAACAATCTCAAAGATCATTATCACCAATGCTGCAGTTATAATACGCACAGAGAGACACAACATATATTTGCACATTTTAATTCCAACTCTTTATATGGCACACAGGGTACATCAACATAAGCAGATATAGACAAACATGATAATATATGGTGTGACTTGGAAGTGTAGTTTAAAAACCAAGATGACAGAGCCTTGCTACAAGGTCATGGGCATAGCCCTATCTATACTGCCAGGAGAGACCCAGGTTCTGATCCTGGTCTCTCCTGCCCTTGGGAGAATGGCTTGTGTTGCTTCACAGTGAACCTGCTGACCAGTTAAGGGGGAGCTTTGACAGTCTCTGAGCAGAGTCCCACCCAGTCCTGCTCAGCTGGAAGCAGCGGTGGTGAAATAATTTGTACAGTGCGGGGTGCTGAGAGCCATTGAACCAAACTGTAAACCCTGGATATAATGGAAACCACTTTCAAGCCAAGAGGTGCGGCAGCACCCCCGGCACTCCTAGTTCCAGTACCTCTGGCTGGAAGTACTGGGGTGTCTGCAGTGCAAAGCCTCAAAGATAGGGTGGGTTCCCCAAGGGGAGTTCTTGGAGGGTTTATCACAGTAAGACTGGAGACTAAGGTTTCGAAGGAAACCAAACTATGCAGCTTTCCCTGTCCTCTCCAGATGGAGTTCAATAAAAAAAAAAAAAGCTTTGGTCAAGTATGTGCAAACAAATTGTAAATGTCAATGAGCATTCTGGGCAGCCGCCAAGCAGGCCAAGGAGAAGGAAGCTGGACAGCCATCGAATGCAACAGAGACTAAGTCCAGAAATCCCGCCCTTCTAGCTCTGCAATACAACTGGAAATGAGAGGTTTCCAAAAACCAACTTGCATGCGCACCAGGAGATGCACACGAGTAGAGTGAGAGAGAAGGAGAGGGACATACAGAGTGTTCCAGAAAAATCACTGCAGACTAGGAGCGAATGTAAGGACACAAACACCTCCGAACTCAAAACAGAGCTTTGTTGAAACCAAGTTTCACCAGCTTTTCCTCTCAGAATCCCCGTATCAACCCGGCTAGCTCAGTCCAGCCTCACTAGCTTTGTGGACTTCAGCAAAGTTAGTCCGTGTTTTAAGTTTGTTACAAAATCTGGCACCCAGGGAGTTTTGGGAAGGTTCATATTGCACTGTGAATATTTCACACACCGCTGCATCCTTTGAGTGGGCATCCCTGGGGAGGACGTACCTCACACATCCATAGGGCAAAAAAGTTGCTTATGAGAATGGATGAAAGAAATAGTCCACAGAAGGAAAAAAGAAGTGAGTGATTGGAACCAAGATAAAACTATTTCCATATAGCACAGTGCACGTGATCCCCACAGTGGAGAAGCCTCACATACATGCCACTAGCTTCCTAATGAAATAGTTCCACCAATACTCATTGGAACATAATTTTGTTCTGTTCCGATTTGTAATTATAATTACTATGGTTTCTGATATACAGTTAGAAGTGACGGCAAACCTAAGAAGTTTGGAGATCCAGTTCAAAGAGGGGCCACTGAAGTCCAGGGCAAGTATTTGTGAAGGTATCCAACTCCCTTGGGTTCCTAACTCCTGAACCCCTGGAAAAAATACCAGCCCAGATGCAGACCCAAGGCTTCTTAGGTCACAATAGGGCTCAAAGAGGCTCTTCCAAAATTTCAGACACTTAGTATNGTAAAAGACCCAAAAATCGGGACTGTCCCTATAAAATCGGGACATCTGGTCACCCTACTTAGGGCACAATAGGGCTCAAAGAGACTCTCCCAAAATTTCAGACACTTAGTACTTCTGGTCTGACTGAAGATATTCGACACCAACTTTAATCACCATATTTCACCATTTTAGCTTCTAATATTATCTGTAACCCAGAAAAACAGGAAATCCACCAAAAAAAAAAAAAGGGCTTTACCAAAATGTTCCCTTTAAACAAGGTTGAATTGGACAGTAGGGAGAAGATCAGACTTGGTTTTGAACTGGATCATATGTACCCAATTGTTTCCTAGCAGTTGTTAAGCTTTTCTGACTAAATCCCATCCGGTGGCTGAGGTTTTGAACACCTTATTAATTCCCCTCCACAGGCTCGCAATTGAGGGTTTTTTTGACAATCTTGAGTTTTTCTGTCTGGGTCTCTCTGTGGGCTCAACAAGACAAATACCAGCTTAGTGCATGCATTCTGGACACAGATGTCATTTGCCCACAAGAGAAGACAAATAACTCCCATAACTGTAAGATTTGTGCACCTCGCCATCTTTGATGCATTTGTTTTCACAGCACCCCCATATGGTAGAACTGTGCTATTAACCCCATTTTATAGAGGGGGAAATGAGGCAAAGGTAGACCAAGGTTACAAGAAGCAGAAGGAGGAATTGAACCTGGGTCTCCCAAGTCAGGGTTCTTCCTTTCCCCCCAAGCTCTAAGGCAGAGGTAGGCAACCTATGGCACGTGTGCCGAACGTGGCACGCAAGCTAATTTTCAGTGGCACTCACACTGCTGGGGTCCTGGCCACCGGTCCGGAGAGCTCTGCATTTTAATTTAATTTTAAATGAAGCTTCTTAAAAAATTTTAAAACCTTATTTATTTTACATACAGCAATAGTTTAGTTCTATATTATAGACTTATAGAAAGAGACCTTCTAAAATGTTAAAATGTATTACCGGCACGCGAAACCTTAAATTAGAGTGAATAAATTAAGACTCGGCACACCACTTCTGAAAGGTTGCTGACCCCTGCTCTAAGGTATATTAAGCAACCTTTTTTCAGATCCCAGACTAGTCAGCAGATTTACTAGTGGGTTTTATGACAGCTCATGGGAGAGATGACAATTTTAGCCCTCCTGACCTATTCCTACTGAGGCCATGATGCCCCATCTCACAGAACAGGCCTGAAGAGCCAGGCCATATTCCTAGCTGAGCATGGGAGGTCCATGGACACATCCGGTATGGCAGGTGTCTTTCTTGGGCATCTCCACCATGGAGCTTTGAAACTTTACTCTGCTGCAAACCTCTACACATGAGTTTATTTCAGACTGTAACCCCTAGCCTATCACTTTTATTGCAACAAGCAGATGAGATTTTTATCCACATGCCGGATCACCCCCATGTTCAGGGGGACCCACAGGAGTTCTGCTTGGCTTGCTCAGTCATGTGGGTAGGGGCCTCCCTTTGTGAAATGAACCAACCTGCCAAATCTCTTTGCTTCTGCACCCACTCTGTGGCCTTCTGCCCTCTCCAGCTCCCTGGGAGCATGGCTGCATGGACAGCCACTTCCTCTGCAACTCCCTTTCCCCTCCCCCCAGCCATGTCAAAGCATCTCTGCAAGAATGGCTGTATGAACTTTCCTGAGGCTTCCCTGGAAAGGAACAGAGCTCCCACCTGATGTACTGTTGAAGACACTGCTCTGCAAGTCTCTTATTCTGGTGCAGTGTCAGAGACAGATCTTTAACCAGGTTGCCCAGGAAGCCCTCACACCCATGGAGGAGGAGACCGGATTTGCCCGTATGGCGATATGATCAATAAACATATGTAGCCGGACCCCCAGTAGATCGGCACAGTGCCCCTGGAGTCAACGAGCAAAGTCCCAGACGGTGTAAACTAGCATCAGTGGAGCTGTGCTGATTTACAGGAGCTGAGGATCTGACCCAGTTATGTCCCTCCTGCTTGAGCTGCAGTGCCTGCATATAAGAGCATCCAGTAGGATAAAACAGTAAGACAAAGTGGTGGGAGCCAAGCGGAGAGACAGCTTTGAGTCCGAAAGAAGAAAGATCGCTGCCAATGATGCTGCAAAGTGCCAAGAGAGTCCCTCAACTAACTTCCCTGTTCTGCAACAGTTCCCGCTACCACTGAGTTCTGAGGCTGCCCTCCCTGGACTTTAGTTTAAGAGCAGGACTGTTCCTTATAGAAAGAAGAAGGGCAGCTGCTCTAGTTTTTGGAAACACCCCTCAGTGTCCCATCTGAGCTTTCCCCCCTCCTCTCAGCACACCAAACAGGGGAAACGACCATTTAATAATCAAAATTCCCAGTTTTAAAAAATTCATTGGTTATTATTTCAGCTGTGTGACCTCCTGATGGGACTTTCTAAAGGCCCACTTTGTGCTGTTGATTGGAAAAAAAACACCAGAAAAGACACAACCTGCTTTGTTCTGCAGGCTGTATAGGGATTAAATGGCTGTAGACTGGGTTTCTGCATGCAAATACACACACACACACACATACATGCATGGGGGAAGAGTGTGATCTGAAATCTTCACCAGCTCTTGCAGATCACCTGTCTTGACGCTGAGCATTGCATGGGAGAATGCACTATCATTGTCATTTGTGTGGCATGAGCTGAGTTCCATGAACTTTCTGTGAGTTCCTACGGGCGAAAGGGGGGTTCTTCTGCAGTTCAAGTGGATTGAAACTCCAAATATATTTCAGAAACAACAAGGAGTTAGAGACTAACAAATGTATTTGGGCATAAGCTTTCGTGGGCTAAAACCCACTTAAGCTCCAGCCAATCATTGTGCTTTGGTTAAGGGTCTTTATCATTCCTAGCTGAATGTCTGGCATCTTTGTCACCTGCTAGCTAACTTGCCTACCCTTTCTCTGCTGATTTCTCCACCTTTGAGGTAAGAGCCTTTTCTTCAAGAATCAGCCCCTGTGCCTGACCCCATTTTCCTGTTAGTCAGACTGTATGAAAGACTCGCTTGTACTTTGAGGCTGTTTGAAATGAAGGTTCCTAAAAGGGCCAATATAATTTGTTATCATGGAGAGCTGTTATGTGGAACAACAATCCCTGGAAACACAGCTTGTCAACGTGGCCCACTCAGCAAAGTTAACTTTTAAAGTGGATTTGTTAAACCCCATTAAATCCCCATGTGGATTCTCTTATTCAGAATTAAGGTGGCCTCAGTTCAGTTTACTTTAATTCATTTTGAAAGTGATTTAAACTAAACAAAATTAAGACCACTTTAATTGTGAATAAGAGTGCACACATAGATACAATACAGTTTAATTAATCCACTTTAAATTCACACCTTTAGTTAATTGGGATTAATTTTCCTGAGGGTTCCCATGTAGACAAGCCCTTACTGGAGCTTTTCAAGTGTGGAAGTGATAAATGCAGCAAACCACATGTGCAAATAACTGAATGAGCTGTTCAGGAAATGATTTATTTCCCCACCAAAGATTTCAGGTTTAAAACAGGATAATGTTGGTTTTCATTTTTCAAACACACACAAAATTTCAGGTTTTGACAAAAATGAAAACTTTTTGCATAAATTGGCATTGAAAAAGTCATTTTCTGTTGGAATAACATTAATAGAAAGTTTTCAACTCAACCTACTGACTACGTTTATTCTAAGTCCCACTTAGAATAAACTTAACACATAAGGAATGCCTTACTGAAGCCAGAGCTTCAGAGCCCAAACCTGCCATCCTTACTCCCACTGCTATCGAGAGTGAGACTTGATCTAGAGCAGTGGTCTCTGAACTTCTCTGTCCCGAGGGTGGCCATGGTCAGGGAGCCACAATCAACACTGTGAACTACAGTCAGGTGGTGCAAAGGGAGCAGTAACTGCCTGCACAGCCCCTGCTGGGTGTAGAGCAGGGGACCTGGTAGGACAGGGAGACAGAACAGTGTGCTGTGCTTCTTTCCCCAGGAAGACCACAGCCAGCTGAAGCAGGCTAGAGCAACCTCCAGGCTGCTGTAACCTGCATCAAAAAGGATGGGTTGGGCAAAGAACAAGGGAGCCCTGCCTGGTTTTCGGTTTTCAGCTTATCTGCTTCTTCCATTCTCCTGTGCTGCCAGGGGTGGCTGTATGGGAGGGAGGAGCTGTTCTTTGCTAAGTGCCCTGTCTGTCAAGCTCAGATCCTGCTGTCCCGTGGCTCCTGCAGCCTGGCAGCAATGCAGCCCCCAGAAGTACTTTCCCCTCCCTCCCCTGCAATGCAGCAGGTGACCAGTAGGCGAACTACTGAGCAGCTGCAGCAGGAAAGGAACAGCAGCTGCTCTGCGCAGGAGTCCTGGCTCACTCCAGAGCCACAGGGGTAGCAGTGGGAGGCAGTTGAGAAGGCAGCACTAGTCGGCCGCTAAGCTAGGGCTGGTCCACACTAGGGGCGGGGTTCGAAGTAAGATACTTCGACTTCAGCTACGCGAATAGCGTAGCTGAAGTCGAAGTACCTTACTTCGAACTACCGCGACTTACCTCGCGTCCGCGCGGCGCGGGATCGAAGTTCGCGGCTCCCACGTCGACTCCGGTAACTCCGCTCGCGCTGCAGGAGTACCGGAGTTCGAATTAGCGCGTTCGGGGATCGATTTATCGCGTCCAGACAACACGCGATAATTCGATCCCCGATAGTTCGATGGCTACCCGCCGATCCGGGCGGGTAGTCTGGACGGGGCCTAAGCTATGAGGCTGATTAAACACTTCGGTTTAAACATCACAAGACACAACCTGGGGAGGACGTTTTCAATCCATGATCAAACACACATTTTCTTCTTGTTGGGGTTACCCTGAAGGAACATGATCTAGGGGCCACAAGTTAGACACTGAGGATTTACACACATACCTAAAGAGTCAACTATATCCATGCAGCTGCGCGTGCAGCAAAGGTTACCCACTATAACCCCGAGAGCCCCCAACTTCTAGTGCACTGGGGGCAGTTTTGCATCTGTCCCTGCTGCAAAGCTGCTACAGCACCAGCACATCCAGCCACCAGAGGATTCATTGCCGCGTACAGTGATCCAAGCTGGTGCTGTGGGCTCTGATTCAGGACCCCTAGTCCTGGCGCTACCATTGAGCCAGGGACTAGACTGGCACCAGGACAGTCACTGGAGCAGGGGAGGGGGAAATAAATGTGACTTAGGGACACCTTTGCACTTCTCCACTCCTGAACACTCTCCACCTACAGTTCAGTATATGAGACAGGAGGGTTTCTATTTTTCATGATATTTTTACATACCTGAGTCAAAAGAACTAGCAGCAGCACTTTGTAAAACGACTGTTTTATTCCCATTTCATCTGAGCTGTGGACACAGGCTGGTGGAGAGCTTAACACGTGGGTGTCATTTGAGCATTAACTGAATCTATGGTGTATGCCATGTTAAAGGAAGTTAGAGGACTTCTCATCACTAGTAGGTGGAAACTCTCTCTTTAAGGTGATAATGGGCAGTGAGTAAATTGCTTCCATCCAGGTGTGAAGAAGCAGCATAATCAACTTTTTACTGCTTACACCTAGATCGCATCACTAGACCTGCCTGTTATCGTTACAGTCTGTTCCCAAGCAGCTGAACATCTGGTAGATAGGTACACGTATACAGACACATGCTATATTACATATATGGTGATACAGTAACTCCTCACTTAAAGTCATCCCAGTTAACTTTGTTACGTTGCTGATCAATTAGGGCACATGCTCGTTTAAAGTTGTGCAATGCTCCCTTCTAACGTCATTTGGCAGCTGCCTGTTTGTCCACGGCTTGCAGGAAGAGCAGCCCATTGGAGCTAGCAGGTGGGGGCTTGGAACCAGGGTGGACCAGCAGCCCCCCATCAGCTCCCCACTCCCCTAAGTTCCCTGTGCGGCAACTGCCCAGCAGGCTATCAATTGCCGGCAGTTCAGCTGTCCATCCCCCCACTGCCATGTGCTGCTCCTGCCCCCTGCCTTGGAGCTGCTCCCCAAGACTCCTGCTTGCTGGGGGGGGGAGGGGAGGAAGAGGGGGGCTGTCAGGGTGTCCCCCTCCTCCCTGCTCCTGCAACCCGCTTACCCCATCTTCCATAAAGCAGGGGGGACACACGGCAGGGCTCAGGACGGAGGGAGCTTGCTGGCAACAGCTGGGGTCTCAGCAAGCTGATCTAATTAACAAGGTAGTGTACTTAAGAGTGGGGTCAGCGTACTTAAAGGGGAAACGCGCATCTCTCTCTCACACACACGGTGTGTGTCTCTGTCTCTGTCTGCGATGCTGTCTCCCCTCCCTCCATTCCTGCTGCCTTGTAGAGTGTGAGAGTTAACCCTTGAGGGCTCAGCCAATTGCTAGTTCATCATTTAGCAGCAAGGCTCCCTGGGAAATATCCCACCCTCTGACTCCTCCACCTCAACCAAGCTTCACAATCATCATCACTGTGTACCAGTATTAAATTGTTTGTTTAAAACTTATACTGTGTGTGTGTATATATATATAATATAGTCTTTTGTCTGGTGAAAAAAAATTTCCCTGGAACCTAACCCCCTCATTTACATTAATTCTTATGGGGAAATTGGATTCGCTTAACATCGTTTTGCTTAAAGTTGCATTTTTCAGGATCATAACTAAAACGTTAAGTGAGGAGTTACTGTATGTGTGTATGCACTCTCACAGACTTATACATATACTTATGTGTATGCACGTACATCTGTACAGACATTTGCCTACATGCACACTCACAGAGGGGCAACTGGAAAGTTTTCTTTTATCTTTTTGGTGGTACATAAGATATTACCAGTTCTGACAACTAGAACTGGAATACCTGATCAGACCTGGTACTGGTTTTTATTTACTGGTAACAATGTAAAAGAATAAAGGAAAACTTTTTAATTACATCCGCTATGTGTATTTTATATGCTACATATGGCTAAGCATATGTCTATAGCTGTAGACAAACATGTAATTGTGTACACATTATATCCATACATCACACCAGCATATATGTGATGTATGCACCCAAAGATTTTAATGTTGTGACTTTAACTTGGGGGAATGGCAGTGTATATATAAGTGGTTTACATTTATATTTTACATGTGTAAACTGCATGTAAAATGAGCAGGCAGTGTCCAGGGTAGAGGCTGTTCAGCATCTCTCAGAAAGGCAGGCAGGCAGGTAGGACTGGGAGCCACACACGCGGTAACTTGAGTGGAGTCCCGGATCAGCAAGAGCACACGTTTAGGAGGATATTAACCAAGAACATGGTCTGAGAACATCCGAAAGTACTTGTAAGTCAGCTGAATAATTGCATGGATCAGAATGGAGATTCGGACAGAAGGAGCAAAAAAAAAAAAGGGGGGGGGGATAGAAGAGGTATGGCATACTGTAGAGTTGACAGCAATATAGACAAATAGCTCAGTGGGAGCATAGCAGGGTTCAGACTCAAAGGTTCAAACATGTCTAGCTTGCAGATGGCAATCCTAAACAAGACAAACCAGCTGGTGTTGAATGTAGTCATCCCAATAGTAATTTGGTTCAAAGTGTAGATTTAACTCATTCAGTACAAAAAAATCTAAAGACCAGAGGCAAGAAAATCTATGTCTGGCTTTTACAGTGTGACAGCCTGGAAAAGACCATGGAAACCAATTTTCCAGCGCTTTCACAAACTTATCGCACATATGTTACATCAAGCTGGACTTCTAAGCTCCCTTTCAGCAGAGCACATGATTTGAGGCATATTAATCATACCCTTCCCTCTATATTCATGACAGGGCCCAGCTACTTGTGGGAGCTATTGGTGTGAGAGAGTTTTATCTCAGTGGTGCATGAAATTCCCCCAGAAACCCAGAGTGAACCCTGTTCTGATTGGCCTGGCTCGGTCTGCAGTCCCCACCAGGCCTGGGGGCCCTCAAGGGTGGGTCAAGGAAATGTGCATGGGGGGGTCCCATCCCCAGAGCCTGAGAATCTGGCGCTAGAGCCTGGCGCAGGGAAGTGGAGCACTGAGGCTGGGCTGGGGCTCCAGGTGATTCCAGGTAACAGGAAAAGGGATGATTTAGTTGGGAATTGGTCCTGCTTTGAGCAGGGGGTTGGACTAGATGACCTCCTGAGGGCCCTTCCAACCCTGATATTCTATGATTCTGTGTGTTTAAGTGCTTAACTGGATAGGGATGAGTCATGCATGTGCTTAAGTTCATGCATGCATAACTTTTGGTAGGATCAGAGCCAAAATTAGGAAAGGCTGAATTATCAAAACAGATTGGGTAACAGTGTAGTATAATGCTAGGACACTGGCCTGAGACTCATGAACTCTAGACATAATTACTGGCTCAGTCATTGACCTGCTGCATGACTTTTCACAAGTCCTTTTACCCCTGTATCCCCTGCCATCTTTAGTACATCTTATCTATTTAGACTGTGAGCTCTTGGGGGGCAGGGACTGCCTCCTGTTATATATATATATATGCACAGTGCCTAGTACAACAGGGCCCTGATCTCAGTCTATGTATTTGTGTGATACACATAATGAATAATATAATCTTAGTCACATCCTGAGACAATGTTTTATCTTGGGTCATTTGTACTCTGTTGCCTAAGATATGTAACAGATATACACATATGGAATATATGTAACAGGATCTTTGGTCTGCGTTATGCAGGACGTCAGACTCGATCATAACAGTCCTTTCTGGCCTTAGGGCTTGTCTTCACTACTGGGCTAAGTCGACCTAAGTTACGCTACTCCAGCTCCGTGAATAACGTAGCTGGAGTCAACGTAGCTTAGGTCGACTTACCCCAGTGTCTTCACTACGTTGCGTCGACGGGAGACGCTCTCTGTTCGACTTCCCTTACTCATCTCAGAGAGGTGGAGTACCTGGGGTTGACCAGAAAGCGCTCTGCCGTTGATTTAGCAGGTCTTCACTAGACCCGCTAAATTGACCCCTGCTGCATCCATTGCAGCAGCATCAGTCTCCCTATAGTGAAGACCAGCCCTTAAGATCTATTCATCCAAATTCTAAATACTCTGTAAAAAGTCCTCGTTGGTTTTCTAGTCTCAGGTCGTTTGATTATAACTGTCTCTAAAGTATTCTTTAACCAGGCAGTCACTACCACCATTTGCATAGTGTATTAAAACTGCTTTGATCGCACAGTATGAATTTTAAAGAGAGCCACATAGGACAAACAGTACATGAAGATTTGGAGGTAATTCAAGGGAATCAGGCAGTTACTCATGAGCCAGATTGTCTTATCCTTACACTGAGTAGTAACTTGCTCCACAGCTCATCCTGTTGATGGGATGACTCGGTGTGTAAGGTATTTTCATTGTGCCCAAGGGTAACACAATACAGCCCTGTGGATCCTACTGCAGCAATGCTGAATTGGCCGTTATTGATAGAAAAATGGCAGGCCAGATTCTAAACGGGTGTACATTGTACTGTTCCATTGGAGCTACACAGATTTACAGCTCTTGGGATCTGGACCATTGACTCCACCGGAGCTGTGCCAATTGACACCAGCGAGAGGTTGGGTGGGAGGTTCTGAAATTCCAACAGATGAGTAACATCTCCACTGAGTTACTCAGAGCTCTGTGGTTATCGAAAAGGCCGCACCTGCTGGTGTGTAACACACACATTGGATTAGGCCTAACCAGTCAAAGTTCTGATATAATGGAGCAGGGTGTGGTCAAGAAAGGCCACATTCTTAAAATGTTGCCTCATGTAAAGAGGAGCTGGGCCAAGCTACCACTTCTCTCTTTGCTATTACTCACGAATTTGACGAAGGGGGCAAGGTTCCCGTCTCTGCCAGAAAACAGAGGTATGGAGACATGCAGCCCTCTGAGCAAAAGGTCAGGGGTCCAATTCTCATTTACATGAAGTTCCCTTTACTCTGCTTTTGCAGTTTAAAGGGGCCTTAGTGTAATGAGAATTAGACCTCAGGTCTTTTAGGGACTTTACACTGGTAAGATTTCGGCACTTCCTGGGGAGAACTGCTTTTAATAACCGTTTTCTTCCTGTAAAAATTGCTTTCCCCCGTCCCTCCCCTGTTTTCTGCAATGGATCAGAATGGCTCTTCAAAATCATACATCCTCCCATTTTATATATAAAAAAACTTCAGCCCCATCGACTGTGAAGCGATGCCATTGGAAATTAAAAGACTGGATTCTCATTTGCATTAAGGGCCCTTCACACCACTCTCTCGCAGGGCAAAAGGGTCTAAGAATAGGGATAAATACCCACTTGAAGGCCCCTTAAAGGGGCTTTAGTGTATATGAGAATGAAGCCCATAAAGAGCTTGTAGACACGAATTCAACATCGATGAAACAACAAATACATAGCACCCTCCGTGGTGCCACAGAGAGAGAATGCGACATATCCCTAGATGGCCCCACGTTTATAAGCTGCAGTAGTCAGCGAGTCCGGCTTTCCTAATTGGTTGAGAGAGGAGATTGCCACACAGACCCAGCACACTTTGTAGCTTCTGAACATGTGGGTCATCACATAGATAATTTGGAGAGGGAAGGAAATAGAAAGTGCTGTTGGAAAAGCTGAGAGCGCCCCTCTGGCAACCACTCAGAGGGTCATTGACAGGTTCAGGGACAACGTAAGTCACCTTCTTTGTAAGTGTCTTTGCATTACAGCAGTAGTGAGTGGGGGGATGCTAATTAAAACAAAGCTTTATTGAGGAGAACAACTTCGCAAAATGTGTACGTTGGACCAGGGGGAAGGGGAACACAGGTGCAAGAGACCCACCATTTTCACCTGTACTTGCTGGTAGCTCACAGGGGAACATGGTGATGTGAACTAAGCACTAAAGAACATCTTGGTCCTCCGCTGCCGGGACCTTGTGAAAAATGAGTGGAATGTAACTACCAGGCTGATATGGTATCGTTTTCGACCCACCCACTCTGCCAAGGTGTAAACGATTACCCAACAGATAGGGCAGAAGAAAATCAGGGCCAAATCCACTCTTTACAAGGGCTGATTGTGATAACCTTCAGTGTGGAGGCATGAAATGCAGAGTGAATACAAAATCAAATAGACAACTGCAGTACGTGCTGTCCCTTTCTAATTCATGGTGGACAAACCAATAGCCCCTCTGGTTAGTGGAATATTAGAGTAGAGACTTTTAGAGCTGCAGAGATCCAGGATTGCCAGTCCCATTTTTTTTTTAAATCTTGGTTGTCTTAAAATCATGAAATTTAAAAACCAAGCAAAAAAAATGTTGGGTCCTTTTCATTTTCTTTCTGGTTTTTGTGCCTGTAGGATCCAGGGGGGTCACACTTTCATGCTATTCTCTGCAACCATGAGAGCTAGAAACTTACTTTTTTAAAAATTCAAGGGTGTGATTCACATGACTCCAGCAGCTGAGGCTTTAAGAAAAACACCAATTATTATGAAACTCACAAGAGTTGACGAGCAGAGAGTCTTCACAATGTATGTTGCTTCTCACCCTGTTGCCAACTAGAACGTTAGAATACAACAGAGAAAGCAGAAAAATATGCTTCATTCACAGACTAGTCAGCCCAGAGAATAAGCTGAGAAAGCAATTGATTTTAGATGAGTTTCAGAGACAGCTAGCCCTTTTTAAAGCAGGTGTGGGGAGACAGAGATGAAAGATACACTAACACTGAAGGAAAAGGGCAATGAGAGATCTTAAAAAGGAAGAAGTCTATTAGGCCAAATGGCCTTTTCCTGTCCAGCAGTCTGTCCAGATCAGAATTTGGGCTGTTAGTCAGAATGGATGCCTTAATATTGTCCTTTGTGATACAAGTTGATGGGCAAGATGTGGAAGACGTTAAATTTGGCCTGAAACATACAAGATGAACAGTAGTGTTTCCAATCATTAAGCATTCCCCTGCCTTGACTGCAACCCAAACATTGCAGGACTGTGTTAGTACATAAGAACCTGAACGTGAAGTGTGCTAGAAATGGACTACAAACAAGAGTGAAAGCTAGCTTGTTTAATTCTCATGGCCCCTGCAGAGAGAAGGGCCAAAAGAACACGGAACAAATTAGATTGTAAAGATTCTCTTCCTTTCTATCATCTGAGTTGTTACTAGTAACACTGATAAGGAAATAAAATAGGGTTTTCCGTCTGATAGCATCCCTTTAACCAGTTAGCCTTAGTATCATGGTCCTCTTTAACCCTCTTAGAGGAAGGGGAAATAATGTTAATTCTATATTTTTAAGAACAATTTGGGATAAAATTCCCAGTTGTGTAAAAAAGGAGGAGCTCCATTTAAGTCACTGGAACTATGCTAATTTACCCCAACTGAGAATTTGGCCCTTTATGTTAAGCAAAACCTTGTATAACTACTCAGAGACAATTGCTGTCTTTTATTTATCCTTCCCCTCCGCTTGACTATATTAATTGTAGCAGTTGAACTGTACCACGGAAAAGCTCCCTTTCTATGAGGAATCAGATGGGCTTATGAATAATATTATCTCTAGCATCTGACTTAAATAAGTTCTTTCACACTGTTACTTGTTATTAAATTAGGCCCAAATCCTGCCTCAAGCTCCATTAGCATGAACTATTGCACCTAATGGGAGACAGTATGGCCTAGTGGATAGCACACTGCACTAGGAGTCAGAAGTTGTGGGCTCCATTCTTGACTTTGCCATTGGCCTGCTGGGTGACCTTATCCATAGATACTAAGGCAGGAAGGGACCACTGTGATCATCTAGTCCGATCTACTGTATAGCACAGGCCAGAGACCTTTCCCAAAATAATTTCTAGAGTAGATGTTTTAGAAAAACATCCAATCTTCATTTAAAAATTTTCATTGATGGAGAATCCACGATGACCCTTGATAAGCTGTTACAGTGGTTAATTACTTTCACCATTAAAAATGTACACCTTATTTCCGGTCTGAATTTGTCTAGCATCAACCTCCAGCCATGGTCCTGGGTTAGCCCTTTCTCTGCTTGACGGAAGGCCCCATTATTAAATCTTTGTTTACCATGGTACTTATAGACTAAACAAGTCACCTCTTAACCTTCTCTTTGTTAAGCCAAATAGATTGAGCTCCTTGACTCTATCACTATAAGGCGTGTTTTCTAATCCTTTAATCACTCTCATGGCCCTCTCCAATTTCTTAACATCTGTCTTAAATTGTGGGCACCAGAACTGGACACAATATTCCAACCGTGGTCGCACCAATGCCAAATACAGAGGTAAATTAACCTCTCTTCTCTTACTCAATATTCCCTTGTTTATGCATCCCGGGATCTCACTAGTTCCTTTGGCCACCGCATCACATAGGGAGCTCATGTACAGCTGATTAGTCACCTTCCCCCAAAAATCTTTCTTGGAGTCACTGCTTCCCAAAATAAAGTCCCCCATCCTGTAAGTACAGCCTACATTCTTTGTTACCACATGTATACATTTACATTTAGCCATATTAACAATTATTAATATTGTTTGCTTGTGCCCAGCTTACCAAATGATCTAGATCACTGTGAATCAATGACCCGTCCTCTTCATTATTTACTGCTCCCCCAATTTTTGTATCATCTACAATCTTTATCACAGATGATTTTATGTTTTCTTCCTGGTTATTGATAAAGATCTTAAATAGAGTAGGATCAAGAACAGATCCCTGCGGGACCTCAATGGAAACAAATCTGCTTGATGATGATTCTCCATTTACAATTACATTTTGAGACCGATCAGTTAGCCAGTTTTCAGTCCATTTAAGGTGTGCCATGTTCATTTGATATCGTTCTTATTTAGTAATCAAAGTGTTGTGTGGTATCAAGGCAAACTCTCAGAATAGTCTACATCTATTTAATCAATACTGTTACCTTTATCAACCAAACGTGTAATCTAATAAAAAAAATCAAGATAGATCCTGTCAAACTATTTTCCATAAACCCATGTTTATTTGCATTAATTATATTACCCTCCTTTAGTTCTTTATTAATCGAGTCCCATCTGAGCAACTCCATCATCCATCTTGGGATTGATGTCAGACTGACAGGCCTATAATTAGTCAGGTCATCCCGTTTACCCTTTTTAAAAATTGGTACAATATTAAGTTTTCTTCCAGTCTTTGCTCTAAGACTTATTGAAAGTCCACATTAATGGTTGAGCAAGCTACTCAGCCAGCTCTTTTTACACTCTAAGATGCCAGTTATCTGGGCCTGCTAATTTAGACAAGTCCTTTCACTTTTATGTACCTCAGTTTCCTCATCTGGACAATGGGGATAGGTTATTGAGATCCTTTGTAAAGTGATTTAAGATCTATTGATGGAAAGCCCTGTATAAGACCTGGATAATGTTATTATTACTACTACTACTGGCTTCAATGGGATTCTTTATGGGACTTTTGGAAGCTGCTGACGCACAAATAAACAAATGTGAGAAATCCTGATCTCAAGGCTGATTTGCAGCTCAAGTGGGTTTTCACAGATTATTCTTGATATAATCACATCTTTTTGAGAGCCTAAATAATATGTGCTGGGCACCTCCCAAAAGCCAAGTGGTAGACATGGCCCTTGCCTCCATTAGCATACAGGCGAAACCTGACCTGACAACAATTTAAGGTCAAAACCATACAGCGGTGGCTGGGGGTTTGAGGGAGGAGGAGGAGGAGAACAACAATATGATTTGTTGGTTATGCACTACCCTAATTAACCCAAATAAATACAGTCCCATATACATATGCCACTGGGGCCAGAGTGCAACAGCAAGACATAATAATTTAAAAAGGAAACACTTTACATACCATAACTCCAACAGGCC
This sequence comes from Platysternon megacephalum, assembly GCA_003942145.1. Taxonomy (NCBI): domain Eukaryota; kingdom Metazoa; phylum Chordata; order Testudines; family Platysternidae; genus Platysternon; species Platysternon megacephalum. The sequence continues at coordinate 56,667 of QXTE01000330.1, read as the reverse complement.
CAGTTTTCACCAGCTGAAACTTCTTCCTGCAACTCTCTTTCCACACTAGAAGGCAAGGAGTTTCAGGGTGATTGACTGCCCATCTGGCCAATCAGCACTCTTTCCCTCACTCTTAGTTCTACAACAGCATCACTCCATCATACAGATGTAAAAGGAATTGTGCTCTGTTTCTTATATTCTCAGATATTCAGTTTTAGCATAGAATCATAGAACACTAGGGTTGGAAGAGACCTCAGGAGGTCATCTAGTCCAACCCCCTGCTCAAAGCAGGACCAATTCCCAACTAAATCATCCCAGCCAGGGATTTGTCAAGCCGGGCCTTAAAAACCTCTAAGGATGGAGATTCCATCACCTCCTTAGGTAACCCGTTCCAGTGCTTCACCACCCTCCTAGTGAAACAGTGTTTCCTAATATCCAAATAGTGTTTCCTAATATCCCACTTTCTGTGTGGGATGAGATGCAGTTTAGTTCTTATTAGAAATGACTGAAATACTGGACCTACTTGGGTACCACTAAAATATCTGAATAATCTACTAGACTAATCTGTCTGGGAGCTAAAAGAAACAAAGAGTGAGTTGTGTGTTTGGTGCCTCAAATAAGTTAGCCCAAAAAATGACTAGGCACAGGTGGCAATCCCTTTTCTTCAACAGCAGGCCCCACTCTTACCATCGCACAGATTTAAGGAGCTAAAAACTGCCATAATGTGCGGAGAGGAGATAAAGAGAAAGGAACAAAATGATTAACTTTATGATGCTTTGTCTCACTCTGATGAGTCCTCCCCCCCCATTCTTAAGTCAAGCAGATGATTGTGGTGTAGTCCGAAGATTGATCAGCAGCATATATTGAGCTGTGCACATCTGGCATACAGGTGTTTCAGCTGCTCTTTGGTCGGCAATAATATCAGCTGTAAGATGGTACCCAGAGTTCATAGGAAAATGTACCTGTGGAAAAGTGATGGGAAGGCGTGAAACACCACAAATTCCCCGCCTACTGTCCCCTTCTGTAAACCAGGAGCTAGATTTAACTTTAGTTTCTCCTGCCGACATAGCTTCTGCCGCTCACAGAGGTGGTTTTATTATGCCGATGGGGTAGCTCTCTCCCGTCGGGGCCTAGAGCATCTTCACCAGATGTGCTGCACGTGTAGACATGCCCTTGGTGTTAAAAGTAGTTGTGCTAGTCATCACCTCTGTAAATTTTGCCCACCTCTTTTACTCACTTTTCTAGATCTTTCACCTCTCGTATTAGTGATATCCACCGAGGCATACGACATGGTGAGTTTTTAGGTTCATCTGTAAACTAAATTACGTTGGACGGTACCAGTCCCAGTACAGATCCTTGGGGGACCCCACTAATTACCTCTCTCCATTGTGAAAACGGACCTTTTATTCCTACCCTCTGTTTCCTGTCTTTTAACCAGTTACTGAGCCATGAGCGAACCTTCCCTCTTATCCCAAGGCAGCTTACTTTGCTTAAGAGCATTTGGTGTGGAACTTTGTCAAAGGCTTTCTGAAAGTCCAAGTACACTATATCCACTGGATCTCAGTGATTGTGAACTTTGGGACCAACACAACTACAACAACACTGCATACAACAATGGAAAATTACTCAAGATAGTTAAGTCCAAAGATGAGTGTGAAGAGTTACAAAGGGATCTCACTAAACTGGGTGACTGGGCAACAAAATGACAAATGAAATTCAGAGTTGGTAGGTAGAAGATAATGCACATTGGAAAACATAATCCCAACTATACATACAAAATTATGGGGTCTAAATTAGCGGTTACTACTCGAGAAAGAGACTGTGGAGTCGTCATGGAAGTTCTCTGAAAACGTCCACCCAGTGTGCAGTGCCAGTCAAAACAGCAAACAGAATGTTAGGCACCATTAGGAAAGGNGGAGTCGTCATGGAAGTTCTCTGAAAACGTCCACCCAGTGTGCAGTGCCAGTCAAAACAGCGAACAGAATGTTAGGCACCATGAGGAAAGGGATAGATGACAGAAAGTGTCATGATGTCGCTATATAAATCTGTGGTTCACCCACACCTTGAATACTGTGTGTAGTTCTAGTTGCCCCATCTCAAAAAAGATATATGAGAACTGGAAAAAGTTCAGAGGAGGGGAACAAAAATGATTAGGGGTATGGAACAGCTTCCATATCAGGAGAGATTAAAAAGGCTTGGGCTGTTCATCTTAGAAAACAGATGATTAAGGGGTGTATGATAGAGGTCTATAAAGTCATGAATGGTGTTGAGAAAGTGCATAAGGAAGTATTATTTACCCCATCACATAATACAAGAATCAGGGGTCACCCAATGAAATTAATAAGCAGCAGGTTTGAAACAAACAAAAGGAAGCACAACACCACAACACCACAGTCAACCTTTGGGACTCATTGCCAGAGGATATGTATAACTGGGTTAAAAAAAGAATGAGATAAGTTGATGAAGCATAGGTCCATCAATGGCTATTAGCCGAGATGGTCACGGACACAACCCCATGCTCTGGGTGTCCCTAAACCTCTGGCTGCCAGCAGATGACGGGGGACGGATCACTCGATAATTGCCCTGTTCTGTTCATTCCCTCTAAAACATCTGGCACTGGTCACTGAGACAGGATTGGTCAGTTGGTCTGACTCAATGTGGCCACTCTTATGGTCTTTTGAGACAACTTAGTTGGCGTTTCGACTCTATGACTGAACTAGATGTGTTGCACATAGATTTCATCATAAGCATTTCACATAGCACAGCTCAATCCATTGTTGAGCCACATGTGACAACGCTAGCTCTCCTCATCTAATTTTAGATGTCACATTGCCATGAATTACAATTACTTATTATGATTTTAAGTCCACAAAATGTGGTGGGTGCAATTCAGGCAGGTGCCTGCCCCAGATTGCTTTCGGTCTACTGCCCTGATCCTACATTGAAGCAGGAGTCATGTGAAAAATAAAGAAAAACAGATAACGAAAAGGACAGGGAGGGAGGCATGGATGCAACCTATAAGCAAAATGACTGAGCTCATGTTTGGCACATACTTTGTTAATGTCAGTATCATTCCTTAACTATGCATGAATATGATTCTGTGTGTGCATGTATGTGTATATATATATTCCATCCTCTTTCTTGCTCACCCACCTTTCCCTATCAGTCTTCCTGCTCTGATTTACACACTTTCCTGGAGCTACTCAAAATTACAATCTTATTTTCCATCTTCCCCACCCGTACATACCCTTATTCACCCTTCTGCATAAAGTGTCACAAAGCCATGGACATGTTGGGTTTGTCTATTTGTTTTTAAAGAAACACATCCATAAAAAAGAGAATCCACCAAAAAAAAAAAAAAAAAAAGAAGAAAGAAAGAAATCCAATTGCATGGATGAGCTGCAGCTGCATATATAGTATGATTTGCTGCAAATGACATTAAACAGCAATGTCCGTCCCTTTCTCAACTCTGCGTTGCTCTTATTCCAATCTTGTGTGCATCAGGGAGTCGCTGTATACTTGCTGTCCATGGCCTCTAGCATCGTAAGCAGTTTCTGTTGCCAGAAGACTTGGGTGTTGCTCTTTGAGTTCTGATTCTTAGGAATGCTGCTCAAGAACAAGGTGGGTGGGTACAGCTGGGGAGCAAATTCAGATGGTCCGCTAGAGTTCGGAAACGGCCCGGCTTTTTCCTGCTCCAACTTCTCATTAGCAGTTTCCGCCTTTTGGCAATTTCTAGCCTTGCTTTCAGTGATGTGCTGCCAATATTTTAACAAGGGGCTCCCACTAAAAAGTCTTCCCTTTGCCTGCAACAAACCCCCTGTCCCATGCAAGCAGAGAAGGGGAGGAGGTGAAGAATCCTCTATTCATTTCTTTTTCCATTAAAGCAAAAGGCTTTCTCACACTTATACCCATGAGGCCAGGCAGTGCCTTGGAGTAGATCTATTAAGGGCCCACCTCGGGGGATGGCTAGTGTAGGACAGTGTTCAGCTTGTTTAATTTGAAGTAGAGTGGGGCAAGGGATTGCGGGAAGGGAAATCTGTTGATATTTGGTTCAGTGTGGTCCAAACTAACGGCTAAATCAGGGGTCGGCAACCTTTCAGAAGTGGTGTGCCGAGTCTTCATTTATTCACTTTAATTTAAGGTTTCGCGTGCCGGTAATACATTTTAACGTTTTTTAGAAGCTCTCTCTCTATAAGTCTATATTATATAACTAAACTATTGTTGTATGTAAAGTAAACAAGGTTTTCAAAATGTTTAAGAAGCTTCATTTAAAATTAAATTAAAATGCTGATCTTAAGCTGCCAGCCTGGGGTTCTGTTCACCTAGGCCTGCAGCGGGTTGAGCGCCGCCTGCGGCCGGGACGCCAGCTGGCATGGGGCTGGCAGCTGGGACCCCAGACCTGGGGGGGAGGAGGGGGCAGGGATGAGGGCTGTGGGGGTGCAGGGCAGAAGGCTGGACGTGTGGGGAGGTGCAGGGTAGAAGGCTGGGTGTGGGGGTGGTTCAGGGGTGAGGGCAGAGGGC
>QXTE01000330.1:33357-52095 GCA_003942145.1 Platysternon megacephalum | reverse complement strand
CAGGGCAGAGGGCTGGGGGTGTGTGGAGGTGCAGGGCAGAAGGCTGGGGGTGTGTGGAGGTGCAGGGTAGAAGGCTGGGTGTGCAGGGGGTTCAGGGGTACAGGGCAGAGGGCTGGGGGTGTGTGGAGGTGCAGGGCAGAAGGCTGGGTGTGGGGGGGGTTTCAGGACAGAGGGCTGGGGTGCTCGGCTTGTGGGGGTGCTCCCAGCCCCCTGCCCTGAGCGGCTTATGGCAGGGGGCTGGAAGGGACATGCCCTGTTCCACCCGCTTCCCCAAGGGCCCGACCCTACCTCTTCTCTGTCTCCTCTACGGAGCAGCGAGCACGCTGCGGCTCGGCTCCGCCCCCCTTCCCCCGGCCATCAGCTGATTGTCGGGAGGGAGGAGGAGGGGCAGGAAAGCACCACGCTGGGGGAAGAAGCAGGGGAGGGGGGAGCTTGGCTGCCGCAGGTCCAAGCTTCTGCCTCCTGCCCCCGCAGGGGAGAGCGGTGGGTGGGGGGGCTGAGTGGGGCTGGGACTGCGGCAGGCAGCGGCGTGCCACCCAAAATCGGCTCGCGTGCCATGTTTGGCACCCGTGCCGTAGGTTGCCGACCCCTGGGCTAAATAAATGGCTTTTCAGAACTTTATTATGAGCCACAAGGGTAAGTCCCCTCTCTCAAGAATATCCAAAGACCTCCATCAGGCTCACAGAAATTACCTCAGCCTCAGCCATGCTGACCGGGCATCACGTGGGGAGCTGTCCCTCTATTTGGTGTCAGCTTTTAACACAGGGGAGACTTGCTCTTTTGGCTTCCATGCATTTTGCAATTTTTAGAGCCCTGATCATTCAGTCACTTAAACATGTGCTTGACTTTTGCACCGTCAGCAGACCATTGACTGGCGTGGGATTCCTGACGTGCATGGAGTTGACCATGTGTGTAAGTATTTGCAGGAGCAGGGCCTAAAATGTGCATGTAAATCCACAGCCTGGGATTTGCAGGAGAGGGGGTGTGAACCTTCAGATTCCAAAACAAGAACTACTCTACGTGCAGAGGTGATAAAGAATCTCATTTGATTGGGCAGTATTTGGAAATTCATACAGGTGTATGGGAAAACCTATGAACACCCTAAAGCTTAGCTTGTGTTCTTTGCTGTCATGGTGTAACACTGACACACCCCGGTCATCAGGATCGAACCGGGGACCTTAGTGCACGGGCCTCTACCACATGAGCTAAAAGCCAACTTGTGTTTAGCTAAGGCTGTAGAGCAGACTCCTTTTCTCTCACTCTCTAAGTGGTCTCGGTGCCACTAGATGGCACACATCACCACACCCAGGAGGTGTGTGGGTTACAATGGCACCTCCAACTATGATGATGGCAGCTCCCTGCTCTGAATTAAGAGCTTGTACTGCTACAGAGTGTCATGGGAAATTCCCCGCCCACCTCCCACAAAAAAATAACAGGGCTGGATCCCAGAGAGCATAGGGGCCGACTTCCCCTCTGCCCAGTGGGTGCTCGACCCCTCCCCGCCCCTGCCCCTGCCCCTGCCCTGCCTCTTCCCACCTCTTCCCGCCCCTGTACCGCCCTCGCCCCGCCCCCATTCCACCCCCTTCCCCCAAGTCCCTGCCCCGCCTCTTCTCCACCTCCTCCCCTGAGCACGCAGTGTCACCGCTCCTCCCCCTCCCTCCCTCCCAGAATTCCGAAATGCCGCCAAACAGCTGTTGTGGGGGCAGGAAGTGCTGGGAGGGAGGGGGAGTAGCGGGGATGCGGCGCACTCGGGAGGGGAGGAGGAGGCGGAGAAGAGGTGGGGCAGGGGCGGGGGGAGCTTGGCTGCTGGTGGGTGCGGAGCTCCTGCTAATTTTTCCCTGTGGGTGCTGCAGCCCCGGAGCACTCACAGAATCGGCACCTATGCCAGAGAGTCTTCCATTACCTCCAGTGAAAGCTGGAGGTTTCACCTGTATCATTAAGGTGTAATCCACCGGTGAGTGTTTGCTACCCTCTATGCCCAGTCTGCAGTTGTGATTGTGTTATTGTGCTTTACCTCAGGCAGTAGCAGCTTGTGCTTTGTCAGCTCTGGTGGTCCCTGGTGTGTCAGCCAAGATAGGGGCCATCACAAAGACACATCCTTTGGTAAGGGGTGGCGTGAACTTGCCTGGCCCCATGGTACTTCAGACAGCCTTAAGCAGGGCTTCACCACCTGTCCTCTCAGGATTTGTTAGGGCCAACCTGCCTACCTCTCGAACAGCAAAACCATGCCAGTAATGCGGCCACCGCTAAGTTGTGCTTTGCTGCCACAGACTGAGGCATGCCATCCATATGTGTACATCGAATACTTAGGATTCACAGGCCGTGATTCCTATTAACACTAAGATCCCATTTACTCTGCTCCATGAAGGAACCTTAAAGTGAGTCTCCGTGTCATCTGAGCCCACTTTCCACTGCAAGAGGGGTGTGAAAGGGGCCTGGCTGCCAAGGTAAACCAGACCAACCAAATCAACGAGAGAAAGAAGATAAAGGAATGGGGAAAGGCAGGTGAGACAGACCCTGGATGAGGGGGAGTGGAAATGCTCATTGCTAAAAGACCCAGCAGAAACAAAATTGGCTCAAGGTGTCCTTTCTGGCTGGGGTTGTGTTTCCCATAGGACGTACTGCCACAAGGCTGAGGAGGAATCAAAGGAGTTGGGGTTTTTAAAAGGGCTATTTGTTATTGCTGTTTTTCCAGGGCAGTTAGGCCTGGGTGAGCCCACATCCCGCCCCAGTGGGCAGCATTTAACTTAAATCAGCTTTTCTTGACAGTGAACAGGAGCAGAAGCAGGTATGGGGTGGGGGTGAGGACCGTGGGGTTTACATCTAGTGAAGGGGGAGGAGACTGTTCTCTCCCTCGCTGTAAGCTGCCCCTGTGCCGTACATTATCCGGTGCCATTAAGGGGAGTGCGGCCTGCAGGAGAGTCTGATGACACACGCTGAGGAGATTTTCCATTGCTCCTGAACGGGGGCAGATCAATCCTCCAAGATCTGAAATGCCTGAGGTAAATTAAGATTATAGGATTTATTCTTGTCTGCAAAGAATGTTTGGAGAAGACCAAGGGAGCAGGGGAGAGTTCGGTGATAGTGCAAAGGGATCGCTGTTCGGGAATCAGAGGCTGGAAGGGATATGTTGTTTAATGGTTTCCCAGCTGTAAGAGGCACATAATTGTGGCTTGCTTTTTTTCATCTGCAAGACTTCAGTAGTGGACGGTCGATAAGAGTTCATACCAGTGGAAGCAGAAAAACATGAGCAAGGGGTATCTGTTTTCAGTCTATCCTCACTCACGGCATTGGATCTGATTTGGTCTCTTTTTTTTCCTCATTTTTATGATTATCTGAATTCCTTTCTCCACTTGCTTCCTCACGCCTGAACCTCGCAGGCGAACTCTGGGCATTTATGCAAGTGTAGAGAAAGTGGCTCTGCTTTCGGAGCAGCTGCTCAGCTACTTTCTGTCCAGCAAGGACCACATTTTTAAATAAGCAGGTGCCCAAATTGTGCCTGCAACATAATGCGCACGTGGGCAAATGAGTAAGAGAAAATGGGCATGAAAATTGGATGATTGTGTATACACACACACACACACACACACAGAGTATATACAGGGAGGCAGTGTAACCAAGTGGAAAGAGCACTGGGCCACCATTCAGTAGACCTGGGGTCTATGCCCATCTCTGCTACTGGTTTGCTAGGTGACCGTGGGCAAGTCACGTCATCTCCCAGTGCCTCGGTTTCCCCATCTGTAAAATGGAGATAATGATACTGACCTCCTTTGTAAAGTGCTTTGAGATCTACTGATGAAAATGCTATATAGAAGCTAGGTATTATGTATAATTACCTCTTCTTGGTCCAGTGAACAGGGAACTACCTACAAATCAGAAGACCTGGATTCTGTTCCTGGCTCCCCCATGTGATCCCCATGTGTCTCAGTTGCCCCTTCCACCTTTGTCTGTCCAGACCATAAGCTTTTGGGGGTAGGGACTGTCTCTCACTACATGTCTGCACAGTGCCTAGAGTGGTGGGGGCATTGGGTATAACTGTAATGTGAATAACAACAGTCAGGTTGCCTATACATAAAATTATCTATTTGCCTGCAAAATATACATGTGCAAGGACACAAGTGAGATATCCATTTTTTGCTCCTCATCATTCTCTCATTCCCCCTTCATGCTGTGTGTAACCTAGAGTGCTACCAACAAGCAGTAGACATTCCCTTTCTGAAATGCTCCAGGTGTTAAATGCATATGGCTACCCTAAATTTGTTCCTCATTCATTTTCTCCTACTGTAACATACTGCCTTTTCTGTGTGCATGCCAGTGTGATATTGCCCTCTAGTGGCTGGCCCGCAGTGGGGTTAAAGAGTTGCTACTGCTATGAGATATGGGAATTTTCCATAGAGACCAGTGGTGTGGGAGCTGAAGGACAAATGGTTCTAGATCTCAGATGCACGTGTGATTTATACAGTAAGTGTGTCTGTTGTCTGCACACGTGGATTTGTTATATACTACCTACCTTGACTCTTTCATGAGAATTAAGAAACTCTGCTCTTCGAGGCTAACCTGAACACAACCCCGGCATGATTGTTTAAATGAACTCTGAAAGCATGAGGCAGGCAGCCATCGAATGCTGAGACATCAAGCGGAGTGTGCTCTGTGTAGATAGTGTTGTGTACATATCCCAGCGCGCACACACATAGATATATTGTGTTTGTGTATCAGGAGCTATGCAAACATTTTGGATAGAGGTGGGTGGGAAATGCTTTTCCCATCCTGCGAGGAAACTTTGAACGTGCCCCAAACCCAGCAAGTAGCATGAGATTCCAGTCCAGANCTGCTATTTTGGGGGCGCCTGCGCCCCCGCCGCCCGTAGAAATTTGGGGGCGGGACCTTCCGCCGCCGCTGTTGGGGGCGGGGTTTCGGGGGCGGGACCTTCCGCCGCCTAGGGCGCCGGCAAAGCTGGCGCCGCTACTGTGCAAGTAGCATGAGATTCCAGTCCAGCTCTGTTTGCCTCAATGCCACCAGAACATCACTCACACACCCTTTGAAAAGGCTAAAGGAGGGAGCCCTCTGCGGCAGATTTAAGCCTGGATTCAGCAAGGCACCTAAGCACCTGCCTAACTTTAAGCACGTCAGTGGGACTATGCACCTACTGAACGTTAGGTATGTGCGTAAGAACTTCACTGACCTGGGATCTTAAGGAGCTCCACCAGGGAAATTCTCTTCCCTGAAAACGTGAGGTGCTCTGTGGCTGAGGAAGGCAGGACGGGCATCCCCAGTTGTGGGGCTCTTAGGGAATGCAGCTGGAAATGAGCCTCAAAGCCTCGGTAGAGAGACCCATGCTAGCCTGCAAACAATAGCATGCCGTCTTGAGCCCTCCTAGCAGTGGCCAGGATGGGAGACTTGCTCCCAGGTGCAGAGTAGACATACACTTCATTAGAACAGGGCTTTCTCCTGTCAACTTCCTCCTTCATCCCTTCCCAGCTTCCAGACCCATGGGGGCTGTACACACTTTTCCTAATCCCATGTTACAGAAATTAGTACACGCCTGCAATGCATCCCCAGCCAGCCTCACCCAGTATGTCCTAAAGGGCATAGGAGCGAGTCCCACTCTGGCGCATTTTAGCAGCTGCCACAGAAACTCTTCCTCAGCTCCCGACTCACCTTAAACCCATTCCCCTAATGGCCCTTCTAATTCACAGCAACAGTGTTTGACTGGCTATGGCAGTGCCAGCTCCGATACAGCACGAGCCAAAATAGTGCCACATGCTGCCTTCCTTGGGTGCACGCTTCAGAGTCTTAATGAAAAAGAGCTATCGGGCCTGCTCAGAAGCAGGACTGTGGAAGGTTCAGAAGTAGGTCAAAACAAAATCAATTTCCTCCCATACTAGGTCAGACCCTGCGCCTCCGTGCGGGCTATTTCCTTACCCGATTACAGCTTTCAGTTCCCAGCCATGGCAGCCCTCAGGATGTTCAAAACATGGTTGGAAGGAACGTTTGAGGATAAAGTGTGCTTTCCACTCCCCTCATGCTCAAAAACAGCTGGACCGTTTTTGCTCAGACTTTAAAAACAAAACCAAATCACCTTCAGGCATGGAAAATTCCAGCCCAAAGATAGTATGTCTCACCAAGCGACGATAAGCAGATGAAAGCACGGAGTTAGGATGGAAACTGTTGTGCAACCCTGTGGCTGCAATTGTTACAGCTCCGTACAATATGCCTAGCTAAAGCAACCATCGCCACAGCAGCCGGGTTCGCTGCCCACCATAGTGGCCACCACGCCAAGGACTGAACCAGGGATTTCCAGAGGTACAAGCATGTGCAGCTACAACTGAAAAGCCAATGTGAGAGCTGTGGGACAAATAACCTCTGGGTTAGCCATAGAAAGCTCATCCGGGGTATCTGAGGCACCCAATCACTTGAATCACCCCCCCTCCCCCACATACACACGTACGTGCTGTCCACCAGCAGGGAAGGAACTGGAGACCCCCAGAGATCATAGAATGATAGAAGATTAGGGTTGGAAGAGACCTCAGGAAGTCATCTAGTCCAATCCCCTGCTCAAAGCAGGACCAACCCCAATTAAATCATCCCAGCCAGGGCTTTGTCAAGCCTGACCTTAAAAACCTCCAAGGAAGGAGATTCCACCACCTCCCTAGGTAACCCATTCCAGTGCTTCCCCACCCTCCTAGTGAAATATCCTAATATCCAACCTAAACCTCCCCCACGGCAACTTGAGACCATTACTCCTTGTTCTGTCATCTGGTACCACTGAGAACAGCCTAGCTCCATCCTCTTTGGAACCCCCCTTCAGGTAATTGAGGGCTGATATCAAACCCCCCTCACTCTTCTCTTCTGCAAACTAAATAACCCCAGTTCCCTCAGCCTCTCCTCCTAAGTCATGTGCCCCAGCCCCCTAATCATTTTCATTGCTCTCTGCTGGACTCTCTCCAATTTGTCCACATCCCTTCTGTAGTGCGGGGACCAAAACTGGATGCAATACTCCAGGTGTGGCCCCACCAGTGCCAAATAGAGGGAAATAATCACTTCCTTCGATCTGCTGGCAATGCTCCTACTAATGCAGCCCAATATGCCATTATCCTTCTTGGCAACAAGGGCGCACTGCTGACTCATATCCAGTTTCTCGTCCACTGTAACCCCTAGGGCCTTTTCTGCAGAACTGCTGCCTAGTCTGTAGCAGTGCATGGGATTCTTCCATCCTAAGTGCAAGACTCTGCACTTGTCCTTGTTGAGCCTCATCAGATTTCTTTTGGCCCAGTCCTCCAATTTGTCAAGCTAGAGTCGCTACAACTTAAGTGGAAGAGTTCCAGTCCAGAGGTGACGGCTGTATATCCCCTGTGGATCAGACACATGTAACGCACATGGGTTATACAGGCACAGGTGACAGAGACCAGTTAACAAAAGCTGAGTTATTTCCACATAGAGCTGAAGGGAGGATTTTGCCCTCACCCCTTAGATCTCCATTCTGACTGAGTCTGGGCAGCCAGGCCACGGAGACAAGATGGCCCCAGGCTCCAGACAGCCATGCAGTCCAGGCGTGGGGAGGAGTGTGGGGCTGCATGTCCAGTATCCATGCAGGCAGCAGGAGGGAGCAGACAGAGTCTCCGCTGGCTGGCTGTGAGGTGGGCAGTACGCTAGCTTGGGGTCTGGGCAATGCAGCACAGAACAGCAGCCATGAGTGCCCTGTGAGGCTGGGGAGCATCCCCCAGTCACGCATCATCTCAGTCTGGTCCCTAGCAGGTGGGACATTAGTTCTGTAATGGTCTGTAGTTAGTGCTGTGGGACTTTGCTCTTATATTCCTAATGGTTCCTGGACCTGGTGCTCTCTTGTGCCCTGAGCTGCCCCTCTTCTCCGGCAGCGATGCTCTTCTCCACCCTATTGCAGGATGGGGAGAGCCACTGGCCCTTCTCACGCCCCCACATGGTGCTCTGTGGGAGACAACAGCATCTGGGAGCAGGAATAGATTAAGGGATAGGCTCTATCGGCCTGTGCCTAGGGCCCAAGACTTCCAGAGTCACGTGGCTAGATCAGAGTCCCAGCTTTTCAAAAACAGTAAGGGCCAAATCTTCAAAGGTATTTAGGTTCCTAATTCCAATGGAAACACTGGGTTAGACCCATAGTCTAGCTAACCCAGTATCCTGTCTCCAGCAGTGGCCAGTGCTACAGGGGGAGTATACAAAACACAGCAATTTTGGAGAGAGACACCCCTCCTTGTTTGTGGCAGTCAGAGGTTTAGGGACATGGGGTTGCATCCCTGACCACCTTGGCTAATAGCCATTGCTGGACCTATCCTCCATGAACTTACATAGTTTTTTTAAACCCAGTTATACTTTTGGCCTTCACAACATCCCATGCCAATAAGTTCCACAGGTTAATTGTGCATTGTGTGAAAAAAGTATTTCCTCTTGTTTGTATTAAACCTGCTGCCTGTTCATTTCATTTTAGTATTGGGGAAAAGAGTAAATAACTCTTCTCTATTCACAGCTAGGCACCTAAATACCTTTGAGAATCTGGGCCTAAGTCTCTAGCTCTTATAGTTAAAGCCCGAAAATGTTACCTGAGCATAGCTGCTGCAGTGCTGCCTGCCTGAGTCTGCAGAGAGCCTGAGACACAACTAAACTTCCTCATTCATTTCACTAAGATACCTCCAGGACCCACTGCACTGGAGTGTGTCTAGCAGAGGAGAGTGCAGCAGGTATGACCCATTCAAGTAGTCACACCACAGCAGTGAAGCAAGTACTGGGTGGCCCCTTGCTGCTCATGAGTGGAAGTGGCCCTGCTGCTTTTCCTGGGTGGCGAAATGGACCTCATGCTACTGCCTTTGCCTCTCTGATAGGGGAAGAGCTCTCAGCAAATCCCACACCAGCGACATAGCATGCGGGTAGGGCCCTGGGAAATCCTGTTTCTATAGCACTTGGCATGATGGGACCCTCTAGGGATTCTCATGATAATTATAAGGATAATCTGAATACCTTGTTATCTTGGGTTTCTCCTGCTTTTCTCCCTTTGGGATTTTTGTTTCCCTTTTATTTATGGATTTTCACTGTGGACTGGGGAGATTTGATTCTGATCTTTTGATTTGATTCTGTGGCTCTCTCTTTTCCCCCTTGCCCTTTATTTTTTTAATATTAATTTCTTCCACGTGTGTTTTGTTTCAGGGGGAGGAAGACGGTTTTAGGGCAAATGGAAAACATTCATATGAATAGTTTTGGTGGTTGGTTTTTTTTTGGTGGTGCTTTTGTGTGATGCCAAATCCTATCTAATCAGCAGGCAACGCTGTCACTCGAAAGTTAGATGAGCGGCTGAAAATACAGCTCACAGTTCCAAGCCCCAGAGTTAGTCAAAAATTAGCTTTGAAGTAAAGATGCCATTAAAACGAATAGCATCAGGAGACTTCGAGAGCAGAGGCAGTCTGAGAAGGGAAATGTACAAAGAAGGGAAACACAAAACAGCAGCTTAGATTCTGCAGGCTGCAGCAAAATCTGCAGCAACACCTTGAGAAACCATAGACTTCCTGCACCTGTGGATTTCTGTGACCCCTGCTCATACAGACACCAGCAGATGGGGTTCGGTTCGAAAAACACTCTGCAATATATGTAATGGGAACTCTGTTATTGTTTTAAGTCAAATGCAGTCTGGCAATGAAGGATGTTTGGTCAGAAACCACATCTCTTCAGAATAGCCTCAAAGGTAAATGCGCCGATTTCCATTGCTCCCAGTCACCGGGTGGCCGCTGGACAGAATGGGAGCTCCTCTCTGGCTTCTCTCACCAATGGTGAAGCATAGGGGTTTTCTGCCTTTGACCTGCATAGTATTTTACTTCCCCAAGATTAAGGGCAGGGGGAGGAAACAGGCTATAAACTTCTCGGTGGCTGCAAAAATCTGCTGCCGTTGTGAGCAGCTGGTTCGGAGAAATACCCAGCAGAGGTGCCCCAGTTTGTTGCCCGTTGCTCCTCCTCTCCCGGGGGCTGTCACTTGGGCAGCATGAGACCTGAGAGCTAGGAAAACAAAAGCTTTAGCGCTGACTGGGGAAGGGGGAGAAGGCTAGCTCACAACGGGTGCCGCCGTCTCTTTGCAGGATCAGGGCCTTAGGGAGGCTGCATGCAAGTCAAACGCTAGAGTGTTCCCTGGACTGCACAGTGCCACGCGAGTGGAAGTAAGGGGGAATAAGATCCCTCGGGGGCTACCCAGAGCTCAGATCCAGGAACACGGGGGTAAGTGGGAGCTGCATATCTGCTATCTTCTCAAACTGGTAGAAGGGGAACAAGGGTATCACTGTAACCCATGGCTCAGGGTGTTCTGAGGCCTCCTTCCACAGGGGAGATGAGTCTATTCCAGAGCCTGCCTGTTTAGCTCAGGCTACACAGGGGGCAGGGGGAGGGGTTGTCAGGTCTGGGAAAGGATCTGTGATGCTCAGAGCACTTCCCCCGACCTGAAGAAGAACTCTGCATGGCTCGAAAGCTTGTCTCTCGCACCAGCAGAAGTTGATCCAATACAAGACCAGGGCCGGCTCCAGGTTTTCTGCCGCCACAAGTAGCAAAAAAAAAAAAAAAAAGCCGCAGCAGCGTGATTGCGCCGCTCCACTCTTTGGCGGCAATTCGGCGGCAGGTCCTTCGCTCCGAGAGGGACTGAGGGACCCGCTGCAGACCCCTAGAGACCAGTAAATTACCACTCCTTCTGCCTGGAGCAAGGAGGTACAATTCTCTCCTGGCAAAGCTATGCATTGCCCTGCGCTCAGGGCTCTGCCACAAATCTAGTCCCATGCAACCAAGGTACATCTCAGTGTAACCCTCCTGCCCATCAGAGTTGGCAGCAACAAGGGCCGGGTTCAGTATCTAGGGGTTCCGTTACAATGCAAAACTGGCTTGAGTCCCCACCCAGTGACCTGGGACAATTACATACCACCCCCCTGGGCACCTCTATGAGGCCATACTTCCCCTCTCGCTAGCACGGAGTCTGAGTGTAGCAAAAGCCTTTTAATAAAGGAGGGAAACACCACAAACAGAATTCATAACACAAACCATGAGCAAAAGACCCACCCCCAAGTAAGTTTGTCAGTGTCCTTTTCCCCTCAGGGTCTTAAATCCCACAAGCCAACAGTGCACTACTAGCCCAAAGTAGGTCTAATGCTTAGACCCAGGTATCAGTGATTTCAGATCTGCAGCATATAATAAGACTCTAAATGGAGTCAAAATTAGCCCTGTTATTGCACACTGGAGAGAGACAGGGTAAAAGTGGTGTTTGCCACCCACACTACTGAGCACAAATACCTATCTCCAGCCTCTCTCTCAAGCCACTGGTGTTTGGAACCCATGTCCCTTGCCTAGTGAGTGCTACTTAGGTGAGGGCGAGTCCCTCTGTCATAAAATGCCAAGTACAGTTCTACTGTCCTTGATTCACATAACCAGGATAACAACACTTTACTACTCCTGCCCCAATAACAAAGAGACTGGGGATCCCACAGCAGCCAAAGTGACCATTTGGGCAAGCAGTCCATCATGCTAGGCAGGGTGGGTGTGCCCATGCAAACGAGATCAGCCCCTGAAGTCCTTTTCCACAGCTCACCTCCAGATGTCAGGGGAGAGCTCATTCTGACTCTGCTTACATCAGTAAAGGCCTGATCCTGCTGCACTGATTTGCCGAGAAGTGTGCTGCTTGCCAGGAGCTAGGATTCACGATGTGATGGAGAGACTGCCGAGACTCATCAAGCCCTCAGATCGCTACCCCTTCCTGCTTCTCCATGTGGGCACCAATGATACCGCCAAGAATGACCTTGAGCGGATCACTGCAGACTACGTGGCTCTGGGAGTTTGAGGCGCAAGTGGTGTTCTCGTCCATCCTCCCTGTGGAAGGAAAAGGCCTGGGTAGAGACCGTTGAATCGTGGAAGTCAATGAATGGCTACGCAGGTGGTGTCAGAGAGAAGGCTTTGGATTCTTTGACCATGGGATGGTTTTCAAAGAAGAAGGAGTGCTAGGCAGAGATGGGCTCCACCTAACAAAGAGAGGGAAGATCTTCGCAAGCAGGCTGGCTAACCTAGTGAGAAGGGCTTTAAACTAGGTTCACCGAGGAAAGGAGACCAAAGCCCTGAAGTAAGTGGGGAAGTGGGATGCTGGGAGGAAGCACGAGCAGGAGAATGCAAGAGGGGAGGACTCCTGCCTCATACTGAGAACGCAGGACGATCAGCAAGTCATCTTAAGTGCCTATATNACTGGAGTACTGTCATGGATGGATATAAACTGTTCAGGAAGGACAGGCAGGGCAGAAAAGGTGGAGGAGTTGCATTGTATGTAAGAGAGCAGTATGACTGCTCAGAGCTCCGGTATGAAACTGCAGAAATACCTGAGAGTCTCTGGATTAAGTTTAGAAGTGTGAACAACAAGGGTGATGTCGTGGTGGGAGTCTGCTATAGACCACCAGACCAGGGGGATGAGGTGGACAAGGCTTTCTTCAGGCAACTAGCAGAAGTTACTAGATCATAGGCCCTGGTTCTCATGGGAGACTTCAATCATCCCGATATCTGCTGGGAGAGCAATACAGCAGTACACAGATAATCCAGGAAGTTTTTGGAGAGTGTAGGGGGCAATTTCCTGGTGCAAGTGCTGGAGGAACCAACTAGAGGCAGAGCTCTTCTTGACCTGCTGCTCACAAACCGGGAAGAATTAGTAGGGGAAGCAAAAGTGGATGGGAACCTGGGAGACAGTGACCATGAGATGGTCGAGTTCAGGATCCTGACACAAGGAAGAAAGGAGAGCAGCGGAATATGGACCCTGGACTTCAGAAAAGCAGACTTTGACTCCCTCAGGGAACTGATGGGCAGGATCCCCTGGGAGAATAACATGAGGGGGAAAGGAGTCCAGGAGAGCTGGCTGTATTTTAAAGAATCCTTATTGAGGTTGCAAGAACAAACCATCACAATTTGTAGAAAGAATAGTAAATATGGCAGGCGACCAGCTTGGTTTAACAGTGAAATCCTTGCTGATCTTAAACGCAAAAAAGAAGCTTACAAGAAGTGGAAGCTTGGACAAATGACCAGGGAGGAGTATAAAAATATTGCTCAGGCATGCAGGAGTGAAATCAGGAAGGCCAAATCACAATTGGAGTTGCAACTAGCAAGGGATGTTAAGAGTAACAAGAAGGGTTTCTACAGGTATGTTAGCAACAAGAAGATGGTCAGGAAAAGTGTGGGCCCCTTACTGAATGAGGGAGGCAACGTAGTGACATAGGATGTGGAAAAAGCTAATGTACTCAATGCTTTTTTTGCCTCTGTCTTCAAGAACAAGGTCAGCTCCCAGACTACTGCACTGGGCAGCACAGCATGGGGCGGAGGTGACCAAACCTCTGTGGAGAAAGAAGTGGTTCAGGACTATTTAGAAAAGCTGGACGAGCACAAGTCCATGGGGCCGGATGCACTGCATCTGAGGGTGCTAAAGGAGTTGGTGGATGTGATTGCAAAGCCACTGGCCATTATCTTTGAAAACTCATGGTGATCGGGGCAGGTCCCGGATGACTTGAAAAAGGCTAATGTAGTGCCCATCTTTAAAAAAGGGAAGGAGGAGGATCTGGGGAACTACAGGCCAGTCAGCCTCACCTCAGTCCCTGGAAAAATCATGGAACAGGTCCTCAAGGAATCAATTTTGAAGCACTTCGAGGAGGGGAAAGTGATCAGGAACAGTCAACATGGATTCACCAAGGGCAAGTCATGCCTGACTAACCTAATTGCCTTCTATGATGAGATAACTGGCTCTGTGGATGAGGGGAAAGCAGTTGACGTGTTATTCCTTGACTTTAGCAAAGCTTTTGATATGGTCTCCCACAGTATTCTTGCCAGCAAATTAAAGAAGTATGGGCTGGACGAATGGACTATAAGGTGGATAGAAAGCTGGCTAGATCATCGGGCTCAACGGGTAATGATCAATGATTCCATGTCTAGTTGGCAGCTGGTATCAAGTGGAGAGCCCTAAGGGTCGGTCCTGTGGCCGGTTTTGTTCAATATCTTCATTAATGATCTGGAGGATGGCATGGATTGCACCCTCAGCAAGTTTGCAGATGACACTAAACTGGGAGGAGTGGTAGATACGCAGGAGGGTAGGGATAGCATACAGAGGGACCTAGACAAATTAGAGGATTGGGACAAAAGAAATCTGATGAGGTTCAACAAGGACAAGTGCAGAGTCCTGCACTTAGGAAGGAAGACTCCCATGCACTGCTACAGACTAGGGACCTAATGGCTAGGCAGCAGTTCTGCAGAAAAGGACCTAGGAATTACAGTGGACGAGAAGCTGGATATGAGTTAACAGTGTGCCCTTGTTGCCAAGAAGGCTAACAGCATTTTGGGCTGTGTAAATAGGAGCATTGCCAGCAGATCGAGGGACGTGATCATTCCCCTCTATTTGGCATTGGTGAGGCCTCATCTGGAGTACTGTGTCCAGTTTTGGGCGACACACTACAAGAAGGGATGTGGAAAAATTGGAAAGAGTCCAGCGGAGGGCAACAACAATGATTGGGGGCTGGAGCACATGAGTTATGAGGAGAGGCTGAGGGAACTGGGATTGTTTAGTCTGCAGAAGAGAAGAATGAGGGGGGATTTGATAGCTGCTTTCAACTACCTGAAGGGGGTTCCAAAGAGGATGGATCTAGACTGTTCTCAGTGGTACCAGATGACAGAACAAGGAGAAATGGTATCAAGTTGCAGTCAGCGCCGGCTCCAGGGTTTTTGCCACCCCAGGCAGCCAAAAAAATAAAAATAAAAAAAGCCGTGATCGCGATCTGCACAGGCAATTCGGCGGGAGGTCCTTCGCTCCGAGCGGGAGTGAGGGACCCTCCGCCGAATTGCCGCCGAATAGCTGGACATGCCGCCCCTCTCCCGAGTGGCCGCCCCAAGCACCTGCTTGTTAAGCTGGTGCCTGGAGCCAGCCCTGGTTGCAGTGGGGGAGGTTTAGGTTGGATATTAGGAAAAGCTTTTTCACTAGGAGGGGGGTGAAGCACTGGAATGGGTTACCTAGGGAGGTGGTGGAATCTTCTTCCTTAGAGGTTTTTAAAGTCAGGCTTGACAAAGCCCTGGCTGGGATGATTTAGTTGAGGATCGGTCCTGCTTTGAGCAGGGGGGTTGGACTAGATGACCTCCTGCAATCCCTTCCAACCCTGATATTCTATGATTCTACCACAAGCAAAATTTTGACCCTGAAAAGGAAGATTTGCCAGTGATTCCCAGCCATCCATTAGGACTTTGCTATTGCTATTGATTTGACATGGAAGGCACTCAGATACCACAGTGATTAGGGAGAAGAGCTCAGTGGTTTGAGCATTGGCCTGCTAAACCCAGGATTGTGAGTTCAATCCTTGAGGGGGCCATTTAGGGATCTGGGGCAAAAACCTGTCTGGGGATTGGTCCTGCTTTGAGCAGGGGGTTGGACTAGATGACCTCCTGAGGTCCCTTCCAACCCTGATATTCTATGATTCTATGGGCAGCAGCATAAAACCATAAGAAAAATAGCTGGATGGATCGGTTTACAATGAGCTTGGTAAGCAGCAGGCTGTGCAGAGTTTCTGAAGGCAATACACACTTATACTGCCATTTCAGAGAGGCTACACTGAAACAGTAGGCAACTGAAGCAGGCTCTTATTACTCCGCACTGCCACACATGAGATCAGGGTCTGCTGGTTTCCCCAGGAGTTAGGGAAGCTGTGTAAGCGATGCAGTCAGAAAGGGAGCAGATGAGTACCTCAAAAGCAACCACCAGCTGAATCCATTGGCAGGCTTTGAAGAGTGCCTTCCTCAGTCCCTCCTGGGTAAAAGGATCATAAATGTGTAGCAGCGCCTTGCGCGAGTAAGCGAAAGGTGTGGGAGACACCACAGAAAAGTTGGTATAACTTGATGAAGCCAGTAGGAGTCTATAGAAATTAAACAAAGTCCTATAGAAAACTCTGAAAACACTCAAGACTCTGAATCTTGGCTGATGTAAACCAATTCAATGAGACTATGCCGATTTACACCTGTTGACGATTTGGCCCTATAGCGTTTCACAGATTATACCAGCCTATAGTTCTGCTACACACAAAAACTGTTAAAACATGTTGAGGGCAAAAAGGGTAGGAAATGCCAGGATTAAGGTGGCTTGCACATCCTTAACTCAGCCCCCTAGTGTGTATGCAGTATGAGGCAGTCTTTAATTACATGATCACATACTGCTTTCCCACAAGACCCCTGCCTCTTTCAGTGCCCATGACAGACAGTGCTCAGGGAATGAGCAGCCATTCAATATTGTGTTTTATCCTCATTGCTCAGTGTTCCTCCCTAGGCCTTATTTACTGCATACTATTCAAACCCTGCTCTGAAGACAGAATTATTACTCTCCTTATGTGCTTTTCTATGCTCCTCTCTGTAGTATCCGAATGCTTCACAAGCATGAATGAATTTATATCACAACACCCCTGAGAGATGAGGGGCTAATATTAGCCCCATTTTACAGATGGGGAACTGAGACACCGAGGTATGTCTACACTGCAATTAAAAATCCGCAGCTGGCCCATGCCAGCTGACTCAGGCTCATGTGACTTGGGCTGCGGGGCTGTTTCATTGCAGTGTAGATTTCTGGTCTCAGGCTGAAGTCTGAGCTCTGGGATCGCAGGCGCGGACTTTCATTTTTCCCTTTGGTGCTCCACGCCCACTCCTGCCCTTTCCCCAAGGCCCCCCCTCAATCCACCTCTTCCTGGCCCAGCCCCGCTTCACCCCTCCCCCCAGCAGCTCCTGCCCGCTGCCGAACAGCTGATTGGTGGTTGGCTGGTGGGCGCTGAGCACCATTTTTTTTCCAGCCCCAGAGCACCCACAGAGTCAGTGCCTATGTCTAGGACTCTCCCACTTCACAGGGTCCTAGAGCCCAGGCTCCAGCCCAAGCCCAGAAGTCTACAGTGCAATGAAACAGCTCCGCAAGCCCGGGTCCCATGAGCCCGAGTCAGCGGGCAGAGGCCAGCCACGACTTTTTAATTGCAGTGTAGACAGACCCAGAGAGATTAAGGTCAAAAGTATCCACTAATTTTGGATGCCGATTTGAGACACTTAGGACCTGTTTTTCAGCACACTTAGCATTATATAGCAATTTGTGTGTCCAATTCACAGCTACCATGGACTTCACTTGTAGCTGTGAGTGCTCAGCACATCTGCAAATAAGTCTGAAGTTGGATACTCAGAAAATGAGAAACAGAGTTAGTGGCCACATGTTAAAAATGTGGTTTAAGCAACTTACCCAGCCACACACAGCAACTCAGGGGCAGAGGTAGAATCCAGTTCTCCAGGGCAGTTTTCAACCACCTTAACCACAAGACCATTCTTCCTTTTCCTGTAATCCCCCTCCTCATACTGCACACCTTCCAACTACGGCAACACACGAGGCTGGGGGCTGACAGACAACAGTCTCCTGCATTACAAAACCCCGATTCACCCACTGAGCAGGTCCATCCTGTGCACTGAATGAGACAGGAGTCCAATGGAGAAAAAAATAGCATGTGATCATGTAACGAAAGATTGTATCATACTGCAGACCCACAAAGGGGCTCAATTAAGGTTTCACAAGCAAAAATACTGGCATTTCCTAACTTTGGAGTGCTTCATTTTGCAACCTCCCAAATGTTCTTTTAACGTATTTTTTTGTGTATAATTTCCTAGGTAATTTAAAAGGCAAACTGAAAATACAGAAATTCCCTCATGTGGAATCACATTAACACCCACATGGGTCATCAGCAGGGTTGGACTCTTTAGATCCCAGCACAGGCCTCTGCCCTTTGAACCAATTAAGTAACTGACAGCAGTAATAGGTTGTCATCCTCTATATAATGAAACTGACTTCCTTTATAAAGCGGTTTGAGGTCTATGAATGAAAAGCACTATATAAGAGCTAGGTATTATTATTATTGTTATATGGACCAGCCACTGTAGGGGCATGAGACACACACTTTGCCAGTGGGTTTCAGACATCGTTATTGACGGCTGAGGAATAGTGAGACTCAGAAATCTTGGTTCCATTCCAGGTCTTGAGGGCAGTGTTCTGTAGTAGCCACATTTCTTCTGTTCCTGTTTCCCCTAAGCCTGACTTCTTTTACCCGTTCCCTCCAGCCTGTCTTTCTCCTAGTCCTGTCTCCCTCCCTACCCTGCAGCCCAGTCTCCACGCACCAGATTTTCAAAATAGCTCAGCACTCAGCAGTTCCCATTTTGATATTGATGTCCAGCTTCTCAAAAAAGTTCATCATCTAACAGTACAACAGAAAAGAACAGCATTATCACAAAGGTTTATCACTGCCTTTTCCTCTAGTACAGGGGTCGGCAACCTTTCAGAAGTGCTGTGCCGAGTCTTCATTTAGTCACTCTGATTTAAGGTTTCGCGTGCCAGTCATACATTTTAACGTTTTTAGAAGGTCTCTTTCTATAAGTCTATAACAGGGGTAGGCAACCTTTCGGAAGCGGGGTGCCGAGTCTTCATTTATTCACTCTAATTTAAGGTTTCGCGTGCCGGTAATACATTTTAACGTTTTTTAGACGGTCTCTCACTATAAGTCTATAATATATAACTAAACTATTGTTGTATGTAAAGTAAACAAGGTTTTCAAAATGTTTAAGAAGCTTCATTTAAAATTAAATTAAAATGCTGATCTTTTAAAAGGCATAGGGCTGGCAGCTGGGACCCCAGACCTGGGGGGGAGGAGGGGGGCAGGGATGAGGGCTGGGGGG
>QXTE01000330.1:9126-32934 GCA_003942145.1 Platysternon megacephalum | reverse complement strand
CCCAAGGCCCCGTCCCTACCTCTTCTCTCAGTCTCCGGAGCAGCGAGCACGCTGCGGCTCGGCTCCGCCCCCCTTCCCCCGGCCATGAGCTGATTGTCGGGAGGGAGGAGGAGGGGCAGGAAAGCTCCAAGCTGGGGGAAGAAGCGGGGGAGGGGGAGCTTGGCTGCCGCAGGTCCAAGCTTCTGCCTCCTGCCCCCGCAGGGGAGAGCGTTGGGCGGGGGGGGCGAGTGGGGCTGGGACTGGCAGGCAGCGGCGTGCCACAGAAAATCGGCTCGCGTGCCATGTTTGGCACGCGTGCCGTAGGTTGCCGACCCCTGGTCTATAATATATAACTAAACTATTGTTGTATGTAAAGTAAATAAGGTTTTTAAAATGTTCAAGAAGCTTCATTTAAAATTAAATTAAATTAAAAGGCAGAGCCCCCCGGACCAGTGGGCAGGACCCGGGCAGTGTGAGTGCCACTGAAAATCAGCTCGTGTGCCGCCTTCGGTACCCGTGCCATAGGTTGCCTACCCCTGCTCTAGTGAGTTGGGTACTGTAATATTCTTGGAAGTCCCTAAGTGGCGCTATTGCTGATGGCCTTACTAAATATATCTTGAATGCATAGCTGCATCATGACCTTTTTTGTCAGTTGTGGTGCCCTTTGTTTGGAAGCTGAGAATATCCCTAGTATAAATATCACTCTGTACCAAAACATTGCAGGTACTTCTGAATAAAGAGACAACAATTGCCGTTAACATATGGGTCTATTGCTGCCAGTCAGACCTGCTTCCTTGTGGTGCTGATCATTGTTTCTGGAAGCATCACCAACCCATCAGATAAAATGACATTTTAGCCTAGGATATAAGAGAAGATACAGGCACCTGAGGGTAGGGCTATTTTGTTATTTATTTATTTGAGACATAAAAGTAACACTGGAGGCATGGGAAAATGCACTCTCTTCTGAACGACATACTGGTTTTGCCCTATTCCTTTGAAATTAGACCCCCAGGAAAGTTTCAAGGCAAGCATTAATAGGTAGCTAATGCTGACCAGGTGCTCCTTGTGGAAAACATTTCCGCCCCAACAACAAACAAGGGGCTGTGGGAGGGGTGGGTGGAAATCACATTTTTTTAACATTTTCCTGTTGAAATGCTAGTGAACAGGCAAATCAGATTCCATGGGGGGAGCAGGTATCATTTCAATTTAAAAAGCAGGTTCAAGGTGGAAGTAGCCACAGTTCTATCAGTAGCAACTTTGTAATTGTACTCAGAGGGCTGAATTCCCTCGTTTTATGTACGTTTCCACTCTGGCTCGGATTCCCAAGGACCCATGGAGCTATATAAGTAAAGGATGAGTTCATGAATATAAAGGCACTGGAATGGGAGTCGAAAGCCACGTATTCAATTCCTGGTTCCCTCACAGACTTTTTGTGGGACCTTGGGCCAGTCACTTAATCTACCCTATACCTCCATCCCCCCACCTGTAAATGGGGGACAATATTCACTGCCTCACTGAGGTGAGAATGATGCCCACTGGGAGTTGCTCAGACACCACAGTGAGGAAGGCTAGCTGGAACCAGAGTGAAAGCTAGTAGTTCTGCACAGCTGTCTGCTTTACAGCCATAGTCCACCCTGGTGTAAGGATCAGGGCCACCGAGAGCGGGTTCGGGCCCCGGTGAAAAAAATTTTTCGGGCCCCTAAGCAAGGGCAGACCGGCTAAACAGGGCCGACAAGGGGGGAGCCGGGCCCGGAATTTTTTCAAGCCCCCCAGCAAGGGCGGACCGGCTAAACAGGGCCGACGAGATGGGGGGAAAGCCGGGGAAGCCGGACCCCAGGCCCCCTTCTGGACCGCCGGGCCCCGGTAATTTGTACCGGCTTCTCCCCCGCCCCCATCGGCCCTGGTAAGGATACAGCTCCACTTCCTCAATTAAGCTGCTCTTACTTATGCCAGCAGTGAATCCTGTCCTTATGGCGAGGCCCATGTTCGTTTGGTTGTGCCCAGCACTGCCTGGCTTTGCTTTGAAGTCCTCTCACCCATACCATGTAATCTGCAGTGTCACAGGCCCAGAGCCTCAAAGGTATTTAGGTGCCTAACTCCCATGGGGGTAGGGCCCCGGGGAATCCTGTTTGCACAGCACTTTAAGGAGGATCTGAGCCACAGTCACTCTATTAGTATCCACAGGCCAGAAGACTGTGTGGTCAAGTTCCCCATTGGCACACTCAAAAAGGCAGCCACTCCAATGCAGAGCTGAGGGGAGAGGCCTAGCTGCTGTTTGCCAGGTAGGCCAGTCTCCCTGCACTCAGTCTTGCACACTGTAAGGCAAGATGGGACCATCATGATCATCTAGTCTGATCTCCTGCACATTGCAGGCCACAGCACCTCACCCAACCACTCCTGTGATAGGCCCCTCACCTCTGGCTGAGTTTACTGAAGTCGTCAAATCATAGTTTAAAGTTTCACCATTTATTCTAGTTAAAACCAGCAAGGAACCCGTGCCCCATGCTGAAGAGGAAGGCAAAACTCCACAGCATTTCTGCCAATCTGATCTGGGGGGGAATTCCTTCCCAACACCAAATACGGCGATCAGTTAGAGCCTGAGCAGATACCTGGAAAGAATTTTCTGTGGTAACTTGGAGCCCTCCCCATCTAGTGTCCCATCACTGGCCGATGGAGATATTTGCTAATAGCAGTTGCAGACGGGCCACATGCTATTGTAGGCAATCTTATCATACCATCCCCTCCATAAATTTATCAAGCTCAGTCTTAAAGCCAGTTAGGGGTTTATTTGCCCTCACTGCTCCCCTTGGAAGTCTGTTGCAGAACTTCACTCCTCTGATGGTTAGAAACCTTCATCTAATTTCAAACCTAAACTTGTTGATGGCCAGTGTATATCCATTTGTTCTTGTGTCCATACTGGCCCTTAACTTAAATAATTCCTCTCCCTCCCTGGTATTTATCCCTCTGATGTATTTATAGAGAGCAAGCATATCTCCCCTCAGCCTTCGTTTGGTTAGAGTAAACAAGCCAAGCTCTTTGAGTCTCCTCTCATAAGGAAGGTTCTCCATTCCTCTGATCATCCCAGTAGTCCTTCTCTGCACCTTTTCCAATTGGAAGTCATACTGTCAAAGGAAAGATCTTGTATATTAAAAAGTCGATACCGGGGTTATGGCAGGGGTGGCACCCCAGTACTCGGATTCAAACAAAGCTGGGCCTCAGGGGTTCTGCTTTTTGACATACTATATAGTTGTATCATCCAGTCTGATGCATGGTAATAATCCCTAGGTCTTACAGAGCACTTTTCCTCCACAGCTCTCTCAAAGTGTTTTACAAAGGAGGTCAGCTTCACGATCCCCATTTTACAGATGGGGAGACTGAGGCACAGGGAGGGGAAGTGACTTGTCCCAGGTGACACAGCAGGCCAGTGGCCCAGCCTGGAATTAAACCCATGTATCCTAAGTCCCAGTCCCTTGCTCTATCCCCTTGGTCCTAATCCCTTCTCCTCAACCTCCTTGCCACACTTCTGTTCTCCCAATGCACTCCAGCCACCTCCTGAAGGGGGAGGCCTGGTAGCCCTGTGCACACTCTCCTCCATCATTGTTGAGGGAAGGGAACGGTGGGCCCAACACCCCATTCACAGTCTGTGAAGGGCCAGCGAGTGAGGCACAATGCCCCCCAAAATCCACCTTCAAGGTAGCTTGTGACATGCCCATTTCCCCCCCACCAGCCCTTGTGCCTCAGTTTCCCCATATGGGAGACAGGTCTAATGCTTACCTACCTGAGAGGTGTATTGGGAGGCTTAGTTCATTAATGTTCAATTAAAGTGCTAGGAGATCTACTGATGCAAAGTGCTGTAATTCTGGACAGCCAGCTGAGATCCCAGGACTCCCCAGGTTCCAGTTCACTTCCATTCCCAAGGTTTATCCAAACCTCCAAGGCCAGATTCTGTGCTACATCATGCAGGAGGCACAGCATGGGCACGCAGGGACAGTGGTGGCTCTACACCCACCTAATGCTGGGCTTGCTGGGGACTTAAATCCCTAGTGTAATTTAGAGCAGCCCCATGGCCTCTATCTTGCTAAATTCAACTGCCCAAACTAGCTGGAATAGAGAGCATTCTGGCCACACCTCCAGCCACTCCTACACCAGGTGCTGTGCAGGAAAGCAGAGTACGGCTGCCTATACCTCCCCAATATCAGCCTGAACCACTTTCATCTCTACACCCAGTATATGGCTGATCTTGGGCTCCCTGCCATCTTCCCCTCCCCATGCCTCAGTTTCTCCATGTATAAAATGAGGTTAATGATACAGACCTCCGTTGTAAAGCCCTTTTGAGACCTACTGATGCTAAGTGCTGCATAAAAGCTAGGGGTAGTACCATAGCATTTTCCCTGGACACATGACACAGGGATTTAAGGAAGTGCAGCGTTTAACATTTGCTCCACCCCAAGCAAGGGACTATCCTGTGGTGTCTTTCTCCTTCCTCTGCTTCGTTATTCCCCCCCCCCACACACACACACACACACCCCCAAACAACAGGGCTGTAGCAGCACAAGTGCGAAGGAAAGCCGTGTCTGTCATCCGCCAGCACACACCCCCACACACATACAAGCCACTTCTATCAGTGCACGCCCAACGTGTAAGCTTTTTTAAGTGGCCCTGGGCAGTCAGTCAAGTCCTGAACTCTTCTGCAGAATGTGGGTGTAATTAGATAATTAATAACTTTTTTAAAAGGCTAAATGGAAGCTTTCCTTAGAGAGAGGAAATAATTATATATCATTTTTGATATGTGAGCTGAGTCAGCCCTCGGAGGGGAGATACAATGTCTTCCATGAAAAGCCAAAAAATTACGCGGGGCGTCCCCTGGGCAGTCGTGGCTTACAGGGCTTGTCTCGTTAGTCTGAGCTGGGCTGGGCAAATGAACAGCAGCATGTTCATTATTCTTCCTGCGCAGGAAGGCGTCTGCTGGCACAAAAGCCCCCCGTTGTCCTGCGGCGTGACCTAGTCGTGCTTCAGCAAGATGAGCTCAGTACCCCTTGGTGAAATTTAACCTGTGTGGTGCTTGAGCCTAAAGGGTGTTTCGGAGACATTGTGGGTTGGATGGAGCCGTGGAGCTAGGCTGCAGTGCTACAGCTGGATTGAAATGATGAGCTTATCTGTATGTTTTAAAAGGCCCTAGAGCCCTGGCTCTTTGGATTCTCCCAGGGACATCTAGCTGAAATTTGCTGCCTGGTTGGAATGGCAAAAGGTTAAAGAACACAGCCAGTCCAGCACCTAATGGGAGATACTGATTGGCTTTGAAGGATGGTAGCCCTGCGGCTTCCCTAGGATCCAGGAAAGTGATGCACGGACCCGGACCCGGGACTGCACAGGCTGCATGATGAGGGTGTTGCTTCCATCTCTGGATTTAACCCTTTCGCTGCCATCATACCATACGCCCTGGAGAGGCTGTAGAACTACAGACTAGATTTAATCTGTGCAGCCTACTGTGGCATAAAAATCAGTGGACTTGTTTTTTAAATGCATGGAAGCCTGAGGCATGCACCCAGACTCCTGCCCCCCAAGGGTGGGGAGTAACTGTGTGTATTTGCAACAGGGTCAGCTTCATCGTAGAGGGAGAACAGGTAGTCACTGAAAGGGGGTGCTCGGCATTGGCCTACCCCCACTCCCATGGAAGTCAATGGCAGTTTTACATTATTTTGCTTTAAAATGTAACATCAAATAGGCCAAGCTCACCTGAGCAGAGCATCAGATCTTCACATGTTGTTTGATTAACAGGTCCCGTGCAGGGTTTCTGGTACTTTGAATTCTCCAGGCTGGTGAGGAAATGGGGACAGGGCAAGTTCCAGCTGTAATTTAACATTCCAAATATGTGACCATCAGCACAAGATAAAGTGAAGGCATTTTGCCTTTGTACAGTATTCCTTGACTAGCCCACATAGCAAAAAAAGAAATACATAAAAAGATGTGCCAGGTACTCAGTGTGTAACACTGACACACAGACACCATTGGCTTGATTTCATAATGCAATACATAACGTGACACACACTTTAAACATGTAATTAAAATAGGTATTGAATTATAGACAGTGGGTCACAGTCTCTTTCTCAGGCAAAACTATCCTGGGTAGTTCTTTGTTTGGAAAAGGTTTCTAAGGAATTAAAGGGTTTGGGTTGAGTTAAAAGTGCTGGGAATAAATGCTACCAGGTTCACGTTGGTGTCACGGATGTCCGTGGTGTCACGGATGTTCAGGCAAGAAATCTTGCTTCTGGGCCAGAAGGCTGCAGGGGGTTCAAGTTCTGCACCACAACTTGGGGTCACGCGGCAGCTGAGAGGAGCTCGTCGTTTAGGGGGTCACAGGTTTTTAGTTAAGCCAGGTCAGATGGCTGGTTGTCATGGGTTCATAACCTCCAGAGGGGGGCTTGGAGCTTCAGATTCATGTCAACACCCCCAGCCATGGAGGTTTTCAGATTTTGGTGTAAAACGTGTGCACAGCCCTAGCTGGTACCTAGAGCTGGCTCTGCTGCACAGTGAGGTACTTACAAAGAGTGCTGCAATTATCATGGGCACTGCCCTGAGATCCCCTCTGTCCTTCTCTTAGCAGATGATAAAATTCCATAGCACTTTTCTTAGGGAGTTGATGAAATGCCCCAGTGTTCTGTGAGCATAACACTAGCCCGGCTTGTAAGTAACTGCATTGCCAAGCTCAGATCCTCAGCTATGACTGAGGAGCACACAGCATGGGTCAGAGGCAGGGTGCAAGAGTGCTCTTTGTGCTGCCCTGATCCTGGGCTGGCTGTGTGCTAGGCAGGTCCTCTGGCATATCAAAAGGTGGATACAGCAGTCAGCAATTAGTGGGTAGTAGGGAAACCCACCCACGCTTCCTTTCCCCTCCAGCCATGCTTCCTCTGCCACCCCTCTGGTGGGAGGGATCTTCCCAGGGCTGGCTAAATGGGCCTTCGATCCAGATGCCAGCAGTGATATGCTGTAAACAGCCATGGCACATCACGGCCCGTGACTAGTGCCTGTGGAAAGCACTTACGAAGGGCACCCCCTTGCGTCTGGACAGGGCCTTAGGGTGAGTCTGCCTCTAGTCGCTCACAAGGGACACTAGTTCCAGAAGCTCAACACCTCCACCCTCCCCAACCCTCCCATTGCCTCAAAAGCAAACAAAAACCTGAGTCATATAGTGCCTTGCTCCACTCAGGATATGCAAAGGATTCTGGTTGTGGATCCATCAAGAGTTCTCCAAGTTTCCCCAGAGTCTATGTCTTGAGGGCCCTACTCCCCTAGTCTCAGGGCCCTGTTGTCCATCTCAATTCTCATATGTCAGGGTACGCTCATCGCCTTCTGCATGCTCTAGGGGTTGGTCGTGGAGCCCAGACTCACCCACTCCACGGGGTTCCAATTCACAGCCCTGGGGCAGGCAGCTAAGGTCTGACCCCAAGGTTTCTGTACTGCTGCTTCCCTGAATTGCTACCTCCCAGTCCCCTTCGCCCAACAGGCAAAGTACAGACATGAAAGAATATAAATCAAAGCTCAATCTCAGACCGTCTGAGTCCCTTTTCTCAAGTGGGTCTGGCAGAGTCACAATAGGCAGAGGTCCCAGGCAGTGCTGCCTCCATGGAACTAAAAGCGTAGATGGATTCACTTCCCTTGGCCACCTACTACTGAGGAGCTCCTCCTCCAACCAGGGTGGGGTGCCTGGACCCAAAGTACCTCATTAACCCCTTCCTTTCCAGCACAGGGCTTGTACTCCCCATCACAGCAGCCTAGAGAAAGGTGTAAAGGTGAGGGTGAAAGAACATAGGACTTGCCAGACTGGACCATTCCTGAGGTCCATCTGTACAGTAGTCTCCAACACTGGCCAATGCCAGATGCTTCTTCACAGTCAAGTGCTAACCCCCCATGATAGCATATATAAGCAGGAAGTGTCTTCCTAACTTTGGGTAGTTAGGCACAGATCCTCCAAGGTATTTGGCTCCTAACCTCCATTGATTTCAGTGGAAGTTAGAGCCTAAATAACTGTGGATCTGGGCCTTAGTGTTTCTAAACCCATGGTTTATGACTTGAAGATGCCAACTAACGAAGTTTCCAGATCACAGGCCCTGGTTCTCATGGGGGGCTTCAATCACCCTGACATCTCCTGGGAGAGCAATACAGCAGTGCCCAGACAATCCAGGAAGTTTTTGGAGTGTGTTGGGGACAACTTCCTGGTGCAAGTGCTGGAGGAACCAACTAGGGGTCATGCTCCTCAACCTGCTGCTCACAAACAGGGAAGAATTGCCAGGGGAAGTAGAAGTGGATGGCAACCTGGGCAGCAGTGACCATGAGATGGTCGAGTTCAGGATCCTGACAAAAGGAAGGAGAGCAGCAGAATACGGACCCTGGACTTCAGAAAAGCAGACTTTGACTCCCTCAGGGACCTGATGGGCAGGATCCCCTGGGAGGCTAATATGAGGGGGAAAGGAGTCCAGGAGAGCTGGCTGTATTTTAAAGAAGCCTTATTGAGGGCTCAGGAACAAACCATCCCGATGTGCAAAAAGAATAGCAAATATGGCAGGCGACCAGCTTGGCTTAACAGAGAAATCTTCGGTGAGCTTAAACACAAAAAGAAAGCTTACAAGAAGTGGAAACTTGGGCAGATGACTAGGGAGGAGTATAAAAATATTGCTCGAGCATGCAGGGGAGTAATCAGGAAGGCCAAAGCACAATTGGAGCTGCAGCTAGCAAGGGACGTGAAGGGTAACAAGAAGGGTTTCTACAGGTATGTTAGCAACAAGGAAGTCAGGAAAAGTGTGGGACCCTTACTGAATGGGGGAGGCAACCTAGTGACAGATGATGTGGAAAAAGCTGAAGTACTCAATGCTTTTTTTGCCTCGGTCTTCACAGACAAGGTCAGCTCCCAGACTGCTGCACTGGGCAGCACAGTATGGGGAGGAGGAGAGCAGCCCTCAGTGGTGAAAGAACAGGTTAAGGACTATTTAGAAAAGCTGGACATGCACAAGTCCATGGGTCCAGATCTAATGCATCTGAGGCAGTTGGCTGATGTGATTGCAGAGCCATAGGCCATTATCTTTGAAAACTCATGGCAATCAGAGGAGGTCCTTGATGATTGGAAAAAGACAAATATAGTGCCCATCTTTAAAAAAGGGAAGAAGGAGAATCCGGGGAACTACAGCCTCATCTCAGTCCCTGGAAAAATCATGGAGCAGGTCCTCAAGGAATCCATTTTGAAGCACTTGGAGGAGAAGAAGGTGATCAGGAACAGTCAGCATGGATTCACCAAGGGCAAGTCATGCCTGACCAAACTGATTGCCTTCTATGATGAGATAGTGGATATGGGGAAAGTGGTGGACGTGATATATCTTGACTTTAGCAAAGCTTTTGATATGCTCTCCCGTAGTATTCTTGCCAGCAAGTTAAAAAAGTATGGATTGGATGAATGGACTATAAGGTGGCTAGAAAGCTGGCTAAATCATCGGGCTCAATGGGTAGTGATCAGCGGCTCGATGTCTAGTTGGCAGCTGGTATCAAGCCCCAGGGGTCGGTCCCAGGGGTTGGTCGTGGGGTCGATTTTGTTCAACATCTTCATTAATGATCTGGATGATGGGATGGATTGCACCCTCAGCAAGTTCGCGGATGACACTAAGCTGGGGGAGAGGTAGATACACTGGAGGGTAGGAATAGGGTCCACAGTGACCTAGACAAATTGGAGGATTGGGCCAAAAGAAATCTGATAAGGTTCAATAAGGACAAGTGCAGAGTCCTGCACTTAGGACAGAAAAATCCCATGCACTGCTACAGGCTGGGGACCAACTGGCTAAGTGGCATTTCTGCAGAAAAGGACTTGGGGATTACAGTGGACGAGAAGCTGGATATAAGTCAATAATGTGCCCTTGTTGACAAGAAGGCTAACGGCATATTGGGCTGCATTAGTAGGAGCATTGCCAGCAGATTGAGGGAAGTGATTATTCCCCTCTATTCGGCACTGGTGAGGCCACATCTGGAGTATTGCGTCCAGTTTTGGGCCCTCCACTACAGAAAGGAGGTGGACAAATTGGAGAGAATCCAGCGGAGGGCAACAAAAATGATTAGGGGGCTGGGGCAAATGACTTAGGAGGAGAGGCTGAGGGAACTGGGGTTATTTAGTCTGCAGAAGAGAAGAGTGAGGGGGGGATTTGATAGCAGCCTTCAACTACCTGAAGGGGGGTTCCAAAGAGGATGAGCTGGGCTGTTCTCAGTGGTGGCAGTTGACAGAACAAGAAGCAATGGTCTCAAGTTGCAGTGGGGGAGGTCTAGGTTGGATATTAGGAAACACTATTTCACTAGAAGGGTGGTGAAGCACTGGAATGGGTTACCTAGGGAAGTGGTGGAATCTCCATCCTTAGAGGTTTTTAAGGCCCAGCTTGATAAAGTCCTGGCTGGGATGATTTAGCTGGGGTTGGTCCTGCTTTGAGCAGGGGGTTGGACTAGATGACCTCCTGAAGTCTCTTCTAAGCCCTAATCTCCTATGATTCTATGGCAAGTTTATATGCAGCATAAAATGCACCCTAATTAGCACAACTGAGCATAGCATGATATCATCATTCATGGAAACATCTAACCTTCTTTTTGACTCCTGCTAAACTCTTGGCCTTCAAAATCTCCTGTGACAGGGAGTTCCACTGGTTAGTCCTGCCAACATTTTTCCTTTCAGTAGTTTTAAAATGTATTGTCATTTCATGTCTCTAGGTGGCGCCGGGTGTTGTGTTATGAGAGAAGGTAAACAGGAGCATCTGAATGACATTCTCTACACCATTCATCACTGCATCTATTTCTATTATGTTAGCTCTTGTTTGTGTCCTCACTAAGCTAAATAATTCTGAACTAATCCTAAAGTTCCCCTCCCTGGATGTCAGGAAGTCTATCTCATCTGGAAGGTTTTCCATGCCTCTATGGGTGCTTGTGTAGGTATGAATGTTGATTCATGAAAGCAGCTCTGTTCAGGATAGCACTGTAACACGTGCTTAACTTTAAGCCTATGTAGAAATCAGTGGACTTGTTTTTAAAATGGATGGAGGCCTAAAAGACTGCTGGTGGGGTGGGGAGTAAACATTGGGTGTGTGTCATTTTAATCTTAAATATAATCCTGAACAAGAATAGATTTAGGCATATGTTGTCCTGAATCATTGCCTTGATTTGTAAGAGAAAAGGGCTTATCAGAGAACATGCATAGGAAGATGTCCAGTATGACATGGTTTTTTTTTTCCCTCTCTTTTATTCTAGACTGTCCAGTGTCTGAGACTGAAGAGGAATTGGGATGTATCCAAGTTTGTAGCTTCTGAAACCTTAACAACCTCAAGTAAACTGGTCCAAAAGACCCCTCTAGACCTCCCTAGCTCTGAACTCTTGCAGAGCACTTAGACTGAGTGAAAAACAGCACCGAAGGGAATGGGCTGAAATTTTGCAACATTTCTCCCCAAGAGACTGACCCAAAAGGAAAGAAAAGAAAAGAAAACCATGTTGATTGTGTAGTGTCATTGGGTTTTTGTTTGTGGGTGTGTTCAGTTTTATTTTATTTTATTTTTTTCTGAACATCTTAATTCAGGAATACATTTATGAGAAATCTTTCGGGTTGGATTTTATCTTCCCTTTGCTGTATTCTTTTTTTTTTTTAATGTATATTTTTAACTCAAAATGATTTCTTGTACAGTAACATCAAAACTGGACCAAGGCGCTCAGAAAAAAACCATCATGGCCTCCCCAAATCCTGCATGATTTGTTTCAAGTAAAGTCTGGATTACAGATTCTGCTCTCCCCACACTCGTCACCTCTTCCAATTGCTCCATGATTTGCTACAGCTAAACCCTTTGTTAATGTTTCATTTTCTGTTCCAGTGTATATGTTGCTTATTTGTTTTATTTATTGAGATATTTTTAACAAGCTACGAGACTGCAATGTGGCTGTGTATACTGCTTCTCTTGCCACTAAAAATAAAGTTGTCCTGCAGCTACTGGAGGTATTTGATTTACTTTGTGATTTCACCACCCAACACTTAAGCAAAAAGGACACTTAGTTCTTTATTTGTTCCTTTCACCATGTCTACATTTAAACGGACACACCAGTAACTAAAATCAGTTTCACAGGTTATAGGGCTTACTACAGCGGTAATAGGGTAAAATTCTATGGCTTGTGTTATGCAGGTCAGATTAGATTATCTAATGGTGCCTTCTGACCCTGGAATCAACTAAACCAGCACAAACCTCTATGTTTAATTGATTTCAACCTGTCTTATATTTGGTTACTAACTGACTTAAGCTAAATGGATATAAGCCAAGTTTAAATCAGTTTTAGAGTGTCCTCCCAGGGGGTTGCACTAGTTTAACTAAACTGATTTTAAATCATACCTTTGGTGCAACTTTTATTAAAGTCAAAGTCTTTATTAAATAAAATATAATGCCACTTAACCGTGTATCTATTTCTGAATTGCTTTCTCTAAAAATGAGCACTTCTTTTATTATTATGTACTATCTATATGATGGTAGTACCTAGAGGATTCTGTCAGCTGGGGGTTGTAAATAGTGGGCGAAAATCCCTGCCCCAAAGAGGTTACAACAGAACACAGAGAGAGAAGTGAATTGCCCTGGGTCACAAAACGTATCAGTAGATAAACTAGGTCTGTTAACTGCCAGAGCAGTGGATTATCTACCAAACCTCTGAAGTCTTCATGAACTGTGTGTGTTTGGGAAGGCTAAGGCAGTAGTGGTGTTTTGCCAATGAACGTCGTAATCATCTTTGTAGATAGCAGGATGTTGCCAAAGCTAAGCTGCTCAGAGGGCGGCTTGGTTCACCAAGTCTGTCACACATTTTCCAATTCAGTATCAGCTCACAGTTGTTAGTGGCTTTTGCAAAAGCAATATTGTGACCCTAAATTACTGTACAGAGACCCAGGTCCCAGTCCTGCAAAGACTGGGTAGTCCCATTAACTTTAATGGGATGTCTAGTATGACCCAGTGAAAGAAACAGGCAGTTCCAGTAAATCCAAAGTACGCTTAGCCTCTGTTGTTAGATGGGACAACAGAATGCATACCATGTTCTATCATGTTGGTCCTTGTTACTACTACACGTTAGGGCTGCTAAAAAAAACCCCAAAGTATATTTCACAAAAAACCCAAAGAATATTCAATGTTTTGTCTGGAATTTCCCATGATTTTTTGTTTTAATTTTTCAAAATTCTCTGAAAAATTTGTTTAATTTCAATGGGGTGGAAAAAAACCTCACTTCCTTTCACTTTTTGACTTTTTTCTCTCTACAGTAAATGATAAAAATGTGAGAGAAGGTGTTTTTTCTCCATCAAAACACATTGAATTTCATTAAAATATTCAACATTTTTCATTTCCATTTTTTTTGTTAAAAATTCAAACATTCTGAGCAAAATAATATTTTCTCAATTTTTTTTGCTTTGATCAAAAAGGTATTTTTCCATCAAATTTCAACCAGCTGTACTGAATGCCTATATTTAAAATAAAAAGGTATGTAGGAAAATTACAATAAAGTCACCTAGTTTGGCTTTGGAATCATCATTCATCCGTCCACATATATTCTATCCCAGGACAGAGCCCTTTCTAGCCCAATTCGTGTTATCTACTTATACGACTCACATCATTATAGTATCTCAGCATCTCACAATCTTTGAATGCAACCCCCTGCAAGGTAGGGAAGTGCTGTTATCCCATTTTACAGATAGGAAACTAAGGCATAGGAAGGCTAAATGACTTGCCCAATGTTCCACAGGAAGTCTGTGGCAGAGCAGCGACTTGACTACAGGTCTTCCAACTTCTAGATTAGTGCCCTAACCACTGAACCATTCTTCCTCTCAATGCTCCTATTTAGCTAAAGACTGTTAGCTAGAACCTTGTGGAACCGAAGCTGTGTGGATTGGAAAAGGTGTACTTGTCAGCATTGCTTATCCACTCTGTCTTACAATTCACCTTAGCACCAAAATAATAAACAATAGACCATAGGTAGGGCTACTTTACCAGAGACTGACCTTCCTTTTAGCATCATTCAGAGGCTTTCTGTCAAACCTGTTGGTGCTACAGACTATGAAGCAGAGGTTCCAAATTCCAGGCCATAAGAAGAAATCATTCTTAATAGGAACGCCTTTAAGAAACACTCACCTTGGGTTTGAAAAAAGGGATTAATCATCAAAATTGACTGTTTGTTCTTATGCCCTCTCAGTGCTAGACTAACACCACCCCCAGTTGATCGTGCCTATTTGAGAGCATCGGGATTGAAATATTCAGAGACAACACAGGTGCCTGAGAAAAATTATTTTAGATTGATTAAATGGAGGGTCTCTAACAAAGACAATGTCTGAGTCTCAGTACTCAGTGATCGCAGTATCAATTCATCTTTGCAAAGAGAGAAAAGATAGCCTCATAAGAAAGATTGTGTTGGAAACAGACAAATACGACGTGTCCAAAAAAGATAGAAAAGGATGTTTTACTATGGAAAAATAATTCTGTGATGGTTTACAGTTATTTCAACCAGAAATAAAATGAGTCCATGTAAACCTGCTTCAGAGAGAAGTGTTTCAACACACTGGATGGAGAACATACATATGTGCATCAAATGCATTATTTGCTTGGTAGGTTTTAAAACTGTAATCCCAAATGTTTCCAGTTGCATGGAATAAAACAAACCAAACAATTAAAAGTCTTTATTGCCTCAAAAGGTAATTGACATCTCCGTCTGGGTTCTGGTACCATTCAATAAGGTGTATTTAACATAGGTCATGCAACAATGCAGTGGGTAGATTTTCACAGTGGGTGTCTGGTCTTAGATTTCTCACAATCCATGCAACACTCACCCTTCCTTTCGCAGCTGCTCTTTTAATGATGCTCAAAGATAAATTGAGTCCAAATTTCAATGAAGCAAAATGTTAGCCTGATTTTCACAAGTGCCTCAACACTGAGCTACAGGGAACACAGCTCGGAGTAAGAGGGTAATTCATTCTCTGCGCACATCCAGGCCATTAGTCAGTCAAACACCCAAGCACAGGCTTGATTTCAGTGAGACTTAAGCACACATTGTAGTTATTAACCCTGTGCTTAAATGCTTCACTGAATCATGGCCTCAAAACCTACCCTCTCTGCTAAGGCTGCCATCTAATGTTCCCTTAGCTAATGTTACCAAGGGGCACAAGTGCCCAAACCACAGCTCATGGAACCCAGTGGAATGAAAGGTTCTATATTCTGCAGTGGGAAAAGATTTTTAAAATCAAATCATCAACATGTTTTGCTATTTTTTTCTGATGCTCTGGACTCCTCATTTCACAGTGATGTGCTCAGGTACACCGAATGACGGATTAAAGCTCTCTCTTTTTGTAGGACATACCAATTTTAAAAATCTATTGTAACTAGAGCTGGGCAAATAGTGAAAATAAATACTCAAATGCCCATTGGTATGGACTTTTCATTAATTTTTGGTCAAGCAAAGGTTTATTCAGGTGAATATTCATAGAAAGCAAAGTTGGGGCCTATAGCCAATATTTATTTAATCATGAAACTAAATCAATATAATGATTAAACAAAATTATAAAGACCTTTTTCTGCCTGAAACTAATGGTTTGGTCATCCAATGAGAACACAGAAGAATGCCATGTGATTTAAGTCACCAATCACAGATCCCCGATATTGAGTCGTGAATATCAAACATCCCAAGAAATACTGCCAGTTTGTGAACTGAAATTTGTTCACATAAAACAATTCTGAATAGCAAATACATTTGAAAATTAACTGTCAAAAGACAGTTATTTTGATTAACAGAGAAAAAGGGCTACATTTGTCTAAGAAATTGTTCATTATGAATTGTAGCTATTCAGTCAGCACCATGTATCAATTAAATACAAGTAAGCAGAAGCAACAGTCAAGGTGAAATAATGAAACAACAATGCAGCTTTGTCCTAATGCGCTATAACTAACCACTCACATACTTTGTGTTCATTTTTATTTATAGTTTGTTTATGGTGCTCACTGCCACCGTCCCTGCTCCAATCACAAACACCCCTGTGTGGTAGAAAACAGGGCAGAGAGAGAGATTGAGACCTAGATCCTTGAAAGCATTTAGGCACCTAACTCCCATTGAAATCAGTGCAAACTAGAATCCTAAATACCTTTGAGGATCTCGGCCTAAGTGACTTGCTCCAGACAAAATCTATAGCAGAACATGGAGTAAAATCCACATCCCATAATGCACTGCATTACGGCTAAGCCACACGACCATCCTTTTTCACAATAGTAAGTCCTTCAAGCCACCAAACACACACATCCAGGGACTGTCTAAATCAGGGGTAGGCAACCTATGGCACGGGTGCCGAAGGCGGCACGTGAGCTGATTTTCAGTGGCACTCACACTGCCCGGGTCCTGGCCACCGGTCTGGGGGGCTCTGCATTTTAATTTAATTTTAAATGAAGCTTCTTAAACATTTTAAAAACCTAATTGACTTTACATACAACAATAGTTTCGTTATATATTATAGACTTCTAGAAAGAGACCTTCTAAAAACATTAAAACGTATGACTGGCACATGAAACCTTAAATCAGAGTGAATAAATGAAGACTCGGCACACCACTTCTGAAAGGTTGCTGACCCCTGGTCTAAATATTATAGCCAAACTGGTCACACACAAATGCAAGACTACAGAAAACATTCAACACGCACTGTAACGAGCTGCGAGTCTACAAAACTGCAAAGTAACCTTTATTCAAAAGCCGCCTTTCAACAAAGATTTACTGAGTTTTTTCTCAAACCTTACTCAGGCAAAGGCCAACCAAAGCCTGATTTTCCAAAGGGAAAAGAGTTCTCAGACTCAAGTTCTCAGCTCCAAACAAAAACAAAAAAAAAAAACCTAACAGACTTTCTCTCAAAAGCAAAATCTCCTAACCCCATCCCAGCCTGAGTTTTGACAGCATGAAGGAGGTAAGAAGGGAGTGCTCACAATTGCTCAGAGACACTTATCAATGTCTAGCCCTTGCTCTGCTGGGACCACTCAAGTGACATTTCTGGAAAACAAAATCAATCCCCATTAATATTTGACCATGAATAGAAATAGTCAATTTGCTGTTTATAACAAATGGTTAGCATTATTTATATAGCACCAACAACGTACTAAGCACAGGGGGAGATGAAGCGTCTGGTCTGAACAGCTTACAATCTAAGGCCCTCATCCTGAAACTGAGGCCAGGTTGAGCTGCACTGATTTCAATAGGACTGCATGCAGGCGAAGAGGCACCCCTGCAGGCAGCCAGTTGCATGAGCGGGTCCTAAGGGTAAAACTCCCATTAACTTGAAGCCTTGGATGAATTGAAAGCTCATTGAAATTAAAACCCAACAAAAAGGAGAAAATTCTGGTGTATTCTGCTGTGCAGCTACATACTGGCCCTTGCTCAGGGCTGGACATAAAGGCTTAACCTAGTCTTAAATCAGCAAGCAGAGCGGGGGAACGTAGGTGTGGTATCACTCACTGCTGAGCAGAAACATTGCACCCAGATCACAGGTAAGAAGCCTGGCAGTTGACTTGAAATCTCAGCTCATTCTTTAAATCACATTGCAGTTTTGATGAAAAAAACATAGAAAGCTTGAATTCCTGTTCTTTCAGGTAGTCATTGTAACCACATGCTTACTTAAGAGGAAATCACAGGCATATGCTCTGTCACCCCATGGAACTCATCAGCAGGCTCTGAACCCACTGCCTCCAGAGTCCACGAGAGATCTCTTCCACCTCAGCTACATTAGCAACCCGGCACACACTCGACCCCAGTCCTACGAATAGTACAGTAGCAACCAGCGGCATAAATGGGATGTTATCCATTCTGTGAGACAGCCCATAGAGGGAAATAATGCAGCCCTTCCCCCAAGGTGTTGGTTTAGCCTTTTCCCTTTTCTCTTCCAGATGCCTGCGATCACCAGTCTTTGGAGTGCCTCTCCTCTCTCCTTGCATACAGCAGGTCCTGAGTACTTTTTACTTGGCACCTGGTGCCTCCGCACAAAGCATCTTCCCACTGTGCCAGATACCCAGGGGTTGTGGCCTTGAGAAATCAATGAGAACACTACAAGCTGGCAAGGAGTGTAAAGCCCAGTACACGGGGGACAATAAATTAAACAAAACAAACCCCAGCAAAGGAACAAAATAACAGGACAACAGAGGGAGTGACTTTACTGGGAACAAGAACATAGGATTTGGGGAAGTAAAGGGCTACAGTTAATTAATATTTAACCAATATCTATAAATGAGTTAATTCCCACCTCTTAACATGCTCAAACTCCTCCTACCCCAGCTGCCTTCCTGAGGTGGATGGCACTGTTGAGGTGGCATGTCCTGAGACAGAGTGTTGCAGCAGTGTGGCATCAACTGGCTTAACCAAAGGCTACCTGATTTTCTCTTCAGGCCGGAGTCCTCTTCTGACTCCAGCCAGGCTCTTGGGTTTCCTGGTCTGGAATCTTCCTGGGATTGTTGGCTGGCTCTTGGTAGCCGATGCTACATGGGCTCTCTCCTTCTCTGGCTACTGGTCACTGCAATGCTGGAGCTAGAGTCTCAGAGCAGTGTGAGAACTCCCTTTGGGGGCAGTAGGCGCATAGTTGGGATGCCACATGCCACGCTGTCTCTCTCCCAGCTTCCAAACCAAAACTCTCTCTCCTTTGTGTAGTCAGGCTGTCCCCTAGTAGGAAGGGGGTCTGCACAGCCCTGTCTTATTGGTCCAGTGGATAGTTCATCCAGCTCACACCATGAAGAAGACTCCTTATCAGCCCCAGCAGGGTTTTCTAGTTCCTTCTGTCACCAACCCTGATTCCATTTTTTTAAGTTTTCATTTTTCTAGGCTTCTTTTGTTAATCAGAAATTGAAACGTCTTCAGAGAGGCACTTAAATGAAAGGACACACAGAGAGACATTTATCGTTCCTGGCTCTGCAAAAGTCATAAGGAAAAACTGAGGGAGTCTCATTAAGAACATAAGAACGGCCATACTGGGTCAGACCAAAGGTCCATCCAGCCCAGTATCCTGTCTACCGACAGTGCCCCAGAGGGAGTGAACCTAACAGGTAATGATCAAGTGATCTCTCTCCTGCCATCCATCACCACCCTCTGACAAACAGAGGCTAGGGACACCATTCCTTACCCATCCTGGCTAATAGCCACTAATGGATTTAACCTCCATGAATTTATACAGTTCTCTTTTAAACCCTGTTATAGTCCTAGCCTTCACAACCTCCTCAGGCAAGGAGTTCCACAGGTTGACTGTGCGCTGTGTGAAGAAGAACTTCCTTTTATTTATTTTAAACCTGCTGCCCATTAATTTCATTTGGTGGCCCCTAGTTCTTATATTATGGGACCAAGTAAATAACTTTTCCTCATTCACTTTTTCCACATCACTCATGATTTTATAGACCTCTATCATATCCCCCCTTAGTCTCCTCTTTTCCAAGCTGAAAAATCCTAGCCTCTTTAATCTCTCCTCATATGGGACCTGTTCCAAACCCCCTAATCATTTTAGTTGCCCTTCTCTGAACCTTTTCTAATGCCAGTATATCTTTTTTGAGATGAGGAGACCACATCTGTATGCAGTATTCAAGATGTGGCCGTACCATGGATTTATATAAGGGCAATAAGATATTCTCCGTCTTATTCTCTATCCCCTTTTTAATGATTTCTAACATCCTGTTTGCTTTTTTGACTGCCGCTGCATACTGCGTGGACGTCTTCAGAGAACTATCCACGATGACTCCAACATCTTTTTCCTGATTAGT
Organism: Platysternon megacephalum; assembly: GCA_003942145.1. Lineage (NCBI taxonomy): Eukaryota > Metazoa > Chordata > Testudines > Platysternidae > Platysternon > Platysternon megacephalum. Next base: position 13,165 of record QXTE01000330.1, on the reverse strand, counting down.
TGTAGCTAAATTAGCCCCCATCATATTGTATGTATAGTTGGGGTTATTTTTCCCAATGTGCATTACTTTACATTTATCCACGTTAAATTTCATTTGCCATTTTGTTGCCCAATCACTTAGTTTTGTGAGATCTTTTTGAAGTTCTTCACAGTCTGCTTTGATCTTAACTATCTTGAGCAGTTTAGTATCATCTGCAAACTTTGCCACCTCACTTTTTACCCCTTTCTCCAGATCATTTATGAATAAGTTGAATAGGATTGGTCCTAGGACTGACCCTTGGGGAACACCACTAGTTACCCCTCTAGGAGCTCAACTCCCACTGAAAACTCAAAGGTCCCATTGAAAATGTCAGCCACTGAGACTTTCATGGGGTCTCTGGTGTCATTAGAGTGGAAAGATGCTCCTGTGGAGGGCAACAGTTGTAGAGTATATCCTTAAATATATTATATACTTTCATTTTTGTCTTTTCCTACTCAAGTGCCAGTTATCATGAGTGGGAAACGCTTGATAACGCCAAAGGCTCTGAATTTGCCAAGACTCAAAACAAAACAAATATCTTTCTGCATGAAGCATTTGCTGGAAAATGATTCATTTCTCTAAGACAGTAACATGGCCAACATTTAAGAAAAATGTTAGACTTTTAAATCTATATTTAGGCCCTGATACTCAAAAGGCTCACTAAATCAGTGAGGTACTCAATCTTTATGTTTCAGAGGCTGTGGATCTTGCATTGGCTCTCCCAACAGAAGCAATGGGGGGTTCATTGGTAACTTGCAGTTTGTGATATCTTCGATTTGTTTGCTTAGCTATTTGAAGAATCTGTCCAGTTTAAAATGTGGCCTCCAGAGAAGGATGAAATTCCTGGTGCCCCATATTCTCTCTAACAGCCTTCTCTTGCCACGCATCCTTTCAGATCCAGGCAGTGGCAGGACACAGGGCTAGGTTGTGATTTGAACCACACTCCCACACAAGGAAGAACCACACTCCCACACAAGGTGGGCAGGGAGTGTGTGGAGAGGGTTGGCAAATGGGCTAGCACGGGCACATACTGTGATGTGCTGTTGGTATAGGTCAGCAGGAATCAGGGAGAGAATTGGGATTCAGTGGTGTCTCTAGTTACAGCCTCTCCCTGGCCTGTTCCCAGGATGAGGGAGCTTAGATCCCACCCCTTGCTCAGCGCTAGCCCAGAGTCATCCTTTTGCAATAGCATGTACTGAAAGTGAGGCTTCCAATCTCCCCATTTGTTTCTGTTCATAATTTTTCCCTTTCCCATTCCTTCATTCCCTCTCCTAGATCAAAACTCCTCACAGTTTCTCTATACTAGCTCCAGCTCCAGTCGCACTCACACCTGCAGCACCTCCAACCCAGTCACTGAATGAGCCCAGCTTCTGCTTTTGCCCTGCACATAGGCAGGGGCACTGTTGAAACCCTACTGCAGTAATGAAGTCGTGCAGCCCCAGTGACAGTGCTCCTGTGGAGAATGGCTGCATTTTGTGCTGAGAGGCTCCTTCGGGCTTGTCAGCATCTGCTGGAGATGGATGGCATGCTCCAACGGGTTCCCAATACACAGGCGACCAGGAAGTCTGCCTGGTGGGCTGTTTTCTGCGTCGTCCAAGACCACTGAGTTGGATGCCGCAAAGATGCTTAAAGGATTTGGGAACCAGAGCTGGAATGCTGTGTCTTGGCAACAAGAGAGGGGAGAGAAATTGGCTTTCATCTCCCCTCCTGCCACAAAAGACAATAAATAACCAGGAAGCTTCAAATGAATTTCAGACTGAAGAATTTCTGCATCCTCCCGATCCAGGAACATTTCAGGGATTTCTCCTGCAAGACCTCTCTCTCATGTACTCTCTGGGAAGGTCTTTTCCCCTGCTTTTTATAATAATGGGTCAATCTGCTTTTCTAGAACCTTGGGTGCCTGGCCTGAATCTTGGTCATCTCAGCCATAAAGGAATATTCATTTCATTCCAATCTGTTTGTTTTGTATAGGGGATGATAAATGTCGGGGGAAGTGGTTGGGGAACCATTTTTCATGAACTACCAGCTAGTGCTCCCATCTGACTATCCAGGTTTGGCTCACTCAGACAGGCCTCACCTTCCTGTTCTCCACCGTAAGAACAGCAAGGAAGCTGCCTTTTGTAAGGGCCATGTTATAACCTCATTCTGTGAGGAGCTCTCATTGATATGGACCATAAGCCCAACTCCCTTAGGCCCAGCTCAGCCAGACTCAGAAATTCCGCCTCAGATTCTACTTCCTGTGTGACCTTTGGCCAGTTACCTAGGCTGATGTTTTCATAGGAGCCTCAGAGACTTAGCTGTCCAAGTCCCATTGACTTTCAGTCTCATTTCTCTGCCCCAGATCCTCAAAGGTATTTAAGTACCTAATTCCCACTGAAATTTAGGCCTCACTTGCCCGTCTGCACAATGGGGGTAATACTCCCTGTCTGATTGGTGTGTGGAAGCTGTTCAGATTCTACACGGATAAGCACCTCGGCAAAGCAAAAAAATCAATAGATTTCACATCAGAGCTCTTTGTTGTTACTGCATCTGGGCAATAAATATTGCACAAGTAGGCCCAGAACATGGAACCCCCAAATATGGCCCTTCCGGTGAGAGGGGGGGCAACCTACATAAGGTTCTCCTGATAGAGTTACACCCTCATCATCCTATGGGGATGGGAGGGTTGTCCCTTTGGAGGAATAGACCATGGGCCATGCCTCAAAATCCTTGCCGAGCCTGGGGGATCCACAGGAGGCACAGAGCTAGCTGCATGGAGGCCCTCACAGCTGCTCTGGTTCCTGGCAGGTTCCCCCTCCAGATCCCTTGCAGTGTGGGTCCACTGGATTTTCTGATCTTCAGGACCCCTGGGCAGAAAAGATAATACAGACTGCATTACCCCCCAGCCATTCTTGTCATTGACCTACTCAGTCTCTGCCCCTCTCAGGGCTTCTGGCAACGTGGTGACACATTCTGCATTGGCTCCCAGGCTAGCGGAAATGGTGCCATAGAGGCATGGAGGGGACCCTTGGCAAACTGAGCAATGATCCTACCCATTAGTAATATGACTAGATATGACATTCACCTCTCTCGCATAACTCTTCCACTGCCTACTTTAATATGAAGTACCACTAATTAGGTGGTGGCTGAGTGCTAACTGGTTTTGTCATCAAACGGAAACATGTGTCTTTTGTGCATAAAGCAAAATAAGGAGTGTGGAGGAAGAAAAAAAGTAACATCCAAGCCAGAAGGGAGGGTAAACGAAACTAAACAGACAAGTAATATCGTCAGACCCATTTAACTAAAGAGTCACTGTCAGGTTATAAAAATCACAGGCCAAATTCTCTGCTGGGGTAAATTAGCATTGTTCCATTGACTTCAACAGAGCAACACTGATTTACACCAGTGAGGTATGTGCACTCATATTTTTTTAAATAGCCTTTACCTGTGGGTAATAACAATAACCTCAGATTATCCCAACAAAAATATTGCTTAGACTCTGGGTTTTGTTGCAAACGCTGCAAAGAAGTGGTTCAGCTGAGGGCGTAATACATTTTCAAAAGAGTCTTGAGAACATGTATTAATATTGGCTCACACTTTCAGGGGCCCTGTCACAGTTACAGCCTGGCTGCTGCTCTGACCCCCTCTGCTCTCTCTAAATGACCCCCTCACATGTCCTTCCTTTATGTCCTTATGTCCTCCCCTCTGCCAAGGTGGACTCCCATGATTCTCCCACCCTTACACTGGACCCGGGGCTATAGCACCCTGTGAATCAACAGTACTTACCCAGCCAGTCCCCCTGGGTATTCCCGGTTCTTACCACTGGGAGCCTGTGACCAGCGATGGATACAGAGACCAGACAGCCTTCTTAAACCCAAGGATTGTTTAATCTTAACAGTAGGAACAAGGCAAAACATAAGAGAAAAAGAATTTTAACCCAAGAAACAGTCTAAATGCATGTCTATCGTACAGGAGACTTACCCCGCCTGTGAAGGGAGCCTATGAAAACCTAGCTCCTTCTGACACCGTGGTGGGTGTCATG
>QXTE01000329.1:1189176-1200930 GCA_003942145.1 Platysternon megacephalum | reverse complement strand
GAAAGGGACGTTTGAGAGAACTCCGGGGATGTGACTGAGCTCAGATTCACGGCGCTCACGGCCGGCAGCCGGGAGCAGGGCCCCCTCGTTCAGGATGCTGCACATAAATGGAGCAAAAGACAATCCCTGCTCCTGGGCGCTCACAGTCTGAGAGGCTGGCTCTCCACCCATTGTACGGATGGGGAAACTGAGGCACAGCACAATGCTGTGATTCGACTAAGGCCACATGGGGGGTCAGTGGCAGAGCCCAGATCTCCTGAGTTCCAGCCCGGTGCTTTCACTAGAACCCGTTGTTCTTCGCTATCTCTGGGGCTCGATTTCTCTGCCCCAGAAGGTTTGAGGCCTGAACTGACCCCGTCGCCAGTTGAACCCCTGGTTACAATCCGGCCGTTTGGTCTCTCAGGCCCGATGCCGACTACTCTGAGCCGTCCCCTCTGGCTACGGCCGGTACCTGCTGCATTTTGACCAGGAAGCAGTCGATGAAATCCCGAGGGGAGTTGGGGTCCAGGGTCTCCTGGTTCGCCTTCACCTTCCTCTCGATGAACTTCTCCAGCCCCGCCAGCTGCTTGAACGCTGCGTGCTGGGGGCCGGGCAGGTAGCGCATGGCGCCCGAGAACATCTCGTAGAGCTGGGTGGGATGGAGAGCGGAGAGTCCGCTGAACACGGGGTGGGTTCAGAGCTGATCTATCCATCCCCGGACACAGCCCTCTGTCCGTCCATCTCTCCCCATTCACAGTCCAGCCCCCGACATTCCCCGGTATCTGTTTCACACCCATCACTGCAGGTCCCAGGTTTTCCTCTTCGCTGCCCTCCTGACGTTCTCGCATCCCCCTCCGCTCCCCTAGCTAAGCAGCGCTCCCCCCGATCCCCGCAGCCCGGGGCAGGCAGGTCTTGGGGACATGGGACATGCCTGGGGCGCCCCCTCCACCCCCCGGCGTACCTGCCCCCAGGCCGTGGCGGTGAACTGGAAGCTCTCGTTGATCATGGAGAGCAGGGAGAGGAACTCCTTGTCCTCGTAGTCGAACCGGTCCCCGAAGACCACGGAGCTGATGACATTGGACACCGTGCGGCTCAGGAAGTAGGTGGGGTCAAAGGGCAAACCTAGGGGGTACAACCAGCGTTGGGTGGGGCACAGGCGAGCCGGGGGGGCTGTGCCAGGGAGCGTCTCCCCTCCATGGATCCCACAGCCCCCCCCCGAGTCGCTCCTGTCCCGCCACCTGCCATCGTCACACGTGTGCCAGCGGGGGAACGGTCCTGCTGGTGGGAACTTTTCTGGCGCACGGGCTGGCCACAGGATCCGAGTCCTCGCTCCCACTTCCTTCACCCTCCCACGCAGCCCCGACAGGATTCTGGGGGGCTGCACCCTGACTCTCGTCGGGGTCACTTCAGAGAGGGGCCAGGGTGTCCCCTCCGCGGGGTCCTCGCGTCGCACCGGCCGCTTCCCCGACCTATGGATCCGAGCCTTACATTCAAACCAAGTACAAACCGCATTAAGCACCTGTAAGAGCTCAGGTGCAATGGGAGAGGTAGGGAACAAGGACCCCGCCCCATGGGCACTCTGGGATGTGAGACCAGTTCACCACCTTTTCCTCACCTGTCCCAGGCTCTGGGTCTGCTGTGGTGGCCCCGGGTCGGGCCCCTGCTCTGGCGGTGCCCACCCGCTCAGACGCCAGGTGGCAGGACTCTTCTCCCCAGGTCTGCCTCCAGCCCAGTTGCTTTCCCCTTAGCTCTGCCCTCCTCTGCTCCCGACAAATGGAGGATGGACCCCCGGGCTCTTAACTCCCTCATTGGCCGGCCTGCCCCGTCAATCGGGCTGACCTTGAGCAGTGGCCTCTCCCCATTGGCCCGGGGGACTGTCAGTCTCAGGATCTTGATTTCTCATCGGACCGACCCCTTTCTTTTTGTACCGGGAGAGGTCCACCAAAAACCGCACCGAGCGTGAGTGGGGGCCGACGGTGCCCCTTACACCTGGCAGAACTGTCCCTGGAGGGTCGGCCCCGCAGCGCCGTGCACAGGCAGCAAGGGGGAGAACTAGCCCAGCCCTCGTGAGCCGCCGGTTCTCTCCCCAGNCACGGATCCGAGCCTTACATTCAAACCAAGTACAAACCACATTAAGCACCTGTAAGAGCTCAGGTGCAATGGGAGAGGTAGGGAACAAGGACCCCGCCCCATGGGCACTCTGGGATGTGAGACCAGTTCACCACCTTTTCCTCACCTGTCCCAGGCTCTGGGTCTGCTGTGGTGGCCCCGGGTCGGGCCCCTGCTCTGGCGGTGCCCACCCGCTCAGACGCCAGGTGGCAGGACTCTTCTCCCCAGGTCTGCCTCCAGCCCAGTTGCTTTCCCCTTAGCTCTGCCCTCCTCTGCTCCCGACACATGGAGGATGGACCCCCGGGCTCTTAACTCCCTCATTGGCCGGCCTGCCCCGTCAATCGGGCTGACCTTGAGCAGTGGCCTCTCCCCATTGGCCCGGGGGACTGTCAGTCTCAGGATCTTGATTTCTCATCGGACCGACCCCTTTCTTTTTGTACCGGGAGAGGTCCACCAAAAACCGCACCGAGCGTGAGTGGGGGCCGACGGTGCCCCTTACACCTGGCAGAACTGTCCCTGGAGGGTCGGCCCCGCAGCGCCGTGCACAGGCAGCAAGGGGGAGAACTAGCCCAGCCCTCGTGAGCCGCCGGTTCTCTCCCCAGCTCTGCCCTGTCTGAGCCCGTCACCGGGAACGCAGACGGACCCCAAGCAGCGTGTGGTTTACAGGAGTGTCAGCAAGAGCTCAGCACACCCACACGCAAGCCTTAAATACCCAGTTCCAAAGTTCTGCATCCGATATTGACAAACGCTGTTTCTGCCTAGCGCGGAGATTCGTTTGCTGGCCCAGCTGTTTGCCTGGCTCGTCCCCTTCCCTGCCAGACACGCAGGCAGCTTTTCACATGTCCTGACCCTCAGATACACAGGCTACCTATTACATCCTATGGTGGCGTCCTGGTCACACAAGTAATCAGGCGGAGCAGGGATTTGAGCCCACGCCTCCTAGACGAGACCCCCACTCGCTGGCCTGCGGGGTGAGCACTTCCCCGCTCCGTGACTCAGTTTCCCCACCTGCACAATGGGCGTTCTGACACTGACCATCTTTACAAAGGTGCGCAGATCAGAACCTCAGCTGGTGTAAACTGGTGTCGAGGTCAACGGAGTGATGACAATTCGCACCAGTTGGGGGTCTGGCCCCACTGACTGTAACGGAGCTCTGGGCGGTTCCCACCAGTTGGGGGTCTGGCCCCATTGACTGTAACGGAGCTCTGGGCAGTTCCCACCAGCTGGGGGTCTGGCCCCTGACTCCCTGGCCCCCGCACCGGAGGAACAGGACACCAACAAACCTTTCGTGCCCCGCAAGGCTTCCAGCAGGAAATGTGTCTCCTCCAGGATCCGCTCCTCGATGCCTCGCTTCCCCACCCCGAAGTTCCTCAGCGTGGCGATGGAGAGTCGGCGCAGCTGCTTCGCCCTCTCCCCGTTGCTGAAGGCGGCTCCTGGGGGGGGGGGGGGGGGAAGGAGCAAGGAACCAGACCATGATGCAGGGGGCCTGGGTGGGGGGTACTGCAAACCGTGGCACAACGCAATCAACCACTAGGGGACGCTAACGAGAACCCTTTCCGCAGGCTGGTCCTGCCCCGAGCTGGGCTGCGGATTTATTTTATTCGCTGTATCATGGGGGCAGCTGGCAGCCGGGATCCGATGGCATTAGATGCTGAACAAACATATAACACCGAGAGCCAGTTCGTGCCCTGAAAAATGTGTGTGTGTGTGTGTGTGTGTGTGTGTGTGTGTATCTCTCTCCTGCCATCCATCTCCACCCTCTGACAAACAGAGGCTAGGGACACCATTCCTTACCCATCCTGGCTAATAGCCATTAATGGACTTAACCTCCATGAATTTATCCAGTTCACTTTTAAACCCTGTTATAGTCCCAGCCTTCCCAACCTCCTCAGGCGAGGAGTTCCACAGGTTGACTGTGCGCTGCGTGAAGAAGAACTTCCTTTTATTTGTTTTAAACCTGCTGCCCATTAATTTCATTTGGTGGCCCCTAGTTCTTATATTATGGGAACAAGTAAATAACTTTTCCTTATTCACTTTCTCCACATCACTCATGATTTTATAGACCTCTATCATATCCCCCCTTAGTCTCCTCTTTTCCAAGCTGAAAAGTCCCAGCCTCTTTAATCTCTCCTCATATGGGACCTGTTCCAAACCCCTAATCATTTTAGTTGCCCTTCTCTGAACCTTTTCTAATGCCAGTATATCTTTTTTGAGATGAGGAGACCACATCTGTACGCAGTATTCAAGATGTGGGCGTACCATGGATTTTATAGAAGGGCAATAAGATATTCTCCGTCTTATTCTCTATCCCCTTTTTTAATGATTCCTAACATCCTGTTTGCTTTTTTGACTGCTGCTGCACACTGCGTGGACGTCTTCAGAGAACTATCCACGATGACGCCAAGATCTCTTTCCTGATTCGTTGTAGCTAAATTAGCCCCCATCATGTTGTATGTATAGTTGGGGTTATTTTTTCCAATGGGCATTACTTTACATTTATCCACATTAAATTTCATTTGCCATTTTGTTGCCCAATCACTTAGTTTTGTGAGATCTTTTTGAAGTTCTTCACAGTCTGCTTTGATCGTAACTATCTTGAGCAGTTTAGTATCGTCTGCAAACTTTGCCACCTCACTGTTTACCCCTTTCTCCAGATCATTTATGACTAAGTTGAATAGGATTGGTCCTAGGACTGACCCTTGGGGAACACCACTAGTTACCCCTCTCCATTCTGAGAATTTACCATTTATTCCTACCCTTTGTTCCCTGTCTTTTAACCAGTTCTCAATCCATGAAAGAACCTTCCCTCTTATCCCACGACAACTTAATTTACGTAAGAGCCTTTGGTGAGGGACCTTGTCAAAGGCTTTCTGGAAATCTAAGTACACTACGTCCACTGGATCTCCCTTGTCCACATGTTCGTTGACCCCTTCAAAGAACTCTAATAGATTAGTAAGACACGATTTCCCTTTTGATGGTGCAGAATTCCCTGGAAACCCCGTGTCCCTTGTCTGCCCTTCCTGCACGTTCACGTGTCTTTGAGGTCTCCATATTTTCATTTTTTATCCCCTTGTTTCTTAACTTCAAGGGGGTTTTCACCGAAAACAAATGGAAACAACACCGAATGAAAGGGGAGGGGAAACGACACCTTTAGAAGGGGAGGGGATTTTTTTGACTTTCCGCCCCCTTCGAAAGGAGAGCTTTTGCCTAAAAAAATTGACTTTGGACCCACTGAGACGTTCCCCTTGCATAGCTGATCTGACTCTCAGCATCTAACAGGTGGGAGGCTGGTCCCTGCTTAGACTCACAGAATCTCAGGGTTGGAAGGGACCTCAGGAGGTATCTAGTCCAACCCCCCTGCTCAAAGCAGGACCAATCCCCAGACAGATTTTTGCCCCAGATCCCTAAGTGGCCCCCTCAAGGATTGAACTCACAACCCTGGGTTTAGCAGGCCAATGCTCAAACCACTGAGTGGTTTACATAAAGACAGACTCCGCTCTGCCCCAAGTTTTGGGCACCTCTCCAGCCGGAGCAGGTCGGGACTAAGTGGATGAGGCACAAGATTTGTACCAGCCGCAGCCCCGGCCGGGACCTGCCCCCTCTGCACCCCCCGGCTCGCTCCCCTCCCACGGACGCCACTGACCGTAGCCACGGAAGATCCAGTCGAAGGTGGCTTGTTTCCCGCGCCCGCCGAAGTCCTCGGCCTGGTCCAGCAGGGCCTCCGTCACCGCCCGGTAGCCGCACAGGACCACCACCCGGCGGGGGCCCAGGTGCAGGGTGTAGACGGGGCCGTAGCGCTCGCTGATCTGCCACGGAGACGGAGACATCGTGAGACACGGGGATGGTACATCGGGGACACACAGAGACACGTGCCCTGCCCCTCCTTGCCCCCCCACAGAGCACCCCCAACCCCCAGCCCCTCCCCATCCGCACCATCCACCCACCATCCCCTCCCCTTTTGCACCCCCGTCCCAGCCCACCACCTTTCCCTTCCCACGCGCCCCCACCCCACACCCCCAACCCTTGCCCCTCTCCCCCACCCCTGTCTCACCCCACCCCACCCCACCCAGCCTGTCCCTCCTCCATCCCTCCATGCCCCACCTCTGCCCCCCGACTACCTCCTGCGCCTCTCCCCAGCACAGCTCCCCCTCCCCACCCAGAGATACCCCGGGTCAAGCTGGTCACCGAGAATGAATAAAGCTCCTAAGCCCCGAGCTGGTCGGAGGCTCTGCGGTGGGGTTGCCAATTTTGGTTGGACGCGTTCCTAGAGATTTCCTCACATGAAATAATTTTTAATTAAAGATTAATCTTTAATTCCTGGAGGGTTGGCACCATTATCTGTGGGGCTGTCGAGGGCTCCCCGGGACGAGCCCACCTACCTTCATCAGCGACTTGCGCATGTTGCTGAGCTCGACCTGCAGCAGGTTCCCGACGATGGGCAGCGGGGTGGGGCCGGGGGGCATTTGCCCCCGGCCCTGCATTTGCCGCCAGGTGGAGAGGAGCAGGAGGCAGGAGAGGCAGATGACCAGGAACAGGGTGACGGCTCCCAGGAGATCCATGGTGGGCTGGGAACCTTCTCTGCTGCACTGCCCTTCTCCGCAATCCAGCGCTGCAGGCGGTTATATAGCCGGCCAGCCGAGTCTGGCATCGCTGCCTCTTGCATAACCCACTTGTGCAACCCCCGGGGAGGGCCAGTAGAACAAGGGATTCAGGATTCCCGGGACACAAAGGCTGCAGCAGTGTCACATTTTGCCTGTCCTCACGTCGGGCCACTCCGAGTTTTTCCAGTTGACTAAACATCCGTGTGTGTGTGCGGGGGAAGGGGGGGGATATTGGACACCGGAGGCTGGAAAAGCTTCAGCCAAAGACATTGGGCTGGAAGGAGCCTCCTGGCCCAGTCCCCAGCTAGCGCAGGCCACCCCAGCGGAGAATCCTGTGCAGCAACTTATCAAACTCCACCTTCCTGCTAGTTCGGTGGCTCGCCCCCTGCCGCTCCAGAACCTCTCAGCTGTGGTGGTTAGAAGCCTCCTCATTTCTAGCCTCCATTGATTCGTGGCCAACATTGTCCCGTGGCTTCTCCAACTCTTCTCCCTGCCTGGCGTCCCCCCCGATGCATGTAGAGAATTGTCGGAGAATAACAGAGTTCTCGCTTTTTGTTTGGGTACAGCAAGTCAGATTCCCTCGCAGCCTTCATTCTCCCTCGTAGGGTGAGTATTTTAAAGCACTCAAAACCAACCAACCAGTTTGCAACAAAATACTTTTAAAGAACGCCACCCCTTCCTCCTGCAGATGCCCCGAAATCAGACACAGCAACAATTTAAGCATCAAAAGCAACTTGTTAAAACGGTTTTAAAACCACTTTTTGCACAGAGTAAAAACCCCAGTGGTTTAAACGCTCAAAGCCACTTTGCAGCAAGTACTTTTCAAGAAACTCACACCGATCGCCGGCACATGCCCCTAAATCACAAACAACTTTAACCATTTTAAGCAGACACACAAAACCCCCACATTTTGCACCAAGTAAAAAATCTGGGGTTTTAAACACTCAAAACCAAACCAACAGTTTGCAACAAAATACTTTTAAAACCCACAAACAATTGAAGCATCAAACGCAGGGTGGATTTGACTTAAATCAAATTGATTTAAATCATGATTTCAATCACTAGTCAGGAAGACTCGATTTAACCATGGATTTCTACATAAAAGTGCTTTCTTGTTGGTTGTTATAACCTTAATACATATTCTTCACAACTCCCAGATAGATGTAGGTTTCATTTTTAGAAGGTACACACTATACATTTTTAAACAGTGATTTATTTTGAAAACTTTTCAGATTAGTTTTACAGCTATATCAGAAAATGAATGATTGTTCAGTTATTTCATTTACCAAAGGTAATTGAAGCAGATATTTATGAAGTCATTGGGAGGTGAACTATCTCCAATTCAACAGGTTAATCATGAATATTTGGAGGATTTTCTTGCCAGGCTGTATTAGGAGGAGAACATCACCAGACAGACATTTAAATTGTTTTCTCTAACTAAAACAGCAATGTTAAGTATTCTGGATTTTTTTCTTCAACAGCAAACATAATCTTTTAACAAAAAAAGCTTCTCCAGACTTCTTGTCCATGTCCAGATCTATTCCGCCCCCAACATTCTTCTGTTCATTGAACTTTTTGAAACTTTGCACTTTTAGAGAGAGGTCAGGGATTGACTCTGTGTACACAAACGTGCAGAGGGACAGTACGGTTGAGGTCTGTTATGTCTCACCTCTATATATTATTTATTTATTTCAAAACATTTTTGCTGTTAACAAGTATATCATCTCTGGAGACACAAATCCACAGTTTGAGAACTGCAAAACTAAGCATCTCTGATGGTATCTTCTAGACTGAGCACTGAGTCCCATTGGGTAGATAGAAAGATTAACCTAAATAATCTATTCAGAAGCCCCTAGAATCCCATAAGATTGAGTTCCTAATCCATGAACTATTAGAACTCATTTACAAAACTTTTCTTAAACATGACATGACTAGATTTGTCTCATACTATAGAATTAGAATTTATAATCCCTATTCCATGATGAGATGTCTTTGAGCTATAATGTATCTTAATTCAAACTATCTTTAGATAAAATGCTTTTTCAAGAAAAAAAACATCAAAAAATCCGATTTAAATTAAAAAAAAAACAGTTTTTATCTTTCTTAAAAAAATCATTGATTTTTTTCCACCCTGATCAAAAGCAACCTTTAAAACCATTTGAACACGCGCACACCACGTTTTGCAGATAGGGTTGGATGTATTCCTGGAGGTTTCATATGATCTTTTAATTAAAGATTAATCTTTACTTCCAGGAGGGTTGGCAACCCATATTTGCAGAGAGTATAAAACCCAATATTTTCAAAATACTTTACAAAAAAAGCCGCCCCCCCCCCCCCCCCCCCCCCCCCCCCCCCCCCCCCCCCCCCCCCCCCCCCCCCCCCCNGTCTGACCCAGTCTGGCTGTTCTTATGTTATGTTAACAATTTAAACTAACTTTTTAAACCACACACACAAAACACATTTTGCAGGGTAAAAACCCCAGTATTTTTAAAACACTCCAAACCAACACTTTGCAACAAAATACTTTTCAAGAGACCCCCCACCTGTCTCCTGCATATGCCCTAAATCACAAACAACAATTTAAACCTTAAAAACTACCTTTTAAAGACCCATTTTTTTAAACACCCCCCCCCACACACATTTAAAAGCCAATTGCAGAAATGTACCTTCCAGCACAGGGTAAAGGGGGGCTGGCACATGGTTATTCTGTCTTTCCCCTAATATGTATTTGGGCCTTTGGGTTAAAGAACAAGCAAAATTGTAGTTAATATTATTCCCTAAATACATCAACCCCCTATACAACCTGGGTAAGACCAGTTTTGTTGTTGTTTTTTAAAACATATTGAGCACCACTATACTTAACATGGGGTTTTACTTGGCTCTGGGGAAAACAGCGTTCCATGCTAAACAGATCACACGGCAATAAAGACATGTCTCCTCATGAGTAAGGACAGCCCGGACAAAGAGTGACGTTATAGTAGGGTGACCAGATGTCCCGTTTTTAAAGGGACAGTCCCGTTTATTGGGACTTTTTCTTACATAGGCGCCTATTACCTCCCACTACCTGTCCCGTTTTTTCACAGTTGCTCTCTGGTCACCCTACATTATAGAATAGACATTTTCAGAGTTCAAAAACCAAGCAGCGTAGCTGGTCTTGCCGTCCCGCAGCAGCTATTCTGGTGAAAATAGCTTCTGTTGTAAGGAGACAGTCTTCCCCTCTCAAAAAACCCTCAGGTTTTCAAACCATCCTAACTCATACTCACCCTAACTGATCACTACAGCTCGGCATTCAGAGCTACCTGAGGAATTTACACAGCCTCTCCCCAAACGGTCCCTTTTGTGATCTGCGGGTAAAAATTCAATTGTCTGCACAACTGGGATGCTTTGGGCTAACTTTTAGTGAAAAGACATTTTTCTCTTTTCCGTGACAAAGCAGAGCACTGCAGGGCCTTCTCACACCACTCACAAAGCGTCCGTGTTCCCTCTCCGGCCGGGGGGGCCTTGCAGATGTCAGGGAACGAACGACTTAGGGTGTTTTTTTCATTTTAAACATGTTTCTTTCCTGCTCAAAGTTCAGGTTTGTTTCACAGTGAAAATGGAGCTGGCGCAACCATAGCAAACACCCTACAAATCCTCGTCGCTTGTAAATGTCTGAGCATCCGTGCGGCATGTTCTGATTTGATCCAAGTACGGGGGAGGTTTGTGAAACCTTCCAGCCTTTCGGTTTGGGGTCTGACCCTTGTTTGGTTTTGAAGCTCTCTTATTTTTAAACTTTTATGGACTTTGAGTTGCTAGCAGGCCTGAACCCTAGTGTTTTCTTTTATTGAATACATTAATCAGAGCTCCATTCCCACCCGCCCAGCAAACCTCATTACTGATAACTAATCTGTTTAACCTTGGTGGACATAATGACATCTAGACATCTAGAGACTCACAGAGTCACCCCAGCTAATCAGCTCAAGAGGGTTGAGTCAGCTCCATTGTATTCAAACGCACGTCCCAAACATCCCTGAATATAGGAGCCTTTTTTTCCTTTATTTTAAACACCTTTTGTGTGTCGCCCTCACCTGCCCGCCCGCCCGCCCCAGGATTCCACTGCCCACATTTCAGCCCTTTGCTGTAAATCGCTCTCTTTTCTCCAAGGCCCAGCAGCGAGGTTCTCACAAACTCTTTGAATTTAAAAGCCATATGGCCCCAAAGCGAGGTGCCCCATCAAAACTTTTCTCTGATTTACGGGCCACGCAGCGCGTCGAACAGAAACCCAGACAGTCACCAAGCATTATGCCAGGTTTGTCCGCTGGCCATTCTCTAACTGAATGCTTTAAGATTTCTTACAAATTGCCAAGTATCAGGGGGTAGCCGTGTTAGTCTGTATCCACAAAACCAACCAGGAGTCCGGTGGCACCTTAAAGACTAACAGATTTATTTGGGCATCAGCTTTTGTGGGTAAAAAGCCCACTTCTTCAGATGCACGATTGCCTTTTTCCTACGCAGGGCACTGTAGCGTTTTCTGCAGACCAGACGGTCCAGATAACACACTAAGCGGGTCTCCTCCGGGTTGGTATTTTTCTTTAAGAGACCGTCAGGATCTTGAGCTCTTTGCACAGCATTTATCTTGTGCTGAATGGTCTCGGGTTAAGCACAGACATTGCATCGCTGAACTTCCGGCACTAGCCGCGTTTAATGAGCTGGCCAAACACAGGGCCCGGAGCTTGCAGTTCATACCCTCTGAAGTCCAAGGCACACGGTCACGGTGCGGCTCTGACACTGCCCCCCCGTCTGGGCAAAGCTTCGCCCTGAGCCAGCGCTTAAGGACAGCGTAAAGAGCAACCCGTACCATAGACCCGCTTGGCACCGGCGTGGTGCGTTCTACTCCAAGGGTCCCCCTTAAATCCACGTCCCTGTCCCGCTCTTCCCACTCGGCGGCTCCCACAATGTGTCCCGGCATGGAGCAAAACCAAGCGGGGCCCACTTCATCTTCGCGCGCTGAGACGCTGCCTTAGGAAGGGGGATCCTGAGGGGATGGGGGGGCGGGGGGCCCAGGGGGAGGGGGGATCCTGAGGGG
>QXTE01000329.1:1150470-1183794 GCA_003942145.1 Platysternon megacephalum | reverse complement strand
GGGGGAGGGGGGATCCTGAGGGGATGGGGGTCAGGGGGAGGGGGGATCCTGAGGGGATGGGGGTCACGGTGCTGAGGGGGAGGGGGGATCCTGAGGGGATGGGGGTCACGGTGCTGAGGGGGAGTAGGGATCCTGAGAGAGTGAACGGGGTGGAGGGGGAGCCGGGCCCAGCCCCACAAGCAGGAGCCGTTGCCATGGGGTGAGCGAGGGGCCGGCTTAACCCCGCAAAGGACATTTCTAGCAGCCGCCTACGGCTCTTCCTCCTATGCCAGGCAGGCCGTGCTCACACTGGTTTAACCTGTATTTCTGATTTCCCCTCCCCAGCCGGGGGGGCCCCGAGCCGGTACACGGGGCCCCTGTGGCTGGGCGGGATTTTGGGGTGTGCAGCGGATGCTGTTTGGGTTTGCCATGGCTCCTGGCAGGCCAGGTTCTGGGAGCCTGGGTTGGCTTTGCTGTTCAGGCTGGGCCTTGGAGGGGTTTGAGTGGCTTTGGGGGGCGAGTGGGGTCCTGAAGCCGGTGACCGAGGAGCAGAGAATGCCCTCAATCGACCGGGCCAAAGGCATCCACCAAGCCGGCCTCCCAGCGGGGCTGCAGGAAGGGCAGCGGGTCGCCCCCCAGGCCGCGGGGAATGACCATGAGTTCAAAGCCGGTTGCCTGGTTTGAAAACGTGCGGAGGCCTGGCTGGACAAAATGACCTGGCCTCGTTTCTTCGTGGGCACGACTGGGAAGGCGAACGGGGGCTTGACACACAGCGCGCTGGCGTCAGGATGTCTGGGCTCGCTCAGGGAAGCAGCAACGCCCTGATGCTAGGGAGTACGGACAAGCTAAACCTAGAATGTAAAGATCAGGTCCCAGGACACCTGCTGTCCGGGGACGGGTTCCTGCAAAGTAACCGAGCCAAGCCAAAACAGTGCGATTTAATGTAACGGCGTGTGTAAACGCACCTCATGCCCACTCCCCGTGCCTGCGTCTGGGCCACTCCGCATCGCTTTGCTGCACGCCCAAGCCAGGAGCCCGAGGGAGGAAATCCGGAGTGGAGCTGGCGTTTTGGATCCCAGAGAACTGGAGGACGCGTTCTCCCGGAACTGGACAAGCTGCTCTGGAGAAGCCGAGTGGACAGGTCTCGGAGGGAATCCCAACACAGTGTGTGAGCGAAAGGGGACAGCGTGGGCCGAAGGACGGAGGGGGCTGGAGATTGGAAAGGTGCCGAGCTCGCATCCGCCCGTAATGGCTGCGGCCGCGGGGCACCCGGAACAGAAATCAGCACAGCACCAAAACCCAAAGCAGCCCGCCCCAGGTGAGAACATCTGGTGCTGATCCCCCCTCCCGCCCCGCTCTGTGTTGTCTCTAGTGTTCGGTGCCTTTTTCCAGCCAATAGTAAGTTTGCCAAAAAGTGCATTTTTCAGGGCACCAAAACTATTCACGAATTGGAGTCAAATTCAGCAAATAATTTCAGCCCCAAATTTTTTCTTTCAAGTTTCAAAACAGTTTGTTTTGATCGTTTCTAACCGAAATGCATTGACTTTTCATTTCGAAATGACAGTTTGTTTTAAAATTCAGCTATATTTGTTCAAACAAACCAAAAAAGGGTAAAAAAAAACCCCACCCCACCCCCCATAACAAAACAAAACGAAAAACCAGACAAATTTCATTGTGGATCAAAAGCCACCCCACAGAAATACACAAAAAACTTCCCACATTTTATGTTGGTTTTTTTGTTTCAGATGTTTTCCATCCAAGACAATTTGTTGTTGGTTTGTTCCGGTGAGAAACAGAAAAAAAAAAAAAAAATTCAGTTTCAAAACAAACCAAGTTTTTCCCCCCTGGATTTTTTGGTTTGGTCCCTGACCCGAGACTCAATTATTCACTCAGCTCTAATTGCCTCTGTCATCCAGGGCTACTTGGATGCACCTTCTGTTACCTTCCCCTTTGCACTGGCCACGCATGAGGCTGGTCAGCGGAGAATCAGACTCATTCTTCCCACGGCAAAATGTAGCTCGACTTCCTCATTGGTTCTTAGCCACCCTCTTCTCCTGCTTGACCCAGCTTTGTCCACCACATTCCCAGATGCTGCCAAAGTCGCTGAGATCCTCAGCTGCACCCCAGACAGCGATACTGGCTCCTCCTGGGCCCTCTCTGTTCCTAGCCCTCTTGAGAATCTTCCAATCCGACCGTCACTTTCCTAGCACAAAATAAGTCACATCCTCTGCTGGGCTAAATCAGCGTGATCCCATTGCCTTCCGTGGAGCTAAATCCGGAAAAACTACCCTGAACTCAATGGCATCGCATCCCGGTACAGATGGTGTAAGTGAGAGAAGCATCGACTCCTAGACTGCCGTCCGATAGCCATCCATTTATTGTTTGCGTTGTGATAGCGCTCAGGAGCCCCCGGCATGGGCCAGGCCCCCACGGTGCTAGGCGCTGTACAAACACAGAACAAAAGGACAGTGCCTGGCCCAAATGGCTTACAATCCAAATATAAGGCACGAGACAACAGACGGCTCGAGGCAGTGCAAGAAAACAAGGAGACATTCCTGCTCAGCGTGCCGGGCAGTGGGTTAGCGCACCAGCAGCAGGTTTGGGTAGGCGTGATGGAAAAGGAGAGTGCGGGTTATATTCCATCCAGAACCTCACCCACTCGCCCCAAATGGGTCAAGTTCTGCTCTCAGTGTAAACCCAAAGAGTTCCACCAAGGCCAGTGGAATGACTCCAGATTTAGAGCAACACGACACGGAGCAGAATTTTTCCCAGGAGCATATTCCTCCAAGCTGCCAGAAAAGGCGCCTGTAAATACCACGTACGCAAAGCGAAAGCGAAAGTTGCATTGTGGGGCATATTTTAAAAGGTGCCAGGAAGAGGTGCCAGGAGGAAAAACCCACCCCCCCGGGCGATACAGTCCTGCTGTCCTAGCTCCCGGTGCGGGCAGCGCTAGTTTGGCAGGAGAGCGTCTCCCGTCAACGTCATTAGTCCAGCCCGACGAGACGCAGTAGCTACGCCAACGGGAGAAGTTTCTCCTGTCAGGATAGGAGCGTTACACTGGCGCGGCTGCAATTTTTTAAATGCAGACCAGCCCTCAGGCGCCACAGCGGGCGAACTGAGCCCTTTTCTGCAGTCCAAGCAGCTGCGGAGAAAGGTGGCGGCCGCCTGGCAGGGCAGAGCTGAGGGTTAATGGAGGGTTCCCGGTGGCGAATGCAGGGCTGAGGAGCTGGGTGGCGTGTGCCTTAGGAGAAAGTTAAGAGAAGCCGCCGTGGAGGGGAGGAAGACGAGCAACAGACTTCTTGGGCACAGAGCCCGCTGGAGTGGCAGGCAAGGGATAGGACAGATGCCTGAGTGGGACCTGGGCTCTGTTGGAAATTGGGCTCATGAGGGTACAGACACCTTCGTGGCTCTCCTCACGAGCGATCTCCACCCCACACGAGTGCACAGGCCTGGGTGGTGCTCCCTGACCATCTAGCTGTGTGAAAAGGTTTCTATTTAAAAGGGGAGCGCTCACCCCCGCCCCCCTTGTGCAAATGGGAAACCTAAGTCCCCCTCTAGCCCCGAATGGCCGTTTCACACAGCCAGAGGGACCCTATTGGCTCCGTCTCCCATCGGGTCCCGTTCACAACATGGTAAAGGGTTGGGTCTTTCACTCCCCATCCCCTGTTGTGGGCGGTCCGGTCAAGTGGCCAAGGGGAGAGTTGGGCCCACCGGTTAGAGCTGGGTGCAGGGTGGGCGGCCTCCAGGAAACGAGCCGAGGGTCAGTAGAACCGGAGGATCAGAAGCCAAATGCCAGCGCCGGTGGGGGTCAGGAGCGGAGAGACAGACGCCAAGTGCTGGAACCGGCGGCTCATCCGGAGTCATAAGCCAGAGGGTGGAGCCGGAGGTTGAAGCCAGAAGTCTGAGGTAGGGAGCAGAAGGTGCAGCAGAGATGAAGCAGGGACTGGATCAAGGGCGGGAACAAGGGCTGGAGCAGGGCGGGAACAAGGGCTGGAGCAGGGACTGGACCAAGGGCTAGAGCAGGGACTGGACCAAGGGCTGGAGCAGGGACGGGACCAAGGGCTGGAGCAGGGACTGGACCAAGGGCTGGAGGAGGGCGGGACCAAGGGCTGGAGGAGGGACGGGACCAAGGGCTGGAGCAGGGACGGGAACAAGGGCTGGAGCAGGGACTGGACCAAGGGCTGGAGCAGGGACGGGAACAAGGGCTGGAGCAGGGAGTGGACCAAGGGCTGGAGCAGGGACGGGAACAAGGGCTGGAGCAGGGCGGGAACGAGGGACTGGACCAAGGGCTGGAGCAGGGACGGGACCAAGGGCTGGAGCAGGGCGGGACCAAGGGCAGGAGCAGGGCGGGAACGTGGGACTGGACTCAGGGACGGAACAAGGGCGGGAGCAGGGGCTGGAGCAGGGCTGGAGCAAGGATCCGGCCAAAGGCGAGGGCTAGGGACGGGACCAAGGCGGGGAGCTGGGGGGGACCAAGGGCTGGAGCCGGGTCGGGAACACGGGCTGGAGCGGGGACTGGCGCGAGGGGTGGAGCAGGTCGGGAACGAGGGACTGGACTAAGGGTCGGAACAAGGGCTGGAGCGGGGACGGGACCAAGGGCGGGAGCAGGGGCTGGAGCAGGGACGGAACAAGGGCTGGAGCAGGGATTGCAGCGAGGCTCGTGGGTTGCTGAGCAGTGTGGTAAGCCAGGGAGCAGGCCAGCAGCTGTCCCCAGCTGCTCTGGCCCCTGACATCCCCACATTTTGCCCCTCGCCTCCCTCCCCAAGGCTGCCCCCAGAAATCCCCTCTGTTTCGTGGGGCTGCTAGCGCGGGACCAGGCAGATCTCGTAGCTGCGGGGCAGGGTGGCGAACCCGACCAGCTTCGGGGAGATGTCGATGTCTTTGGGCTCCACGGGGGAGCGGAAGCGGAAGTTCTGCAGGATGCTGGTGAGGAAGATGAAGAGTTCCATGCGTGCCAGCATCTCCCCGAAACAATACCTTTTCCCTAGGAGAGAGGACAAAGGAGGTGTCATGGCCCGGCCGGAGCAGGGTGCCAGGGGCAGCTGAGAATCTGGGAGGGGGTCTCACCCCTTGTCCAAACTCTGCCCCAGTCTGGAGCAGTGGCGGCAGGGCTGGCCTTACCAAGAGGCGAACAGAGGCGGCCGCCTCAGGAGCCAGACTCGGGGGGGGGGGGGGGGGGGCGCCTAGGGCCCGGANGGTGGAGTGCTGTGCTGGAGGAAGGAGGGCACAAGAGACATAACAGGCGGGCAGGAGAAAAGGTGAGAGGGAATAACAGAAATCAGCAGGCGCTGCAGGGAGAGAGAGGAGAAGGAGCCGCTTATGTACCTCTCGAGCACCCCCAGGAGCCTGGACTGATTCACACCAGCTTCTCAGGGAGCTTCGTGTTTCCTGCTGCTTCCCTGAACCCCCTTGAGGAGAACAGGCAGTCAACGGAAGTAGAAGGAGCCAGTTAGGCCCTTAAGACGCTGATATCGTCCCTCACTCAGGCCCTGCGACCAGCCTGCTTATTTGTCCCCTTCAACTGCTGGCACAGAACAGCAGTCATGAGTGAAAGAAGAAAACGCCCCTCTGGGGCCGCATTCAGAAAAAGCAAGCAAGCAAAGGAAGCTTTTCTATCTAAGCAGGAAGGAGCTCTCCTGAGATACAGAGACACTATCGTGCACGGTGAGCCTTCGGGCCCCAGTGAGGATGAGAGTGGTGAGGAGATGGCTGATCTGCCAGTGACTCAGAGTGCAGGTGTCCTGGCAGCTAATGCAGCATCCATATCTCCATCTCCAATGGATGGAACCATGCACATTCCTGAAGAAAAGTGTAGATCAGAGAAGAGTGTGGTGGAGCCGCAAGAAACAGCTGCTGCTAAGTTTAGTTCCTTAAGTCTAGATGATCCAGGACCGTGGACCCACTTGAGCAGTAGCCTGAGGGACTTCCTTGTACTGCATGGGCAACAGAAAGTGAAAAACGTCATATTCCCCCAAAGTCAATGAAAATAGAAGTTTCCATCCAACATATTACTGGCATGAAATCCCCAATGGTGACAAAGTGGAAAGGCCATGGCTTATGTACTCAAAAACCCAAAATGCTGCATACTGTTTTTGTTGCAACCTCTTCCAGTCTAATGTTCCAGCCACATTGGGTTCTACAGGAACAAAGGACTGGAAAAATCTGGCTCGAAATCTCGCATGCCATGAGAAGGCAGCAAATCACCAGAGAGCATTCCATAGGTGGAAAGAGCTTGAGATGAGACTAAGGGTAAAGGCCACCATAGATGATCAGCATCACGAGAAGATTGCATCAGCGTCTCTTTACTGGCAAAATGTTCTGAAAAGACACATTGCCATTGTGAGAATGCTTGCTCCCCAAAACCTAGCACTGCGTGGCACTTCAGATCAGTTGTATGTGCCAAACAATGGATACTTCCTTAAAATTGTGGCGCTGATGGCTGAGTTTGATGCTGTGCTCCAGGAGCATCTAAGAAGAGTCACCACCCAAGAAATATATACACACCTTGGAAAAACAATTCAAAATGAGATCATACAGTTACTGGCAACAAAAGTCAAACAGAAGATTGTGGCAGATCTGAAGTCAGCAAGATATTACTCTGTTATTCTGGACTGCACACCTGACATCAGCCATACGGAACAAATGACTTTAATGGGGCGTTTTGTAACAACAACAGAACCTAGTGAAAATGTCCCCGCAATGGTGACTGTCAGAGAGCATTTTCTAGAATGTATTGACATTGATGATACTACAGGAGCTGGTATGACAAATGTGCTTCTTAAAAAGCTGGAAGATACGGGAATTGCGATAGCTGACATGAGAGGTCAGGGCTACGATAATGGTGCCAACATGAGAGGAAAGAACAGAGGAGGGCAGACACGGATCCGAGAGTTAAACCCTCGAGCTTTTTTTGTCCCATGCAGTTCTCATTCATTGAACTTGGTGGTCAGTGATGCAGCATCAGCTTCTAGTGAGGCTGCTGAATTTTTTAATGTAATTCAAAGCATCTATGTATTTTTCTCTGCATCAACTCATCGATTGCAAATTTTGAAGCAACATCTGGGAACATCCTCTCTGACACTGAAACCACTGAGTGCCACACGATGGGAAAGTCGAGTGGAGGCGATAAAGCCTATCAAACACCAAATTGGGAAGATAGATGATGCCATAGTTGCCATTATGGAGGATAATATGACAGGAACTGTTCGTGGGAGAACAGTGGCAGAGGGAAATGGAATCACCAGAAACATACATAACTTCAAATTTCTGTGTGGCTTAGTGTTGTGGCATGACACACTGTTTGAAATAAATGTTGTAAGCAAGAGACTCCAAGGTGTTGACCTTGATATGTCTGGAGCAATGGAACAACTAGACAAAGCAAAGTCATACCTACAGTCTTACCGGTCAGATGGGGGATTTCAAAATGTCCTGAAGAGTGCACAGAAGTTGGCAGAGGAACTTCACACTGAAGCTATTTTCCCACCCATTCAAGAATGCAAGAGTGACCGAAGAAGAAGACTTTTTGATTACGAGGCACGGGATAATCCCATAAGAGACCCCAAACAACAATTCCAAGTTGAATTCTTTAACCAGGTGCGAGATTGTGCAATACAGTCAGTTGAAGAACGTTTCATGCAGCTCAAGGAACACAGCAGTATATTTGGGATGTTGTCTGATATTCCCAAACTCCTCACTATACCTGAAGAAGACCTACACCAGCAATGCAGGGCACTAGAGACAGTGTTGACACATGATGACATGTGCGATATTGATGCGAGTGATTTAGGTGAGGAACTGAAAGCCCTTTCAAGATACATTTCAGCAGGATGAACTCCAAAGGCTGTTCTGGAATATATGTGCCCAAATAAGATGACCACCCTCTTTCCAAATGCTTTTGTTGCTCTGCGCATACTTCTAACACTTCCTGTAAAAGTTGCCAGTGGAGAACGCAGCTTCTCCAAGCTGCAGTTAATAAAAACACATCTACGCTCCACAATGACACAGGAGAGGCTGGTCGGCCTTGCAACCATCTCAATAGAGCATGAGCTGGCCCAGACTGTGGACCTTCAGGAAGCAGTTCAAATCTTTGCAACCAAGAAGGCACGGAAAGCACCACTTTGATTATTAAAACGGATAAAAATGCCGGTGTTTACTATGCACACAAGAAAAGTTACATTTGCTGTTCAGGTGTTTGAAAGTTAAGTGTTACTTAAAATTTTTGAACAAGGCATTTTAAGTTGTTAGTTCTCCTTTATTGGGGTAGGCAGCAGAGCAGTCCCATGAGAGGAGTAGAACAGGAAGAAGGCAGAATTGAGACCTTTCAAAGTTTTGGCCCAAGCGAGGGGGCATGGGGGCGTCATTTGATCTCCCCGCCTCAGGTGCCAAAACGTTGTGGGCCGGCCCCGGGCGATTGCTGGGGAAATTGGGCACCGTTCGTTCCTTTGAAGGTCTGAAGAGGGGGCAGCCGCATGACGTTGCTGTGCTGGGAGGGGTTAAAGGTTAATCCCTGACCTGATGGGCACTCTAAGCTGGTGGCTTTCAACCGTTTTTCATTGGCAGACCCCTAAACATTTTCAAATGGAGGTGCAGACGCCTTTGGAAACATTAGACCTAGTCTGCGGCTCCCCAGGGGCCCACGGACCACAGGTTAAAAACCACTGCCCCAGGCACTGCAGCTGGGAGAAAAACGGATTTATCCGAAACAAAAATAAAAATGGTTTCTGGTCGAACTGCCCATGAAATTGTTCGAGATTTTCGTCACATCGAAAAGTTGAAAAACATTTCATCTCGGGTCCAATGAAATGTTTTATACTGACAAACTCAACACCTGGGCTTCGATTTTGATCATTTTTTATTTTTAAAAAAGGGAAAGTGAAAGGGAATTAAAAAACGTCAAGTTGTTTCCAACTGAAAAATGGAAACGTTTGGGTTAGGAAAGGTTGAAACGTTTTGACTTTTTCAGAATTTTGGCTTGTTTTTTTCCTGACATGAACATTTTGGCGAAATCGATGTGAATTTGCGACGTGGTTGCGTTTCGCCGATAAAGGGGCCAGTGAAGAATTACCTCCTCCGCTCTGTTTAACGATACTGAGCTGGGAGGGACTGCGAGGACCAAAGAGGACAGAGCAATAACACGCTCGGGACCCAGATTCTCTGGCCAGAAGGGCCCATTGGGATCATCCAGTCTGACCTCTGCCCACCGCACACCATTCAGTTTCACCCAGTTCCGTAGTGAGCCGAGCAACTTGTGTCTATGGGACATTTGTGTTCTCTTGAGTGATCAGTTCTGTGGCACACAGCTGATAATTACCCCAGGTGTGTCCGTCGGCCTCACCCGAGGTCAGGGCGCCATTGTGCTAGGCGCTGGACAGACCCACGGGGAGAGACGGTTCCTGCCCCAAAGCGTTCACAAGGCCCTGATTCCCCACGGGGCTTCAGCGCACACCTACCCCGGAGTGTGTGTGAACAGCCCCCTTGACCCCAGTGGAGTGACACTGATTTACACCGGCTGAGGATCTGGCCCCACTGACTCCAGTGGAGTGACACTGATTTACACCGGCTGAGGATCTGGCCTCACAATTCTCTGTACGCAGGGTGAGGTCTAGCGCCGGGCGGCTGGGCCAGGCCCAGATCTCGCTGCTTGGGACGCTCGGAACCGAGCTCTGCGGAGGGATTCGTACCTATTGAGAAGGGCACGAAGGCGTCGCTCTTCTTAAACTGGCCGTTCCCATCCAAGAAATGGCTGGGGTCGAAGGTGTCGGGGCTGGTGAATTGCGTGGGGTCATACAGCACGGATCCCAGCATCGGGTACACCTCCGTCCCCTGGGGGGAGAGAAGGCGACACACAGCAAAGATTAAACGCACATAACCCACCGCGCGGATGTTGGGGCACAATTCAGGGTCATTCTAACCACGGGAGGAATTTGCAATACAAGCAAATATCAAAATTCAAGTGGCCAGGAGAGGCCAGAATCCAAGGTTCATATCTGGTGTCTCCCAACGCCCTCTGCTCTAGCTACTGCACTCTGCTCCTCCCGGAGTGAGGAAGGGAACCCAGGAGTCCGGACTCCTCGTTCTCACCACGGAACCATGCTGCCCCTGCGGATTAACACTGAGATTGCGAGCTCTGTGGGGCGGCGTCTTTTGTGTGTATTTGTACAGCACCGAGCGCGGTGGGGTCCTGGTCTGTGACTGGGGCTCCTCGGCACGATGGGAATACAAAATAGGAATACTGGGCCAGGTCCTCAGCGGCT
Organism: Platysternon megacephalum; assembly: GCA_003942145.1. Classification (NCBI taxonomy): domain Eukaryota; kingdom Metazoa; phylum Chordata; order Testudines; family Platysternidae; genus Platysternon; species Platysternon megacephalum. Next base: position 1,173,562 of record QXTE01000329.1, on the reverse strand, counting down.
GTGCCTATGCTGATGTACACCAGGAGTGGCGCTGGCCCATTCACGGTACACAGCGTGAACCTCCTGGCTTTCCGTACCCACCGTGTGGATTTTAAGATGGCACCAGACGTCAGGCTAAGGGTATTTATCCACATGGATGAATGTTATTGTTAGGTGTATTACAGTCCCTCCCAGAGGCCCCAGCTGCGATCAGGGCCCCGTTGTGCCAGGCGCTGCACAGACCCTGATGGAGATTGGGCGCCCCCGTTGTGCCAGGCGCTGCACGGACCCTGATGGAGATTGGGCGCCCCCGTTGTGCCGGGCGGTGCACAGACCCTGATGGAGATTGGGCGCCCCCGTTGTGCCGGGCGCTGCACAGACCCTGTTGGAGATTGGGCGCCCCCGGTGTGCCGGGCGGTGCACAGACCCTGATGGAGATTGGGCGCCCCCGTTGTGCCCGGCGCTGCACAGACCCTGATGGAGATTGCGCGCCCCCGTTGTGCCGGGCGCTGCACAGACCCTGTTGGAGATTGGGCGCCCCCGGTGTGCCGGGCGCTGCACGGACCGTGCTGGAGAGTGGCCGCCCCCGTTGTGCCGGGCGCTGCACAGACCCCGATGGAGATTGGGCGCCCCCGTTGTGCCGGGCGCTGCACAGACCCTGATGGAGATTGGGTGCCCCCGTTGTGCCGGGTGCTGCACAGACCCTGATGGAGATTGGGCGCCTCCGTTGTGCCGGGCGCTGCACAGACCCTGATGGAGATTGGGCGCCCCCGTTGTGCCAGGCGCTGCACAGACTCTGATGGAGATTGGGCGCCCCCGTTGTGCCGGGCGCTGCACAGACCCTGATGGAGATTGGGCGCCTCCGTTGTGCTGGGCGCTGCACAGACCCTGTTGGAGATTGGGCGCCCCCGGTGTGCCGGGCGCTGCACAGACCCTGATGGAGATTGGGCGCCTCCGTTGTGCTGGGCGCTGCACAGACCCTGTTGGAGATTGGGCGCCCCCGGTGTGCCGGGCGCTGCACGGACCCTGAGGGAGATTGGGCGCCCCCGTTGTGCCGGGCGCTGCACGGACCCTGATGGAGATTGGGCGCCCCCGTTGTGCCGGGCGTCATGCAGAGTGAGCGATATTCCCTGTCCCAAAGAGTTTCCGGTGTAAATAGCAAAAGGGGGAGGGATCATTAACACCATTTGCCAATGTGACACGTGGGGGAAACTGAGGCACGGGGCGGCGCCCAAGGTCACACAGTGAGCCAGAGCTCGGAATAAAAGCCAGCTCCGGTAAGTCCCTGCCCACCAGATCACACGACTTCCCAGAGGCAGGCTGTGGCGGGGTGTGCATACCCCACACTGGATGACATAGGGTTAATCCCACATTAAGTCCTGCCCCTCAGACCGTGCTGGGCATGCGCCAACTGCTGCCTCAGTATAAAAGGGAGACGCCCAGCTCGTTCTAGGCTGACCACCAACGAGAAAGGGTGCTTGGTGGAGGCTTGAGCCCCAGACTGCAGGAGCCAGAGACCCTGGGGCCCAGACCGGAGACCTGTTGCCTACGGCCGGGTGGCTGGAGTCGGAGTCCCAGACAGCTGCCGGCGCCGAGGTGCTGGGAACCCCCTGACGGTGAACGCAGCCCAGCGTCAGGACTCACGGCAGGAAGTGGCCCAGGGAGGTGGGGTGAGCGGTATCTGCCACCCAAGGAAAGTCAGCATGTGGCGGTAGGATCCCCGCTGACTGGGTGCTGACCACACCCACCAGTGACAGGGTCCTGGGCTGGGATCCGGTGGAGCAGGGAAGGCCCGGGTCCCCCTACCCCGGCTGCCCCAGGATGGCGAACCCTGACTCTGGCCATTAGGCCGCACAGCCCTGAACACAAGGGCAGACATACTGACTCTGGCCATTGGGCCGCACAGCCCTGCACCCGAGGGCAGCTATCTTGACTCTGGCCACTGAGCCAGGCTCGTCCCAGTCTAGGGTTGTCTGGCAGACTGCAATCGTGGTGGTCTCACGACCCGAAAAGAGGATGGGGTGCGCGTACCCCGCGACACAGGCGTAGACCCAGGTGTCCTGAGCTCCAGCCCTGTCTACGGCACTGCGCCGGAGTCCAGAGCAAGCGACAATGCTGAGCCCTACACAGCCATGGGGCGGGGCGGGGGGTAGACGCCCCAGGACCCTACCTTGGGAATAGTGTATCCCCGGAACTGGGTGTCCCTGGTCACCCGGCGCGCCACGCCCATGGGGATGACGTCACAGAACCTCTGGAACTCGTGGATGACGGCGTCGGTGTAGGGCATGCGGCTCCGGTCCTCCATGCTGGGGGCGCGGTTCCGCCCGATCACCCGGTCGATCTCCTCGTGGACCCTTTCTGCAGAGACGTCAGCACAGCTCAAAGCGGGGCCCCGTGCGAATCCGGACTGACCCCCAGGGAACCGAGATCAGAATCTGGGTGGCTCTGGATTGGCCCTGGGGGAACCGAGATCTGAATCCAGCCCCTGGAATTGGAATCTGAAATAGCAACACCGACCCGGCGTTCCCTGACCACCGGCTCCCTTTGACTCACGATGGAGCGACACAAACAGGACACAAACTCACTGCTGAGCTGTGACTCTCCGGCTCCATCCGGAGCTGGTGTAAATGGAGGAACCACCACTGCCCTCAGCAGAGCCCGGCTGATTTACACCAGCTGAGGATCCGGCCCTTTGCGTTTCCTTTGTCCTCCCTTTCCCGTTACCTTCGATCTCCGGGTATTTCAGCAGGAGGAGGAAGCCGTAGCGCAGGGTGGTGCTGACGGTCTCCGTCCCGGCGAAGAAGACGTTGAGCGCCGTCAGAACAATGTTCTTGAGGAAAAACTCAGAGGAAGGATTTTCCTTTTCCTTTAAAAGAACAAGGGGGGAAAAATCACAGGCTAAAAACATTGAACTCTGGGGATGTGGCTGAGCTCAGAATCCGGCCGTGACTCCATTGCTCTGCATCAGTCGGGGTCCCCGTTATGCCGGGCGCAGCCCAGACAAGTGGCCAGCGACTGCCCCCTTTCCCCCATCACCTTCCTGCAACCCCCCTGCCGGTACCTGCTGCATTTTGACCAGGAAGCAGTCGATGAAATCCCGAGGGGAGTTGGGGTCCAGGGTCTCCTGGTTCGCCTTCACCTTCCTCTCAATGAACTTCTCCAGCCCCGCCAGCTGCTTGAACGCTGCGTGCTGGGGGCCGGGCAGGTAGCGCATGGCGCCCGAGAACATCTCGTAGAGCTGGGTGGGATGGAGAGCGGAGAGTCCGCTGAACACGGGGTGGGTTCAGAGCCCCTATACACATCCTCTACCTATGCCTCCATCCCCGGACCTTCCTTCTAGCTCTTTATCTCACATCCATCGCTGCAGAGCTCAAAGTTATTGTCTTCGTCACACTCCCTGGGCTGTCTGGAGAGCCCCTAGTTAATCAGCTCTCCCCCCCCATCACTGCAGCCTGCGCCAGGCAGGTCTCAGGGCCCTGGGCCTCACAGCCACAGGATCCCAGCAGCGGTCGCACCACCAGTGCCAAATCCACAGGTAAAATCACCCCTCTGCTCCTACTGGAGATTCCCCTGTTGATCCCTCCCAGGATCGCATTCGCTCTTTGGGCCCCAGCATCGCGCTGGGAGCTCCCGTCCAGCCGATTGTCCACCATGACCCCAAAATCTTTTTCAGAGTCACTGCTTCCCCAAGCAGAGTCCCCCATGGCGTGAGTACGGCCGACTGCCTTTGCTCCTGGGTGGATCTCTTTACATTTAGCTGTACTAACACGAGCGTTGTTTGCTTGTGCCCAGCTTATCAAGCGATCCGTGTCGCTCTGTACCAGTGAACTTCCCTCTTCATTATTTACTCCCAATTGAGGTGCCATCTGCAAATGTTAGCAGTGATGATTTGGTGTTTTCTTCCAGGTCATTGATAAAAGTGTTAAACAGCGCAGGGCCTTGAGAAACAGACCCACTCAATGATAACACCCCCTTTGCTATTACGTTTTGAGATCTATCAGTTAGCCAGTTTTTAATCCATTTCACGTGGGCCATGTTCATTTGATTGCTTTCTAGTTTTCTAATCAAAATGTCACACAGTACCAAGTCAAACGCGTTATAGAGATCTGACTAGATTCCATCAGCACTATTAACTTCAACCACACTTGTCACCTCCTCAAAAAAAGATCCCAAGTTAGTTCGACAGGATCTTTTCTCATACACCAACATTAATTTGCATTAATTACATTTCTCTCCTTGCATTCTTTATTAGTCGAGTCCCGAATCAGTCACTTGCCTGCGATCGCTGTCAGACTCACAGGCGATAACTACCCGGATCATCCCATTTACCCTTTTAAAAATTTGCCAGACCATTAGCTTTTTGCCAGTCGTCTGGAACTTCCCCAGTAGAGTTCCCAACAGCCCCATATTACAAGGGATGTCCCTTATTTCATGGTGTGTCCTGTACTCAATCAGTCTGGGATGCTTTTTCTCCTGTATTTCAACAGCAGGGTGCCAGTACTCATGGGGGCATCTTTCCACTCCTCTCCAGACTTTGCACATGGTCCTGTCTGCTTTCCCTGTGCTGTAAAGCTGCACTGAAGGGTCAGGAAGGGGGGGCTGTCTGGCGGGGGGGGGGGTGGTGTCAGTACTCCCCGGGGTGTAGCCTAGAGTTACCACCTTTGAACTGCAAATAACCCAGCACCCCCACCCACAAGGCAACGCTGCAATCGCCTCCCAACAGCCACTTCTAGCATCCAGAGAGAGAACATCCCTGGTGGGCGTTTGTTTTCTCAGCACGGTTTGCCGGCCAGTCTTTGCCAGGCTGTTCCGCTTCACCAGCTGTCCGTTTCTGATGCGAGCCCTTTCCCCCCGGGGGTGTAGTAGGATCGCTCGCACCATCGCCCTGACCTGCCGCTAGTCAATACGCCTCGCACGTCTCCTCCCTCTCTCGCACGCCCACGTGGGGCACTGTGGGTGAGTGGGCAGACGGCTGCCGCCGTTTCGCCGGGTGTGATCTGTGATGGCTTTAGCTGCGGCCGTGGGAGAGCGGCAGCACCTTTAGCCGGGCACAGAAACGTTTAACAGCAGAGAGCCCGGTGTATTCGGAGATTAATGCAAATCTTTAGACCCATGTGGAAAAAAACCAACAACCCCCAAACCAGTAGGTTAAATTATTTTTCTGGCAACTGGCAAATCCATAAAACCCCCCAGCCAGGCTGGTAAACTACCAGCCAAGTGGTAACCCTGGTGCAGTCTGCCCGCTTGCAGAGTCTCTGCCATCGTCCCCAGCAGCAAGAAACACTCCAGGCGAACGTAGGTGAGTCCTGCTCATTATGAATAATCTCGGGATGGGGCGAGGGGCTATCAAAGCAGTGTTTGCCGCCCCACCGCCCGCACGCCAAGCCTCGCTGGAAATGGGTACGAATGGCCCGGCGAGGGACTCAGCCGGCTCTTTTGAAACTTTCGCTGTGTGATCTGTCTGGTCAGACCCGGCCCAGTACAGAATCCCTCGGTGCTGGCTGCAGGACTGTGGCCATCTCTCCACGCCCAGGGTGTTTTCCTGCTGCAGCGTTTGCCTCTCAAACTCTTGTCCCCCAGAATCCTGCTGTGCTTTTTCCTACGCCAGCTAACGCCCCCACTTGTGCTTTCTCTGGGACGCGGCCTGGGGTGCTCCCCCCCCCCCCCCNAGGTGGGGTCAAAGGGCAAACCTAGGGGGTACAACCAGCGTTGGGTGGGGCACAGGCGAGCCGGGGGGGCTGTGCCAGGGACCGTCTCCACTCCATGGATCCCACAGCCCCCCCCCCGAGTCGCTCCTGCCCTGATCCTGTTCACACCCGGCGCCGTGCCGAGGCAGCGAGGGGGTGTGGGGGAGAAGTGGCCCAGCCCCCGTGAGCGGCTCGGCTGCTGTCTGCCCCCCTGGCCGCCGCAGTCCCTCTCCTCCCTGCCACCCTGCAAGGCGACGGGGAACCAAGGCCCAGAGAGGCTAAGCCCCGGTCAGACAGGCAATCTTCAGCGGAGCAGGGAACTGAGCCCACACCTCGAGTCCTAGGCTAAAACCCCACTCACTGGCCTTGGGTAGGGCCCCGCCACGCTCCGTGACTCAGTTTCCCCATCGGCGCAATGAACGCTATGACACTGACCATCTTTGCAAAAGTCCACAGGTCACGGAGCGAAGACAATTCGCACCAGCTGGGGGTCTGGCCCCATTGACTGTAACGGAGTTCTGGGTGGTTCCCACCAGCTGGGGGTCTGGCCCCACTGACTGTAACGGAGCTCTGGGTGGTTCTCACCAGCTGGGGGTCTGGCCCCACTGACTGTAACGGAGCTCTGGGTGGTTCTCACCAGCTGGGGGTCTGGCCCCACTGACTGTAACGGAGCTCTGGGCGGTTCCCACCAGCTGGGGGTCTGGCCCCTGACTCCCTGGCCCCCGCACCGGAGGAACAGGACACCAACCAACCTTTCGTGCCCCGCAAGGCTTCCAGCAGGAAATGTGTCTCCTCCAGGATCCGCTCCTCGATGCCTCGCTTCCCCACCCCGAAGTTCCTCAGCGTGGTGATGGAGAATCGGCGCAGCTGCTTCGCCCTCTCCCCGTTGCTGAAAATCACTCCTGGGGGGCAGGGAGAACAAGGCGCATTTCCCAACCAGAACATGCCGCTGGGTCACCGTAACAGACAATTCCTGCCCCCCAAAGCGCGGGGGGGGGGGGGGGGGGGGGGGGGCGTGCGTGCACCTCGGCAGGCACACACACGTACACGGTGGGGAATTTCCCGGGTAATATTGTCCCTATTTCCCCCCCTCCAACGTGCAATGAGAGTTCCAGCTCTGCGTGTCGAGCAGGCTCCCTGCTTTGATCTGTGGCTGCATAAAGACGGCAAATATTTTCGCAGTTGCTGGGAACGGCCCAGCCTGACACCCTGGGACGTTACTCACATAACCTGTGACCATATAGATCATTGTTGCAACCACTGTTGTGTATTTGCAGCAAGTATTGTGCAAAGGTTGTCGTGTGAGGTGTCTCTGGAAAGGTTCTGACTTGCTGGTTAGGATTGTGCTGTCTGTGTGGGTGTATCATTTTTGTAGTTGAAGTTATGAATATTGGCTCTGTACTTGTATCTCAATGTGTTTAATTCTAAGTAGCCTCAGGGAAGCATTTGGTCAGCTCCTTGAGAAAGGACAATTCTCAGTAAGTGCCCAGTCAAGAAACACTTAACGGACAATGGACTTTGGGAGACGCCAACCCACATCTGAGCTTTCCTGGGAACGTTCAAACTAACATGGAAACAATGGCGTCGGCCTGCAAACTGAGTCATGCCTGGACATGTGACTTGCCCATGTGACTCCAGACTCCATCTTGCTGTGATCTTGCACAGGAGAACCAAGGGGTTTCCACCCACAAGAGAAAGACTATAAAAGGCTGCTGCAGCTCCTCCATCTGGTCTTCAATCCTGCTTCTGATCTTTGCTACAAACGGAAGCTCTGAACAAAGGACTGAATGACCCATCCCAGCTGGGGATGTTCCAGAGACTTGATTTGAACCTGCAGTTTATTCCATCCCTGCTACAAGCCTGAACCAAGAACTTTGCCAGCACTGTATGGAATTGATTCCATTTAACCAATTCTAGCTCTCATCTAGATCTTTTTCCTTTTATGAATAAACCTTTAGATTTTAGATTCTAAAGGATTGGCAACAGCGTGATTTGTGGGTAAGATCTGATTTGTATATTGACCTGGGTCTGGGGCTCGGTCCTTTGGGATCGGGAGAATCTTTTTCCTTTTATTGGGGGATTGGTTTTCATAACCATTCGTCCCCATAACGATGGCACTGGTGGGGATACTGGGAAACTGGAGTGTCTAAGGGAATTGCTTGTGTGACTTGTGGTTAGCCAGTGGGGTGAGACCAAAGTCCTCTTTGTCTGGCTGGTTTGGTTTGCCTTGGTGTGCGAAGGACCCCCGGCCTGGGGCTGTGACTGCCCTGCTCTGAGCAATCTGAATTGGTACCTCAGAAGTGTCCCACCAAAGGCAGCATCGTGGTGTTTGTATATAAGCTGCTGGGACTGTAAATCTCCAGACAGGAGAGAGACAGCAATTACGGTGCCGATCTCTCCCAGAAGGTCTGTGTCCTGCCCTGCCGGCAAGGCCCATCGACAAAAAGACGAACTCTGGCAGAACGTCAAAAAGGACCAGAGACTTTGCTGATTGCTCTCCCCACTCCAAGAAGATGAGTCAAGCAGCTGAATTCCTTCCACCACCTGAGTTTGCAGCTGCCCACACAAAGGGGGAAAGGAATGAAAAGCCCGAACCAGGAGGAACTGGATCTTTATGCTGGTTGGATTCGGAGACGGAAGGATCACTCGTCATAAACAAAAGATCCCCCGTGCTTAGCCTGGATTAGCTCTAAAGGACAGATAGATTTTGCTTCCAGTGGTTCTCAATCTTTCCAGACTACTGTCCCCCTTTCAGGAGCCTGGTCTGTCTTGCGCACCCCCACGTTTCACCTCCTTTAAAAACGACTTGCTCACAAAATCCAAAACAGAGATACAAGAAAGGGTCCCAGCCAAACTTACTGAAAATTGGCCGACTCGCTCATTTTTACCATGTAATTATAAAATAAATCAAATGGAATATAAATATGGTACTTACATGTCAGTGGATAGTCCACCGAGCAGTGTAAACAAGTCGTATGAAATTTTCGTTGGTCCTGACCTCGCTAGCGCTTTTTCTGTAGCCTGTTGTAAAACCAGGCCAATGTCTGGAAGAGGTGCCCCCAGGAAGAGCTCTGGTACCTCTGAGTAACCCCTGGTTGAGGACCACTGGACAGTTCTGTTACTTTTTGAAACGTATGATTGGAACGCCCTTGTGCGTCTCTGCGTTTACCTGCTTTAACCTTGTAAGTCTCTCTCTCATTTCCTTTCCCTAGTTAATAACTTCCCACCGTTTATGACAAGCATCAGCTTTGGTGCGAGACCGAGGGTGCGGTGGACGAGGGGTGCGGGATGGGGCCTTTGGGAGGAACCTGAGTAGTGCTGTGATTCTTGGCGTCTGCCGCAAAGGTGGGCTCACCTGGGTGGTGAGACAGATCGGAGTAGGGCAGCCCATTTTGGTTGGACGTATTCCTGGAGGTTTCGGCACGTGGCTCATTAATTAAAGACAGTCCTGGAGGGGTGGCAGCCCTAGATCGGAGGAGCCCAGGGGACTGCCTGTGACCCCACATTAAGGCTGTATGGTGCCGGAGGACGATCTGGATGAACGCTAAGCAGAGAGCTCACAGCCGGTTTAGGGTGGGTGTCCCGCTTCCCATCTGTCTGGCCTGCGGCGGGACTCGGACTCCTCGGCACCCCCCAGCCGGAGCGGCTCGGCACCGAGCGGACGCAGCCCCGGCCGGGAGCTGCCCCCCTGCGCCCCCCGGCTCGCCCCCCTCCCGCGCACGCGACTGACCGTAGCCCTCGAAGAGCCAGCTGAAGGTGGCTTGTTCCCCGCGCCCGCTGAAGTCCTCGGCCTGGTCCAGCAGGGCCTCCTTCACCGCCTGGTACCCGCAGAGGACCACCACCCGGCGGGGGCCCAGGTGCAGGGTGTAGACGGGGCCGTAGCGCTCGCTGATCTGAGACGGAGACGCCGTGTGGGACGGGGGGACGGAGCGTCGGGGGGACGGACGCGCGCCCTCTCCTCACTCCCACGTACCAGCCCCGGCCCCTTCCCCACCCCGGCCCCCCAAGCACCTGCTGTCCCTCCCCCTCCTCACCCCACACGCATCCCCGTGCCCTTCCCCCAACTCAGCAGCCTCTCCCCCCCGTGCCCTTCCCCCAACTCAGCAGCCTCTCCCCCCCATACATACAGAGCACCCCCTCTCCCCTGCCTGTAGCCCCCTCCCCTCACAGCACCCCCACCCCTCTGGAGCCCCCTCCCCCAATTGCAGCACTGCTGCCCTTTCTCCACGCCACCCCATAGCCTCCCCACCTCCAGTTCCCCTCCCCTTCTCTTCCCCTCAAACCCCCAGTTCCTCTCCCGCAACACAGCCCCCCTGCCCCATAGCTAGCCTGGGCCGAGGTTCTCACAAGGTATTAATGAAGCTCCCTGGCCGTCGACGGGCGGGGTCACCCATACGGGGTCAGGGCGCCCTGGGTCGTCCCGGGACGAACCCACCTACCTTCATGAGCGACTTGCGCATGTCGCTGAGCTCGACCTGCAGCAGGTTCCCGACGATGGGCAGCGGGGTGGGGCCCGGGGGCATTTGCCCCCGGCTCTGCATTTGCCGCCAGGTGGAGAGGAGCAGGAGGGAGGAGAGGCAGATGACCAGGAACAGGGTGACGGCTCCCAGGAGATCCATGGCGAGCTGGGACCTTCCACCTCTCCTGTGCCTGTCTGTGATCGAGTCAGCTCTGCGATTGCACAACCTGATTACGCAGTCAGGGTTTGGGCTCCTTCCAGAGAAAGCCCCGGAGTCCAAATTCCACATGTGCAGAAAAGCTGCGGCGGCATCTCCTCGATCTGCAGCGAGGGCTTGCTGACGGCCGTGGTCCGCTCCCCATCTTCAGCAGGGACGTGGACGGGGGGGCGGGTAACGGGAGGAAGCAGCATTTTAAACTGCTTTACGCAAGAACATAGGAGTGGACGGGCCCCCCTGCTCACCAGCCCCTGCCAGCTCTAAAATCCTGGACAGACACTTGTCAAGCTCCAACTTCAGACGATTTCGGTTGTTTCCCCCCCCCCGCTGCTCCATGGCGGCTCCTGCTCCAGAACCTCACGCCTCCGCAGCGTCCTGACCGGACCAGGCCAGAGCAAGGGACCCGGAGCACCCCGCACCCCCAGATACCACCTGGGCTGGGAGACTACGCGCTGGTCTGCACTAAAGCGGGGTCGACCCAGCTGTGTCGCTCAGGGGTGCGAAAAATCCACCCCCCTATGCAACGTAGTTAAGCCAACCGGGGCCCTGGTGTAGACAGAATTCCTCCATCCACCTAGCTACCACCTCTGGGGGCGGTGGATTGACCACGCCCAGGGGAGAACCCTTCCCGGCAGTGTGTGCACCCAAGTATCGCCGCTGCATCGTGTTCCTGGCGGCTTCACAGCAGGACGTGATGATCTCTAATGAATCTGTAATTCCTGGAGACTCCAGGACGGTCCTGGAGGGCTGGCAGCACCGGGGCAGCATTTCAAGTGTGGACGATGCCCCTCTGCTTTCCCCAGGGTGTCCGTTTCCTTCCCTGCCTTTTTTCTCCGCTTTCCTCCTGGCTGATAAGAATCTGGCTTCGCTGGCCAAGGCTGCTTATTTCACAAGGCAGCTGGGAGCCCCTGAGCAGAAGCTGCCAGAACTTTGTGAGGCCCCAAACCGGCTGCTTTCCCAGCCCTGAGGCTGCAGCTGCACTTTCGGCCTTTGCTGGTCGGTTCTGGCCCCTTTTGCGTGGGTTTGTCTCATGGTTCTTCCTAGAAAACAGCAGCGACGCCCGCTCCAGCTCCTCGAGTCCCGGGCAAAGGAGACCCTGTTACCATCTTCCATGCCCCCCTCTCCCCCCGTAAAACAACCAAGGGGCAGGGTTAAAAAACCCTATTTCGACCCTTTACACTCCAGAGGCTTTCGCTGGTTTTCCCCCCTCTTTCTTTCCCGTAGCGTTAATACAAAGTTTAAAGGCGTGTTAATGGCGTTTGCCGGGGGGCTAGGCAGGGTGAGGTCCCTGCGTATCAACCCCCAAACCTGGTTTAATCGACGTTGACAGTGTCAGGGTCATCTTAGCACCTTTGACGCTTGGGGCTGATTTATTCCAGCTAAATGAATGCAAGACACCCTCCCACCCCCATCTGTCCATCCCCTCGTCCCCTTTCTCACTCCCACACACGATCTTTCCCCTGGCACCCCGTCCATGCTGGACACCTCTCGCTAGCTAACCAGGCCCTCCCTTCCTGGCTGGAGCAGTGGGAGCACCCTCGGGCTGTAGCCGGGTCCATCCCCTGGGACGCAGCAGAAGCGTTTTGTGCCAAGCGAACGGTTGGCACAGCCCGGCGAAAGGACGCAGTGGCCGTCCTTGTGTGCCAGCCAAGCCGGGGCGAGATCACCCCTCGGGGCACCTGTCACCTGGGCAAGCCTCCTGGCGCATTCAGCCCCGCAGGGAGTCCCCCCGGATGGGACACTTGGGGAAGCTTCGCCCCCCCCCCCAAAGGGGCCCTGCACCCCAACTCCGCAGTCAGCCGTGACGCTCAGCCAGCGTGTAAAACAGAAGGTTTATCAGTTCCCCTCCTCCATCCTTTCCGCTCCCCTGGCCTCCACCTCTCTCCTTGTTCTCCGACCCCTCCGGCTGGCTCCTGGCAGCGGATGGGCCCCGGCCATCAGTTCCCAGGCTACAGTGTCCGGCTATTGTCGGGGTCCAGAGAGCCAGCCGGTAGTCATACCTGCCCTCCAGGGGTCTCTGCAATGATCACACACCCTTGTCCTGCCACCTTTACTTGTGCCACACAGAGGGGAAACTGAGGCACATGCAATAGTCCTAGAGAACATTAAGGAAATTCCCACTTCATCACAGCCACTGACAGACCTGCCATCCTGCGCCAGTGAGGACTCACCCACCTGCTAGTACAGGATGTGATTTTTTTGGACAGCCACAAACACCCGAACGCTGCTTTAATCCTGATCAACAAGCGGGATCGGTCTCTGGGCTGGAGGGACCCCAAAGACACCCAAGGTGCGACCTACGCTGGCCTCAAACCCCCGGGGCTTTGGGTCAATTCTCAAAACTCAAAGACCCACAAACAACGCTCTTTCAAAGTCTTTGCTGGAAATCCAGCCCCTGATTAAATCAGCCCCCTGCTCCCTTGTCGCCATGATCTAATATGACTTTCTGAACGGGTAAATTGCACGTCAAATCTCCCTTGCGTATATCCCTCCATGTAGTGGATAACAGCTTACTGCTGCTACCGGTTGATGGGAGTTGCTCGCTGGGATGCCGAGAGGTAAACCCTGCTGGCCAACGCTGGTTGGCACTTTAATAAAAGAGGATAATTTGTATCACAGAAGCTCCTAGAGCCAAGCTCGGGGTCCCCATTGGGCCGGGGAGTGAGAACAGCTTCGGCCCCGGCTTTGTTCGCACTCTTGAGCAGGAATCTCATGTTGTCTCAGGAATGGAAGGGTCCTGCCGCGAAGAAACAATGAATAGCAACCGGAGCCGTCCTGTGCCTCGTGGGACCCGGCTCGCATTGTGTCCTCAGCACAGGTCGTTTCACTTTAATCTGCTGGTTGGTTCATTTGTTCAGACCACTTTCCAAACCGCCGGATCCTGGAGCTGCTGAGACCTGGGCGGGTAGGCAGGGCTAGCAGAACGACAACCTCTTTCAGCCCAACAGCGGCCAGGTCCGAGCAGCTTGTTCTGCAGGGGAAGCATAGGCCTCATCTCCAGGGGGGTTTCCAACTGGATCTAATCGGGGTGAAAACGCCTGTGTACACACGGTGTAACCCATCCCCGTGCACTAGCTCCGCGTTTATCAGGGAGCGCCCTTGCAAAGGGGATGAGGTTTGCTTCGGATTGGAATCGCTGGGGCTTGGAAGTAACTTTAGCAAAACCTGTTTCGGAGGGTAAATTCTGCTTCCTGGTAAATAGGCGTAAATCAGGCGTAAAACTGACTTCAGTGCAGTTACACCCATGGAAACCTGGTGTAAACCAGTCCAAGTTCAGGCCCAGTGGGGTTACGCTGGGATAAATCACAGGCAGAATCCAGCTCAGCGTTATGAGATAGTGTCGGTTATTATTAAGGCAGGACTAAAAATCGCTGCTCCGCTCCGCTTTCCAAAGAGCTCCGCAATACACCTCCTTACGGAGCCCCGGGTTGCTCTGGGAGCCTCCTGCCACCTCGTCTAGAAAAACGTTGTGAGCCGTCTAAAGACGAAAGTGAAGTAAACGCTCAGTGTTGCAAACAGAACGCAAGTCTCCTGGTTAATCACGCAGGGGCTCGTTTATTTAAATGAATTGCAAAATGAAGCTCCACAAAAGTCCCAGATAAAGAATAACCAAACCAGCATGGGAGTCTGCCATGAACAGTCAGAGGAGAGGTGGGGCAGGTCAAAGTTGTCCTGAAAACAATCCCCTTTTGCATTATTTTGGTAAACTTCTACTTAAAAAATAATATTTATTCCTTTGTCATTGTTGCCTTCTCTCTTCGTGCCCCTGCCCTCCCGTCATTTGACTTTTTTTTAGGTGAAGAAAAGGAGGAAAAATATCAAAGACTGACAGAGAAGCGAATGGAAAGAAAGAAAGTGAAAAACGACTGGCAAAACATATTGAAATGTCTCTAATAATTTTAGGGGAGGGGGGAGAAAAATGGGTCTGTTTCCAACCTTGAGTAATTGAAATGGCTCCAAAATTTCCAGCAAAACTGTCTCCCCGTACTTTGGCCGGTTCCAGTCTACACTAGAGAAATTGCGCTCCTGAGTGGCTAACATAGATCAAGTTAATATCCTGTGGATCGGAGTCTCCTTCTGCATTCACACCTTAGAGGCTCTTGCTTTTAGGGCCACAGACCCTGCCTTCAAACCCCATGGAATAACCCACCCACGGGGCCATCACGGCCACCTCAGTTCAGCTCCCAAGGTGGTAGCTGGGGGACTCCAGCTGGAGAAAAACGGCGAGCACGGTATCATCAAACCCAGCTTCCCATCAGCCTACCCCACCCGGTCGATTCTTCACGGCTTGGAGACTTTCCATTGCAACTGGGTGTCTCGTTCTGATCTAGCTCAACCACAAGATATGGGCTGGATGCAGGAACCACTGAGGGAGCTTTTCTAGCTTTCATATCTAGGAATCTAGTCTCAGGGGAACCCTCTAAAGACCAGCCCAGGTTTTGCGCTATGAAGAAATGCCCTTTGAAGGCTGCTAAGCTGAACTGATGTGAGCTTCTGGCAGAGATCTGCCCATCGCTGAAGATGAACTAACGCAGGTAGATATTCCAACTAGCTCCTAAACGGCGCGGCAACTGGTCGCTATCGTCCCCTGCGGCCTCCCTGCTTGGTCGCTGACGTTCTTCAGCGAGGGACCAGGCACATCTCGTACGTGGGGGGCACGTTCCCGAACCCACTCACTTTCGGGCTGATGTCGATGTCCTTTGGGGGCAGGAGGGGTTTCAGCGAGAAGCTCTGCAGGATGGTGGTGAAGTACAGGAAGAGCTCCATGCGGGCCAGCGCCTCGCCCAGGCACACGCGCTTCCCTGGAAAGACACAGACACGGGGGGGACCGGATGGAATGGGACTTAGTGCTCTTCACCCCGGCATGCCAAGTCAGAGTCATTGCAGGTGGGGAGACTGAGGCACGGAGAGGGGAAAGGGATTCGCCCAAGGGCAGTGGCACAGCTGGAAATAGAACCCAGGAATCCTGACTCCCAGCCCTCCCCCCCACTCTAGCCAACAGCCCCCACTCCCCTCCCAGAGCTGGGGATAGAACCCAGGAGTCCTGGCTCCCAGCCCCCCATCTCTAACCACCAGACACCACTCCCCTCCCAGAGCTGGGGATAGAACCCAGGAGTCTTGGCTCCCAGCCCCCCCATCTCTAACCACCAGACACCACTCCCCTCCCAGAGCTGGGGACAGAACCCAGGAGTCCTGGCTCCCAGCCCCTCCCGCCCGCTCCAACCCACCAGCCCCCACTCCCCTCCCAGAGCTGGGGACAGAACCCAGGAGTCCTGCTCCCAGCCCCCCTGCTCTCACCCACCAGCCCCCACTCCCCTCCCTGAGCTGGGGAGAGAACCCAGGAGTCCTGCTCCCAGAGTCTAACCAGTAGACCTCACACCTTGAAGAATCGGGAATAGAACCTAGGTCTCCTGATGTTATGGACTGGCCCACACAGCGATTCATGGGCCGCGGACCGGAGTTACTAGGTCAGACTATGGTGGAACTGTAGCTTTGCTAGGGCTGGTCAGTGGGAGAGGGTCTGTAAGGAAGCCCACAGGCAGCTCCTCAGCCCAGCCCCAGGACGACCAGCTCCAGAGAGCAGGGGGCGAGCGTTAAAGGCCACGAGGCAGGTTCTGTACCTAAGGAGAACGGCACGAAGGCGTCGTTCTTCTTAAAGCGGCCGTTCTCGTCCAGGAAATGCCCCGGGTTGAATTCTTCTGGGTGGCTGAAGTATTTCGCGTCTCGTAGGACAGAGCCCAGTAAGGGGAACACGTTGGTGCCCTGGGGAAATGGAGAAGAGAGAGGTAAGAATTAAGTACACCTGTATCTCTTCTAACCTCAACCTCCACCCACCCATAGGAGATACCCCGAGAGTGCCCATGAGAGCCGCTATTCCGGGGATCACGATGGGGCATATTGTTTTATCTGTGTAAACAGGACATAAAGACAGTCTGGGATTCCCCAGACCCTGGTGTCCTGAGTAGTGGTGTGAGCGGTGGGATACATACCTACGCCTCCTTTGGCGAGACTGGAGGGTTCCGTAAAATCTTGACCCACGGCTGACGGTTGGGGCAGTCGGCCCCTTCCTCCGTAGGGCTGTTTATTCTCGGTTTGGGCGGATCGTTTATTCCTGTGACGCCGTTCTTGGGGGAAGTTTGTGTCGCCAGAAAGGGGGACAGATGTTTGCACCCACTGTCGCTTTCTAGTCCCTACGAACATCTGGGGCGATTCAGACACCTGGGGCTCAGCCCCAAACCACCTTTCCCTTTGCAAAAGCAACCCCTCGATTTCAACCCTGCCCGTTCGCCCCCTGGCCCCGCACCTTGGGGAGGGTGTACCCCCGGAACTGGGTGTCCCGGATCACCGTGTGCGGCACCCCCATGGGCACGATATCCGTCACCCTCTGGATCTCGTGGATCACCGCGTCCGTGTAGGGCATCTTCATACGGTCCTCGCTGGCGGGGACGCGGTTGCGGCCGATGACGTGGTCGATTTCCTGGTGCACCTTTTCTGTGGAGAGGCGGGCGGAGCTCTGCGGGAACCGCGCGGGCACCACGGCCCCCAGGCCACATGGGGGAGCGGCCGGGGGTCACGGCACTAAAGGCCCCACCAATCCCGCTGCGTGACGGGGCTGACCTGGTGCCACGGGGGGCTTCTACTGGCGCTGGCCGCTGAAGCAATTAATAGTTTAGAGAAAGAGCCGGGCACGGGGTGGGAGCGGCCACCAGCGGGAATTCTGGGGCAGCCCAGGGCAGCGGTTGCAGATTTCGGTGGGGCTAGCAGGGTGCGGGTCAGGGGGGTGTATTTGGGGCAGCCGACCCTGGCTGACGGAGCCCCCGACCTGCAGGCTTATCGGCCATGTCCACGGGTCGGGCGCTAGCAGTCACTGGAATCCCATTGCAAAGGGCTGGAACGCGTGCGTGCGAGTTTGCGTGTGACCCACACTAACCCGTCGAGCGGCCGGTCCTTTAGCAGAGGCAGTTTTTAGAGGGTTCATTCTACGCAGAGAGAACTCACCAAGGGCCTCATTCGACGCACATTAGTGGGTCCGAATGCCGCTGCCCTCTGCAGGGTGGGAATGAACTGCCTATGTGCCATAGCCCCTACACTGCAGTTAATGGAGATTCTCCTTATCCAGTGATAGGGGCCTGGGCAGAAGGATCTGGGTTCCAGCCCTGTAGCCAATCATAAAAGCTCGAGGTAGCTCATGGAAAACTCGCATCCCA
This sequence comes from Platysternon megacephalum, assembly GCA_003942145.1. NCBI lineage: Eukaryota > Metazoa > Chordata > Testudines > Platysternidae > Platysternon > Platysternon megacephalum. Next base: position 1,156,012 of record QXTE01000329.1, on the reverse strand, counting down.
CTCACTAAACGATCCAGCCTTTTCCTTCCTTTACCTTCGACTTCCGGGTACTTCATGAGGAGGAGGAAGCCGTAGCGCAGGGTGGAGCTGACGGTCTCCGTGCCGGCGAAGAACAAGTTGAGCGTGGTGAGCACCAAGTTGTTGGTGTTGAATTCACTGCTGGGGGTTTTCTTTTCCTGGGGGAGACGGACACAGGAAAGGACGGTGGATGACATCCCTGGATACAGGAGGGTGTGACTGTGGGCACGGCCTCCTGACACGAACACCTCGGCAGCCCACCGGAGACGTGTCATGACAAGGCGCAGGGGAGGGCCGGCAGGTCTGTGGAACGCTTACCGGGGGTCGGCAGAGAGCGGGCTGGGCGCATGGGGTCAGCACAGAGCCATAGCTCGCTTTTAGAGATCTCAGAGTGCTTTACGAAGGCGGTAAGCGTCATTAGCCCCATTTTACACATGGGGAAACTGAGGCACGGACTTACCCATGGGAGAGCCGGGCATTGAACCTAGGTATCCTGCGTGCCCGGCATCTCTGCTCTGCTGTTATGGTATCAGAGAAGCACCTCCGGCAGGGCCCCACTGCTCGGGGCGCTGCAGACACCGCGCGCGAGAGAGTCTCCCTGCCCCTCAGGGCTCAGTCTGACTAGCCAGAGGAAGGAGCAGGAGCCCCAGAGGCCCACGGAGAGGCAGGGACTCATGCAGGGAGCCTGTGGCTGAGCTGGGATTTGAACCCAGGTCTCCTGAGTCTCGGTCCGAGGCCGTAACCACAAGCTCCCTGTGTTATTGGCAGTATTTATTATTATCTGCTTCACTGCAGCACCAAGGAACCCGAATCAAGGAGTAGGCCCCCATTGTGCCAGGCGCTGTACGTTTTATTGCTATTCGGTGGATTACGGTAGCACCGCCCCAGTCCCGGAGCAGGACATCATGGTGTCAGGTGCTGTACGTTTTCTTGCTATTCGGTGGATTATGGTAGCACTGCCCCAGTCCCAGACCAGGACGTCATGGTGCCAGGTGCTGTACGTTTTATTGCTATTAGGTGGATTACGGTAGCACCGCCCCAATCCCGGACCAGGACATCATGGTGTCAGGTGCTGTACGTTTTCTTGCTATTCGGTGGATTATGGTAGCACTGCCCCAGTCCCAGACCAGGACGTCATGGTGTCAGGCGCTGTATGTCCTTTTTCCTATGAGGGGGATTACGGTAGCACCGCCCCAGTCCCGGACCAGGACATCATGGTGTCAGGCGCTGTACGTTTTATTGCTATCAGGTGGTTTACGGTAGCCCCGCCCCAGTCCTGGACCAGGACGTCATGGTGTCAGTGCTGTACGTTTTATTGCTATCAGGTGGATTACGGTAGCACCGCCCCAGTCCTGGACCAGGACGTCATGGTGTCAGTGCTGTACGTTTTATTGCTATCAGGTGGATTACGGTAGCACCGCCCCAGTCCCGCACCAGGACGTCATGGTGTCAGGTGCTGTACGTTTTATTGTTATTTGGTGGATTACGGTAGCACCGCCCCAGTCCCAGACCAGGACGTCATGGTGTCAGGCGCTGTACGTTTTATTGCTCTTAGGTGGATTACGGTAGCACCGCCCCAGTCCTGGACCAGGACGTCATGGTGTCAGGCGCTGTACGCTTTATTGCTATTCGGTGGATTCCGGTAGCACCGCCCCAGTCCCGGACAGGGTGCCAGGCGCTGTCCAAACACAGCCCCTGCCCCAAGAGCTCCCAAGCCGGAAGGTTTGCAGCCCCCCGAGCCGGTACCTTTTCCATCTGGATGAGGAAGCAGTCGATGAAATCCCGCGGGGCGCTGGGGTCGAGCGAGGCCTGGTTGATCTTCACCCGCTCGGCGATGAAGGCCTTGAGGTCCTCGATGAGGTGGTAGATGCGGTGGTGGCGCCCGGGCAGGTACTGCATGACGCAGGAGTACATGTCGTAGAGCTGCACGGGGGCAGGAGCCGGGTTCACTGATCGCCCACGGAGCTGAGCCAGCTGGGGCGGGGGCAAGTAATCAGCCCCACCCAGACCAGCTCCTGCCTCGCCTCAACTTCCCAACACAGATCATGTCTGCAGCCAGGCCTCCCGCCCCCTGCCAGGCTCTTCCCCGAACAGGGCCGGCTGCTCCCACCCCCCCGGGGCCTTTAAAGGGACAGCGCATCCTCTGCGGCTTTCCCACAGCTGCGTTGCGGCTTCAAGGATCTGACGTCCTGTAGATCCGAGACCAAACCACCTCCCCACAGAGCCCGTGACTTCTGTGTTCGCCAGACGGCGTCTTTTCGAAAGACCGCCAGCCTGGCTGTAATGAACCCACCCCATCCGTAGGCCCGTCCTTGGCCACGGGTGGGAATTCTTTGCCCGGCGGTACCTGGGCCCAGGGCGTGCTCATCTCTACGAAGGTCTCATTGATCATGCGCAGCAGGGACAGAAACGTCGCGTCCTCGTAGTCGAAGCGGCTGCCGAAGACGACGGCGCTGATGACGTTGGCGACCGTGCGGCTCAGGAAGAAGATCGGGTCAAAGGGCAAACCTGACACGGACACAAGAGGAGGCGGCGGACATTCGGCGATTGACCCGCCCACTTGCTGTGACCCCGCCCCTTCTTGGGGTGGCGGCAGTAGCGGCGCCAGCTTTGCTGGCGCCCTAGGCGGCGGAAGGTCCCGCCCCCGAAATCCCGCCCCCAACAGCGGCGGCGGAAGGTCCCGCCCCCAAATTTTTACGGGCGGCGGGGGCGCAGGCGCCCCCAAAATAGCAGCGCCCTAGGCGACCACCTAGGTCGCCTAATGGAAGCGCCGGCCCTGGGTGGCGGCTGCAAGGTCGAGAGTGGCAACTCACACCTCTTGGAGCAATCGTTTCAGGCTCTCTGCAAACTCAGGCAGAAAGCACAGCATTGTTTATAGCTGGGTCACCTTTTCAAGCCTCTAGAAACTTGAATAGTATACACACACACACACAGACACACACACACACACATACACACACATACACACACAGACAGACACACACAGACAGACAGACACACACACACACACACAGTCACACACACACACACATACACAGACACACACACACAGACACACAGACAGACAGACACAGACACAGACACACAGACACACAGACACACACACACACACACACACACACACAGACACACACACACACACACTGAGATTCTGATTCCGCGGGACACCCGGCGCTGGGGGCGTGGGGTGCCCCTTAAATTCTAGCAAAAGCATTATGCCAATTCATTAGCGAGGCTTCCGATCCTCCTAGAAACGGAGGCACAAAGCAGGGGCGGGAGCGACACAGAAACGGGGGCAGAGGCGGGAGTAGAAGCCTTGTTTGTATTCCAGGCTCCCAGACCCATGTTCAGGCCACTAGGCAACACTGCCCCTTGGCTACCTCCTGAGTTGCTGGGCTCGGGTCATCAAATGCAGCTAATTAGCACTACAGCCCAGCTGCGAAGGAGTGAGTCTGTCTGCTCTCCGGCTCGTTTGCTCCTTGATCATGGGGCCTAGCACGGGGGGAGAGGCGGGGTGTCTCGTGGGACAGGCCCGGGCTGGGGGAATGAGGAGTGATGGGATCTAGCCCCACCTGTTGCACAATCGAAAGGTATTTATATGGGCCCCCGTCTTATCCTAGCATCTAATCACCTCACCCGCTTCAACGGTCACAACCCCGCCCGCCCCAAAGCAGGGCTCTGTGTCTGCAGGAGCTGGGTCAATAAATGATGGCACCTCCCCCACCTTGTCTCCCTAACCTCTCCCCCCGGCAAGGTACTGCTATCAAACCCCTTTTACAGCGGGGGAAACTGAGGCACAGCGCCTCCTCCAAGGTCACCTGGGAAGGCTGCGGCAGAGGCAGGAACTGCTCACAGCTCAGGCTCCCGCCCTCAGCACCGGGCCACNCACACACACACACAGACACACACACACACACATACACACACATACACACACAGACAGACACACACAGACAGACAGACACACACACACACACACAGTCACACACACACACACATACACAGACACACACACACAGACACACAGACAGACAGACACAGACACAGACACACAGACACACAGACACACACACACACACACACACACACACAGACACACACACACACACACTGAGATTCTGATTCCGCGGGACACCCGGCGCTGGGGGCGTGGGGTGCCCCTTAAATTCTAGCAAAAGCATTATGCCAATTCATTAGCGAGGCTTCCGATCCTCCTAGAAACGGAGGCACAAAGCAGGGGCGGGAGCGACACAGAAACGGGGGCAGAGGCGGGAGTAGAAGCCTTGTTTGTATTCCAGGCTCCCAGACCCATGTTCAGGCCACTAGGCAACACTGCCCCTTGGCTACCTCCTGAGTTGCTGGGCTCGGGTCATCAAATGCAGCTAATTAGCACTACAGCCCAGCTGCGAAGGAGTGAGTCTGTCTGCTCTCCGGCTCGTTTGCTCCTTGATCATGGGGCCTAGCACGGGGGGAGAGGCGGGGTGTCTCGTGGGACAGGCCCGGGCTGGGGGAATGAGGAGTGATGGGATCTAGCCCCACCTGTTGCACAATCGAAAGGTATTTATATGGGCCCCCGTCTTATCCTAGCATCTAATCACCTCACCCGCTTCAACGGTCACAACCCCGCCCGCCCCAAAGCAGGGCTCTGTGTCTGCAGGAGCTGGGTCAATAAATGATGGCACCTCCCCCACCTTGTCTCCCTAACCTCTCCCCCCGGCAAGGTACTGCTATCAAACCCCTTTTACAGCGGGGGAAACTGAGGCACAGCGCCTCCTCCAAGGTCACCTGGGAAGGCTGCGGCAGAGGCAGGAACTGCTCACAGCTCAGGCTCCCGCCCTCAGCACCGGGCCACGCTCCCTCTGCCGCTCCCGTGTGACCGGATGAGTCCCTTCCTCTCGCTCCGTGCCTCGGTTTCCCCTTCTGTAAACTGGGGAGAATCGTCCTGCCCAGGGGAGGGTGAGTACCAGGGAGGTGCTCGGTTGCCATGGCGACATCGGCCCGATAAATACCTCGACCAGGAGAAAGGGTGGGTGATAAAGCGGGTGTAAAGCCGCTCCCCGGCCCTGGCCCTGGCCTCGGGTGCTCCGGGGGGGAGGGACGCAAACGCGCAGACCTCGGGTTTTCCGGAGCGCCTCCAGCAGGAACTGGGCCTCCTCCTGGATCCGCTCCTCGATGGATCGCTTCCCCATGCCGAAGTTCCTCAGCGCGGTGAGGGAGAACCGGCGCAGCTGGCGCCACCGCTCCCCGTTGGCCAAAGCCACCCCTGGGAACGGCGGGCGAGAGCCACGGGAGTCAGCGCTGGGAACGCCCCCTGCCGAGCCCCCCATCCTGCTCCCCCCCGGCGCCACTGTGCCCCCTGCCGAGCCCCCCATCCTGCTCCCCCCCGCGCCGCTGTGCCCCTGCCGGGGAGAGCACCCCCTGCCGAGCCCCCCATCCCGCTCCCCCCCGCGCCGCTGTGCCCCTGCCGAGCCCCCCATCCCGCTCCCCCCCGCGCCGCTGTGCCCCTGCCGGGGAGAGCGCCCCC
>QXTE01000329.1:1045549-1130562 GCA_003942145.1 Platysternon megacephalum | reverse complement strand
AAACAATAGGCTTAATTCTCCTTCCTCTAAACATCATGGCAATTAGCACAGGGTAATTTATCCATTAAACAGTTCAGCTACAGGTTACTACAACCTTCAAAGAGACATATAGACAATAATACTATTTCACTCAAGTATCATAAATGTTAATACTACTTTTTTGATCTTTGAATTAAAGTTATAGCAATAGACAAGACTTGTTTGCTGACATCACAAGACCTGAGCAAACATCTCCCCTTGAGATTTCTAACAATGCAGACTTGCATTTCAAAGCTCTATTCATTTACCTAGCTTCCTAACCAGTCCTTAAGGTTCATCCCTAGGTCAGGTTATTCTGTGAGTTAATTAACTCTTTCTGGCCCTGTCACCTTTCATGAAATATTATATTACACTCATAACGTCACACCCATAGACACCCCTCCATCCACACATCCATCCATCCCTGCCCATAGACACCCCTCCATCCACCCATCCATCCATCCCTCCATCCATCCATCCCTGCCCATAGACACCCCTGGGACACTGAGCCAGAAAGGCTTAATTACCCACCCTCTACCTTTCAGGACATATGAAGGAAGGAGGTGAATGGGGATCAGGGCTATTCGTTGGCCATGGCTAGCAGCGCCATGTTCGAGCGGTGAGAGTTTTGCAATGGGGACTCATACAATGGGAGAACTGGAAGAAGACAGTGAGTGTGGCAGTCTCTGTTTACTTAGATCTTGTTCGAGGTTAACAATGGCACCAGCCAGCTCCTCTCTGTCCCTGCGTTCTAGTCCCTCAAAGAGCAAAAGGGAAGATTAACCAAAAAGAAATAGTAGAATTGTCCCAGTCTAGCTCAAGGGCCAAGAGCTGGGGATCTGGCCCCATTGACTTCAGTGGAGGCACGGCCCATTCACACCAGCTGGGATCTGGCCCCAAAATTCTGCTTATTCATCCTTGTAACCTCGGGATCATGGCAATCTGTATTGCTTTTCCCCTCTGTTTTTCTTTAGTTTGTTTTGTTTTGCTAGTCGATTCACCATTAACCTCCCTCTTATCAACAAGTGGATTGCACATTAAGTCCATCGGTTAACAGATGATTAAAGACCGTGAATGAACTTGGCTGACACATAAGGAGCTTGCAACTCTAGCGCGGCATTACGCTCACTTCGATTTCAATGAGGTCTATTCGTGTAAATCCGGCACGCGCCCTATGAGTGCAGCAGCGCCATTCGGTCTGGAGCAGGGCAGCGTATTAGGGTCAAGTGGTGGAGCTCTGTTGTACAGTTACCCTCATTCACACCAGCTGGGATCTGACCCCACTGACTCCAATGGAGCCACGGCCCATTCACACCAGCTGGGATCTGATCCCATTGACCCCAGCGGAGCCACGGCCCATTCACACCAGCTGGGATCTGAACCCATTGACCCCAGCGGAGCCACGGCCCATTCACACCAGCTGGGCTCTGCCCCCCTGACTCCAATGGAGCCACGGCCCATTCACACCAACTGGGATCTTGCCCCATTGACTCCAATGGACCCACGGCCCATTCACACCAGCTGGGATCCGGCCCCATTGACTCCAATGGAGCCACGGCCCATTCACACCAGCTGGGGTCTGACCCCACTGACTCCAATGGAGCCACGTCCCATTCACAGCAGCTGGGGTCTGACCCCACTGACTCCAATGGAGCCACGTCCCATTCACACCAGCTGGGCTTTGACCCCATTGACTCCAATGGAGCCACGGCCCATTCTCACCAGCTGGGCTCTGATCCCATTGACCCCAGCGGAGCCACGGCCCATTCACACCAGCTGGGCTCTGCCCCCCTGACTCCAATGGAGCCACGGCCCATTCTCACCAGCTGGGCTCTGATCCCATTGACCCCAGCGGAGCCACGGCCCATTCACACCAGCTGGGATTTGACCTCATTGACTCCAATGGAGCCACGGCCCATTCTCACCAGCTGGGCTCTGATCCCATTGACCCCAGCGGAGCCACGGCCCATTCACACCAGCTGGGGCTCAAGCCCCATTGACTCCAATGGAGCCACGGCCCATTCTCACCAGCTGGGCTCTGATCCCATTGACCCCAGCGGAGCCACGGCCCATTCACACCAGCTGGGGGCTGACCCCCTTGACTCCAATGGAGCCACGGCCCATTCTCACCAGCTGGGCTCTGATCCCATTGACCCCAGCGGAGCCACGGCCCATTCACACCAGCTGGGGCTCAAGCCCCACTGACCCCAATGGAGCCACCGCCCATTCACACCAGCTGGGGCTCAAGCCCCATTGACCCCAATGGAGCCACGGCCCATTCACACCAACTGGGATCTTGCCCCATTGACTCCAATGGACCCACGGCCCATTCACACCAGCTGGGATTTGACCTCATTGACTCCAATGGAGCCACGGCCCATTCACACCAGCTGGGGCTCAAGCCCCACAATTCATTATCAGTGTAGCTCCTCAGGTTGTGATGAAATCAGCCGGGCGCCGACACAGGTTTGCTGCTACGGCGTCTGTAGCTCGTAAGCTTTCGGTCGGGGTGAAAGGTTTGTAGCCTGTCTGTTCTTCATAACTCTCTGCTCTTTCGGATTTCATCCCTAGCAGTGCTTGGTCCGTTCTCGAAGTCCCGCGGCATTGGTCGCTAAGGACCATTGGTCGCCAGCTGAGCTTTCTGATAGGATGACAGGTCCTCATTAAGGGTTGGCTAGCGAGTTGTGAAAATACACACGTCTACAGAATGCAGCCTGGGGCTGGCAAAGGTTTTCACTAGTAGCCAGGAACTGTCCACTTGCAGCTGGGGTAACCGTAGCATTCAGTCTGAACAGGTATCGGGGGGAGCCGTGCTCGTCTGTATCCACAAAAACAACGAGGAGTCTGGTGGCACCTTAAAGACTAACAGATTTATTTGGGCATAAGCTTTCGTGGGTAAAAAACCCACTTCTTCAGATGCCTGGAGTGCGAGTTCCAGAGGCAGGCAGTACACACTGACCCATGGAGAGACGGGAGTCACCTCACAAGCGGAGACCCAGCACTGACAGGGCCAATTCCAGCAGGGGGGATGTGGGCCACTCCCAAAAATAGATGAGGAGGTGTCAAGTCCAGGAGAGGCAAAGCTGCTTCTGTAATGAGCCAGCCACTCCCAGGCCCTATTCAAGCCCCAATTAATGGTGTTAAAGTTGCAAATGAATTTTAGTTCTGCAGTTTCTCTTTGAAGTCTGTTTCTGAAGTTTTTTTGTTCAAGTATATTTTGTTGACGTGCCAGCAATGCCCCTCTGCCATGTACATTGGCCAAACCGGACAGTCCCTACGTAAAAGAATAAATGGACACAAATCGGACATCAGGAATGGAAACATACAAAAGCCAGTAGGAGAACACTTCAATCTCCCTGGACATTCGATAACAGATTTAAAAGTAGCCATCCTTGAAAAAAAACAAAAACTTCAGAAACAGACTTCAAAGAGAAACTGCAGAACTAAAATTCATTTGCAAATTTAACACCATTAATTGGGGCTTGAATAGGGCCTGGGAGTGGCTGGCTCATTACAGAAGCAGCTTTGCCTCTCCTGGACTTGACACCTCCTCATCTATTTTTGGGAGTGGCCCACATCCCCCCTGCTGGAATTGGCCCTGTCAGCGCTGGGTCTCCGCTTGTGAGGTGACTCCCGTCTCTCCATGGGTCAGTGTGTACTGCCTGCCTCTGGAACTCGCACTCCAGGCATCTGAAGAAGTGGGTTTTTTACCCACGAAAGCTTATGCCCAAATAAATCTGTTAGTCTTTAAGGTGCCACCAGACTCCTCGTTGTTTTTGTGGATACAGACGAGCACGGCTCCCCCCGATACCTGNCTTGCTGGCGCCCTGGGCATAACCAGACCAGGGCTTGGCAGAAGAGCAATGCAGTCCAGCAAGCCGAGGATACCCGCTGGGTGCAAAAAACCCCCCCAGATCTCGCCAGTAGCTCTGTAAACAGATTTCTAGGCGATTGCACCAGCACTGCCCGACCCCTCCGGAGATAAGGAGCGATTGACAGGATAATGGAGGACGGTGTTTTGTTCCAACAGGCAGGTAGGAGGAGAAGGGGGGTCACCAGGAATGCCGGGATCGGGAGATGTAACGTCTTTGTATCAGTGCATGAAAGGAGACGTCCTAGGAGGGGCATCTCTGTGGGCGACAGGACCCTGGTGTCCCACTGAGCCTTTGCCACTGTCCCGGGCAGACGCTCAGTGGGGGAGGGATAGCTCAGTGGTTTGAGCATTGGCCTGCTAAACCCAGGGTTGTGAGTTCAATCCTTGAGGGGGCCACTTAGGGATCTGGGGCAAAATTGGTCTTGCTAGTGAAGGCAGGGGTCTGGACTCGATGACCCTTCGGGGTCCCTTCCAGCTCTAGGAGATAGGTATATCTCCATATATTATTATTATTATTATTACCCATCGGACAGGCGCTAGGACCGTGCTTTGCTGACAAGAAACCTGGCCGAGCGCCTTGGCCACCGATCCGAGCCCGGGATCCGTCCTCACGGAAAGCCTGGAGGGCTGCTGGCTCGGTGACTGCCCAGCCCGCGCGGGCGCTCCGAGAACAGCAGCGCCCGGCACAAGCCGGCCACGTCGGCAGCTCGCCGCGGCGTGGACCCCTGGGCCGCGCCGAGCACCTTCCCCGGGCCTGGCGGAGAGCTCCACGGAGCTGGCAAGTTCGGCCCCAGCCCGTGATTCTCACAGCAGCTGGTGACCGTGCAGGGGCAGTGTTACAGCACAGGCCGGTGCACACTCGCTTTGCACGCCCACAGCTCGCCCCGGTGCAAACAGACAGGGGAGCTGCTGTACGTCTGCGGCTGCACACACAACCTGGCAGTGACCTGCGGGGGAGGTTTGGGGCAAACTCAGCCAGTCCTTCCTCAGCCGCTGGCTGTGAGCTCCCCTCCGCCCGAGCAAGGACAGAGTCTACAGCGGGTCCTGGCGTCAGTATTTGGCTCTGGAAAGTGGGGGAATGACGCAGCAGAAAAAATGCAAACAGCTGCCCTCATCCATCGTACACAACTGGGGAGAGAACCCAGGAGTCCTGGCTCCCAGCCCCCCCTGCTCTAACCCACCAGCCCCCACACCCCTCCCAGAGCGGGGGAGAGAACCCAGGAGCCCTGGCTCCCACCCCCCTGCTCTAACCACTAGACCCCACTCCCCTCCCAGAGCCGGGATAGAACCCAGGAGTCCTGGCTCCCACCCCCCCGTTCTAACCACTAGACCCTGTAGTAGGATAGGAGGGAGATCCGGCTGGGGCTGTCCAGAGCATCACAGCTCGTAAAGCCCTGGTGTAACTCGCTGCTTTACAAGCCCATTGGATGCATCGCTGGCCTACCAAGTCCGGCACCAGCCTCAGTTTCCACACGGATTTCAGCCGTGGGGCGGGGAGCCTGGCAGGGGGCGGCGGGCAGAGGCTCAGACAGCGGCAGGTATCAGCGAGGGCAGTGAGGGAACCGAGCTCAGGAGCAGACCGGGTTGGCACAGACACGCACAGCGCCTGGCGCAGCTTTGCCCCCACAGGATCCCGCCTGGCCGGTTCGGGGTGACAGATCGCGGAGGGTTTGAAGGCCGGGGGGACGGAGCGGTGACCCCCATTGTACGAGGAAAGGGCACCGGGGCTGAATGCAGCAGGCCCTGCTTGGGGCGGGGGGGGCACCTCACTGGCTACGCGGGGGGCGGGGATGCCAAGGGGGGGGTTCTCCCTGGGAGTACAAACTCTGCGTACAAAGCCCTAGGGACCGTTGGAGCCGCCCCTCGCCAGCGGGGCAGGACAGAGCTGATGACACTCAAGGCAGAGTCCTTCTTTCTGGCTGGGGCTCGTAGAGCGGGGAGCGGGCCTGGGGGCACAGCGAAGGACACCCCCGAGATTGCACTGGCTGAATCCCCCGAGTGGCGGTGGCCAGCGGTGGGTGGGAGCCAGTTGCATTGTTCGATCCCCCGTGAACGCACCTCTGAACTCTGGCTCTTCGCTAGCCGACTGACTTGGGGGGCAGGGAAGGGGGGTGGCGTGTTAAAGGGACAGTCCTTCCTTTTCCCTTTCGCGAGCAGGGAAGTCCTGCCTCTTAGAGCAGCCTAGGGAGGGCGGGAGGTTTTCCCAGGTCACGGGGTAGGGGCTGGAGCCGGTTCTGTTTGTTATTATTAAGAGCAAACCCTCGGGACTGACCCGGGCCTTGGCTGCCGGCTCCACCTGGCAGAAGGGTCACACGAGTCAGAATGAAACAGACGCAGTCCCCTGAGCTTGTGTGTACAATGGACAGCTCCCCCCCCCCCGCACACACGGTGCTCCCCCGCGGGAGAAGCAGAGAGAGAAAGAACCACGAGGACACATGTCAGTCGTGTGCCTTAACGCACAGCCGGTGATGAGGACGCCTGGCTTCGTACGCTTAGTATTACAGGGGTTATGGCTGCATCTTGAGGCCTCGACCGGGATCAGGGCCCCGTCACGCCGGGCGCTGCCCAGACCCCAACCGAGATCAGGGCCCCGTCGCGCCGGGCGCTGCCCAGACCCCAGCCGAGATCGGGGCCCCGTCGCGCCGGGCGCTGCCCAGACCCCGGCCGAGTTCGGGGCCCTGTCGCGCCGGGCGCTGCCCAGACCCCAGCCGAGATCGGGGCCCTGTCACGCCGGGCGCTGCCCAGACCCCAACCGAGATCAGGGCCCCGTCGCGCCGGGCGCTGCCCAGACCCCAACCAAGATCAGGGCCTTCACAAATGGGGAAACTGAGGCACAGAGGGGCAGGTGCTTGCCCAAGGTCTCACAGGGACTCTGTGGCAGAGAAGAATTGAAGCCAGATCTCCCGAGTCTCAGCCCAGAGCTTTCACCACAAGACCTTCCTCTCAGTCCCCTTACAGGGGGAATGGACGACCCAAAGCCGTATCCTGGCTGGATCGCCCAGCGGTTGAGTCCTTCAAGCACCCACCGTCGCTTTGGTCTGATCCAAACCCGCTCTCGGCTGCGCCCATGTTTAAACAACGCCAGCGGCCCCAGATAAGAACCGGACGCACCCGACGCACGTTACAACCCCTCCTGGGTAAATACCACCCAACCGGCCTGAAACCAGTGAGTATAAAGCCTGGGATCCCCAGGCTGCCGGGACGCCTCCTCCGAGCAGCTCGGCTGTTTCTCGTCGATCCTACGGCCAGAGCGGGATTATTTTGATCATCCAGTCGGAGTTCCCGCAGAACGCGGGCCAGAGACCTCTCCCGGCTGACGTCCGAGACACACAACCGCAGGACCCGATGGGGGGCGGATACATAACCACTCTTCTGCTGCTGGTCTGTATTTCCGGCCTGATCTACCTCCTCGTGCGCAGACCGAGGTCCCGAAGAAGCCACCTTCCCCCCGGCCCCGCTCCCCTGCCTTTCCTGGGCAACGCGCTACAGCTGAAAGCTGAGGGGCTGGTGAATTCGCTCAGGGAGGTAGGTCACGTCTGCCCGCATCCCGCGTTTGCTCTTCCCAGGGAGCGGTTAGGAGCCTGCTACTGCGGCGGTGAAAGAAATCACCGCCACCGGGAACCGTTCCCGCACGAGGAGAAGTGTTTGCTGCGGTATCCTCGGCTCAGATTCTCTCCCCTGTGCTGCGGGGCGGCATGGCCTCTGGATTTATTTCCCCCCTTATTACGGAGGCCCGGGAGCCCCAAGCAATGCTGACGACCCCGGTGCGTTAGGCGCTGTACGTCCATATAGCGCGGAACACCGGGCGAGGGATGCACTCTGCCCCAGAGGTCGCCGCATCTCAGCTTTGTGTGCTGTTGCACAGGCTCGGGTGGATATTTGGGGCCAAGGAGAGTTTAGGGGCTGGGTGGGGTGAGCGAGCGTGGGGGAGGACACGGGGCGGTGGCTTGTATAGATAAATAACCGTGAAAGGTTTTTCGCACGGTTCACCAGCCGAGCCGGGCGGCGGCTGCACGAAGAGGGTGCCAGCGAGAAAACCGACGGATACGCTCAGCGACTGCAAACCAGGGGCGTCACTTCAGAAAAATGCGGAGGAGGCGGGCGGGCGGGAATTTGTGTCAGCGGGTAGACCGTGACGTGGGATTAGATTATAGCCTGCAACGTCTGGCCGGGGAAGAGGGCAAAACGCGGCGCGTGCAGGCCTATGAAAAGCCGGGCATGGGGGCAAAGCAAGGTCCGGGAGGGGGGCAACTGCCCCATAGCAAATCACGCCCCTGCAACAGACTAGCGCCTGGGGACGGATTCAGCTCCCAATTCCGCCCCCCGCCCTGCTTCCGCCCGCAGCTCAGGGACAAGTACGGCCCGGTCTTCACGGTTCATCTGGGTCCCCGGCGGGTCGTGGTCCTGTGGGGGTACGAGGCCGTGAAGGAGGCCCTGGAGTGTCGAGCCGACGAGTTCAGCGGGAGAGGGAAGCTGGCGGCCTTCGAGGAGCTTGTCCAGGGGTTTGGTGAGTTCTGCAGGCCACATATAAGGCATGTGATCTGATGGCTGGGAGCCCGGACTCCTGGGTTCTCTCCCCGGCTCTGGGGGGGGAGTGGGGTCTAGTGGTTAGAGCAGGGGGGGCTGGGAGCCAGGACTCCTGGGTTCTCTCCCCGACTCTGGGAGGGGAGTGGGGTCTAGTGGTTAGAGCAGGGGGGGCTGGGAGCCAGGACTCCTGGGTTCTCTCCCCGGTTCCGTCACTGACTCAGTGAGTCAGCTTGGGCACGTCGACCTCTGTCTCCTTTCCCCCAGCTACAGACTCACCAGTGGGGCTGGGAGGTCATTGAACGCGCGTGTCTCACACGCACGGAGCACCTTGGCGTGCCAGCAATGCGCGGTGTTCTCACCAGCGCTCTGCAGAGGCAGCGCTGCCCACGCCCCTCCAGGCTGGCCAGTCGCCGCGCTCCCGGTTCCCTTTCCTGTGCCCTTGACGGGACGCTTCGCACAATCCTCCGATCCCCAGGGCTGCTCTTCGCCAACGGGGAGCGGTGGCGGCAGCTGCGCCGGTTCTCCCTCGCCACGCTGCAGGACGCCGGCCCGGGGAAGCAGAGCGTGGAGGAGCAGATCCAGGAGGAGGCCCAGCGCCTGGTGGAGGAGTTCAGGAAAACCAAGGGTTCGTCTATTTCTGGGTTCCTCTGTCCGGCCGGGTCAGGGTCTGGGGAGCAGCTGCGGGGGTTCCCCATTCATGCCCTACCCTATGCCCCTCCCTGCTGGAAGCCATCAGATGTTCTGGTACCAACGCTGCTGGACGGGCTGAATGTCCCATCCCCTCTTCTCCTTCCAGGTTCGCCCTTCGACCCCACCTTCTTCCTGAGCCGCTCGGCCTCCAGCGTCATCTGCTCCATCGTCTTCGGCCAGCGCTTCGATTACACGGACAAGAGCTTCCTCGACTTTCTGGCCAAGACCAACCAGGTCTTCGTGCGGCTGAGCTCCACCTGGGGACAGGTGAGCGGCCCAGGAGCCAGGGATAGGACCCAGAGCTCCCAGACACCCCCTGGAGGAGGATCCCCAGGGGGCCACCCCGGCCCCCTTTATCCTGCAGGAGTGGGGCAGAGAAGCCTGAGAATCAGCCCCACAGGCTCCTAGACGTGGGGCTGGAAGGGACCTCAAGAGGTCACCGAGTCCAGCCCCCTGCGCTCAGGCAGGACCAAGTCAACCTAGATTGATCCCGGCGGGCGTCTCCCCAACTCGTCGTTAAAAACCTCCAGTGTCGGGGATTCCACAACCCCCTACGTCACCTGTTCTCAACTCCCCGGAGCGTTGGAAAGTTTTTCCTAATCTCTAACCAAAAATTCCCGTGTCACCGAGCAAGCCCTTTACTTCTTGTCCTACCCTCAGGGTATCACTGGCCTCTTTCATAGAGTCATAGGGTTAGAAGGGACTGCAAGCCGGGGGGGCCGGGGGGCCATGGCCCCATCACTTTTAAATAAGGGCGAGCGATGGGGGGGAGGGGCAGAGAGGAGCAAGTGGGGGGTGGGGTCTGGGGGGGAAGAGGCGGCATGGGAGAACTACAGGAAACGGGAAATATACAAGGAGATCAGACTAGAGAGTAATCTTCTGGCCTTGAAACCTCTGAAACCCTGGCGCTCGAGAGAAGCCGAGTTTGGAATGTCCCACGTGCGTCCCCCTGGTTTTCTCTGCCCTATATATTATGTTCACGACAGACCGATAGAGAGGTTGGATAAAAGCATCAAACACTCTTGCAGGAAGGTGGCAATGTAACCCCGTTTCGGAGAATTCGGAACGATAACACACGAGAACCCAGAAACAGAGAGAGACAAAACAGGCTGCTCTTCAAGCACCGAGGCACAGCTCCCTCCCCCCTCCAGGCTGTCTGTGATCAGACGCTTCCCTGTAAAGCCACATGCCTGCCAGCAGGACTAGGAAACCCCGGAGCATTTAAAGCTGCCCCATTTTAACACGGTTTTCCATACCCCACTCTACAGCTCTACGAGATGTTTTCCTGCGTCATGCGCTTCCTTCCGGGAGCCCACAAACAGATCTTCCGAGACCTGGAGGACATCAACAGCTTCATCTTGGAGAGGATCAAAGCGAACCAGGCATCTCTGGACCGTGATAACCCGCGGGATTTCATCGACTGCTTCCTCCTCCAGATGGAAAAGGTCTGGACAGAGAGAAGCTGAGACGGACAGACATGGCCCCAGTGTCTTTTGTTTCACACGTACGGTTCAGGCATCACCATGTACTTCAGGGAATCAAAGCAAGTTTTTAAACTCCCCTTTGTCCTGATGCCCACAAAACACCTGACCACTGTTCGGCCGCTTGTGTGCTGGAGCCGCGGCCTATCATGCTGGCCCGCATGGCCTCAGGGATTCCCTGTGTTCCCTGTGTGCTCTCGTGCTCTCTTGCCTGATCCTGAGATCTGAAGCTCTTTGGGGCAGCATCTTTTTGTTCTGTCTTTGTACACCACCGAGCACAATGGGACCTGACCCACCACTAGGGCTTGCTAGCGCTATGGTAACCCAAGTGAATAATTAATTAGTAAATATCTGAGTCCATCCACGATACCTTAGCACCTCCATGACCTCTGAGTGCCTCCAAGGAAACCTAGAATCTCCATGGTCTCTTAGTGCCTCCATGGAAACCTAGAATCTCCACGGTCTCTTAGTGCCTCCATGGAAACCTAGAATCTCCACGGTCTCTTAGTGCCTCCATGGAAACCTAGAATCTCTATGGAAACCTAGAATCTCCACGGTCTCTTAGTGCCTCCATGGAAACCTAGAATCTCTATGGAAACCTAGAATCTCCATGGAAACCTAGAATCTCCACGGTCTCTTAATGCCTCCATGGAAACCTAGAATCTCCATGGTCTCTTAGTGCCTCCATGGAAACCTAGAATCGCTATGGTCTCGTAGAGCTGATGTGGGAACTGTAACCCGCTCGAGCTCAGACACCCAGATTTAGGGATGCAAACCTTGATTTGAACCAAAAACATTTCTTGCGGTTAACAACTACTATTAGGGCAATAAATAGGCAAAATAAATCAGTAACTATAATGATCAGTTACCTTCTCCTGGGGCGTAGGCGGGTCGGGAGGGATTCTTCCTACGATGCTCCAAATACCCCTTTATATTTTAGCACATATGTACCCCCCACACACACACATATTCATTATCCTTCTCCCCGTCACCATTAAGCATTATATATCTTCCAATCAGCATCAAACCCGGCGACACCCACACTGCATACATCACACCCATCTAGGATCACACCCATCATTGGTTAATCATCATCACGCCTACAACCCAGAGAGAGCCACCATTGGCTGCTTGGCGCAGGGTTATTTTTCCCTTCTCTGCTTTCCTGTTCTTGTCCTTCATGGCACTTTCTTGTTTATCTCAACTTCTTCTTCTGGCCACGGGCCGGGGGCGGGGGGGGCCCCTCGTATAAACACACCAGCATCAGTTATTTAGCAAGCAACTCACTCAATTTTCCCTCGGGTCCCTCCTGTGGTTTTAACAGACATTTATTTCCCCTCCTAGCCCATAAACAAGTCCCTGTGGAAATACTCATCAAACCTTAAGACACATGGTGACTTCCCACTTGTTCCTACGTAACTCATACATTTCAGCTCTCCAACAGGGCCTCCATAGTCACCTAGACTCTCCTTGGTCCCTTACTGCCTCCTTGGTAGCCTGGCAACACCGTGGTAATGGCAACACCGTGGTAACCTGGCACCTTGTGGCATCCGAGAGCCTGGGGGCATCAGCTCAGTCTCTCACCCCGTCCGCTCCTGATGGGCTGTCAAATGACTGTTTCAAAGGGGCAGCGGCCTACGGGGTTGGGGATGGATCCAACGGCCATTGAACTCCATGGGGCTATGGTGACTTGCACCGGTTGAGGATCTGTCCCTATCCCGGTGATAACCCACGTATCCACCTCTGCTTTCCAAGGAAATTCTGAACCCCGCCACGGAATTCCACCTCAGAAACTTGGTCCTGACGGCGTTCAACCTGTTCTTCGTTGGGACCGAGACCGTCAGCTCCACCCTGCGCTACGGACTCCTGATCCTGCTGAAACACCCGGCGGTAGAAGGTAATTGAGTGGGCGGGAAGCTGGTAATTAGGTTGCAAGCTTGGAATAAATTGGCCAGATCCCCAGCTAGCGTCAACGGGCCTCGCTCCCTTGACTCCGGTGGAGCTGAGGATCCCGCCTGAGCGGGTGGTAACTTTTGGCCCCATCTGGAGTATTCAGACGTGGAAGGCGTTTGACGGTTCTCAGCCCCGTTCCGAGCATCCCTTACCCATACGTTAGCATCCTCCACCCGTCCCAAGGGTCCCTCCGGGTCACACCTTGGCCAGGAGCTAAAGAGCCAGAAAGAACCGCAGGGTCTGTCTGCCTCCAGCAGCCTGAGTAGACAATCCCCCGTGTCGTCACCCCGGCAGAGTTCTGGCTCTTCTCCGCGGTGAGGGACCCAATGGGCGTCACTGGCTGGCTGACCCCCGGAGGGACACGCTGGGCTGCGTTATCCTGGCTTCTCTGAACGTGGGGGCCGTGCCCCTCACCCTAGGGGCGTCAGATCTGCAGCTGGCGTACCTCGTCTCCGCCGACTTCCCTGGAGCCACCCCGATGTACACGTCCTCTCTGGACCGAAGCTGCCTGGCCAATGGGGCGACCCTCGAGACCACCCCGCAGGCCCCCGGCCGTGCTGCAAAGCAGGCTCGGGGCGTCCTGGCGTCCCCAGCCGTGCCGTGTTCTATGTCCCGCTCGCCTCTCTCTAGAGAAGATGACCCAGGAGATCGACCGGGTGATCGGGCGTAGCCGCATGCCGGCGGTGGAGGACCGGAGCCGCATGCCCTACACCGACGCCGTCATCCATGAGATTCAGAGGTTCAGCGACGTTATTCCCATGAACCTCCCGCACGCCCTGACCCGGGACACCCACTTCAGAGGATACGCCATTCCCAAGGTAACAGCTTGCGATGTCCGTATGGGGCCGGATTCCCTTCCTCGCTCCGCGCCCCCCGAATGTCAGCCCGGAGTAACTCCCCTGGAGCCAGCGTTACACCGATCTCAATCCGGGGTAACCGAGCGGAATTGTCGCCAATCACTTCATGCAAAGCAAGATTGGGATCATTAGACACATTTTGCAGAGAGGGAGACTGAGTCAGGGGCCGCTCCAGGGATCGAACCCAGGAGTCCTGAGTCCTCGTCCCCCCGCTCTACCCATTGCCTCTGCTCCTCTCTGCTGCCCAGGGCACGGAGGTGTTCCCGGTGCTGAGCTCTGTGCTGCGGGACCCCAGCCGCTTCAGGGACCCGGAGAGATTCGACCCCCGGCGCTTCCTTGACCAGCAGCGTCGCTTCAACGCGAACGAGGCCTTCATGCCGTTCTCCACAGGTACAGGGCTGGGAGGGTGAAGGGGACCTCGCACGAGCCCGGCTGCGGCTTCTGAGACATGGGCAAGGCGCCCCTCGTGGGCCGATATAGAATAACATGCCCGACCGAGACATTCCTTCTAACCCATTTCAGTTACAGGTTAGCTGATGCAGGAAGGTTCGTATTCAGCTCCCATAGCAGTAAGAAAGTGGGACCCCCGTCGTGCCAGGCGCCGCCCAGACCCCAGCCGAGATCAGGGCCCCGTCGGGCCAGGCGCCGCCCAGACCCCAGCCGAGATCAGGGCCCCGTCAGGCCAGGCGCCACCCAGACCCCGACCGAGGTCAGGGCCCCGTCGGGCCCGGCGCCACCCAGACCCCGACCGCGATCCGGGCCCCGCCCGGCCGGGCGCCGCCCCGGCCCCGACCGAGATCAGGGCACCGTCGCGCCGGGCGCTGCCCCGACCCCAACCGAGATCAGGGCCCAGTCGTGCCGGGCGCCGCCCCGGCCCCGACCGAGATCAGGGCCGCGCGGGGCCGGGCGCCGCCCAGACCCCGACGGGGATCGGGGCCCCGTCGCGCCGGGCACTGCCCAGACCCTGACCGAGATCAGGGCCCCGTCGCGCCAGGCGCTGCCCAGACCCCGACCGAGATCAGCGCCCCGTCGGGCCAGGCGCCACCCAGACCCCGACCGAGATCAGGGCCCCGTCGGGCCAGGCGCTGCCCAGACCCCAGCCGAGATCAGGGCCCCGTCGTGCCGGGCGCCGCCCAGACCCCGACCGAGATCAGGGCACCGTCGCGCCGGGCGCTGCCCAGACCCCAACCGAGCACAGCGCCCCGTTGCGCCAGGCGCTGCCCAGACCCCGACCGAGATCAGGGCACCGTCGCGCCGGGCGCTGCCCAGACCCCAACCGAGATCAGGGCCCCGTCGGGCCGGGCGCCGCCCAGACCCCGACCGAGATCAGGGCCGTGCTTAGCTGCCTCACTCAGGGGGGTGGATTTTTCCCGCCCCCGAGCGCCGGAGCTGGGTCGGTCTCATTGTCCAGCGCAGACCAGCCCGAAGTTACAAACACCCCCTCTTTTTAGTCTGAGGCCATGCCGCAAAGCCAGGAGCAGAACCCTGCTTTCCTGAAAGCTCCCTGCCTCCCCAGACTGCCGCTCCCTTCGGTTACCCCGCTAGCTCTCCGCCGGTTCCCTGCCAGGCTCCTCTCCCCGCCCGCAACCTGGGGGGCGGCGGGGGGGAGTGATCTGCTATAACAACAGCCAGGGTGGGGCGTGGTTAATTTCACCCCTCGTTTTCCTCCCTAGGGAAGCGAATCTGCCTGGGCCAGGAGTTGGCTCGCATGGAGCTGTTCATCTTCCTGACCGCCGTCCTGCAGAACTTCACCCTAGAGCCCCCGGTCCCGCCGCGGGACATCGACCTCACGCCGCGCCGAGGCGGCTTTGCCCACGTGCCGCCCTGCTACCAGCTCTGCGCGGTGCCGCGCGGCGGAGGGAGCCACGCGGCGGAGGAGCGGCCCGAAGATCGTCCGCAGGGGACGGCGGGGGCCTCGAAAGGGCCAAACCCAGCAACGTAAAGACAGACTCGCCGCTTCTTGGACTTGAGTGGCCAGCCTGGGCGGCTGTTCCCGTGGGGAGGAGCAATGGGCGAGAGGAATCCGGCAGTTCTTCGATGCGCCGTTTATTTGCAAATGTACCAGGCCCCGTCTCCCCGAACACTGGGGGGATCGAACAACAGGAGGGGGGTTCTTCGCTCAGAGGTCCACGCCCCTTTGCAGACAGCTCTCCCCTTCCCTGCACCCCACCCCTGTTCCAGCCAGGGTCCCCCCCCACTCCACCCCCCCCTGCGGCCCCAAGACTGGAGACGCTCTGTCCAGGTAGCAAAAGTGTCTCCAGTCCCGGGGCTGCAGCGGGGGGCCGGGTGCTGGGGCTTCCTCTGCCGGGGACAGGGTCGGGGGGCGCCGGGGGCTTCCCTCACTGCCGTGCCTGCCCGGCGCTGCCACTGGGGACCGGGGTCAGGGCGTGGGGGCTTTCCCCGCTCAGCACGGGCCCCAGAGGCCCAGGACTAATCCGCCGCTGCTTCACTCCATCCAGGCCAGCAACCCTACCAAAGAAGCAAATTCGATAGCGGTTAATGGGGTTACAACCACTCCGACCCTCAGCCCAGCTGCAGGGCTCTGATCGATATCAAACCTTCCCTCTCTCTTCGACACGCCCCGGCCTGAGGCTCCGCGGGGGAGAGGATTTGCTCACCCAATGACAGCGCGACGCTCAGCCGGGATCTGGGCACAGCTGCTGCCGATGGCCCCAGGGACCGAGCGAGGGTGGAACCGTGCGCCAGAACGGTTTGCTCGCAGAATCGCCGAGTGACTAGACGGCTGGGCTTCGGGACACCTGGCTCTGCCCCCGGCCTGCTTACCCGCTCCGTGCCTCAGTTTCCCCACCTGTAAAATGAGGCTAATCATTCTGAACGGCTTTGAAATCTACTGCTGGAAAGTGCTGGGTAAGAGCTCGGTGTTATTGTTTCATCCTCTGCTGTGAAATCAATAAAAACCCATTCTGAAGTGGTGTCTTTTCAGATAACTCGTGTCTTGCGGGCTGTCAGCCGGGGGGGCTGCGGACACGGAGTAAGGCCCGGCCTGGAACCGGAAGCAGCAGCTCGCTGTTTGTAGCCTCTAGATTCAGAGCGGGACCCCTGTGGTCAGCACAGCTAACGGGGAAAGGTCGTCTGGCCCCCGACACAGACGCTCCGGCCCAGGAACTGATCCTCGTGCTAGTGATTAAGTAGCGCTGGGGGGGGCTATTTTCAATGAACTGCCCCCCCCACCCCCCCAGCCCCCATCAGAAAATGCTGATTCGTCAAAACGAAACCGTTCCACGGAAATGTCTGTTTCTGTGACACTTTCCTCAGGCCCGGGAGGGACTTGCTGGTCAAAGCCAGAGCCCCTGAAACAGCCGCTAGTTCAGGACCCTGACTCAGACCGAGCTGTGATTTACACCTGGGGCTCCGATGTCCCACGGGCAGCCCCCAAAGCTCTGGGGTAGCAAGAGGGTCTCTCCCCGCTGATTTCTCCTGAACAGTTTCCAAAGGCCTGTTTTCATCCCGCCGCGGCGCGAAGACGAGTGTCGAAACCTCCCCCTCTCTCACGCGGTGAAATTCCCGCTCTCCGGCCAGCCTGCTCCCGCGGCGACGGTCACTAGTTCGCTGGTCCCGGCGGGGGCCGGAACGATTCTCTAGCAGGGCGTGGCCGGGAGCCACCCGGCCTGGTTTGCATTAGCCCCACTACTTCTTAACTCTCTCCATTCCCAGGCACCCGGGATTTCTATCCAGGACCTAGTGTGGACGGTCTCTTTACACAGCGGGTGCTGCTGTCTGAACCCCCCCATCCCCCCGTTGGAAAATTACAATGAAATTTTTTTTTTAATTGTTGAAATTTTCAGTGGAAAAATGCAACTTTCCATCAACAAATATTTCCCCCCAATTTGGGGGGAGGGAGGTGTCACGGAGAGTGGGGGAGTCAGGGCTCTGCACCCCTCTTCCTGCGATTCACCGTGACTCTCAGCCAGCCAGTAAAACGGAGGTTTATTAGATGACAGGAACACAGTCCCAAGCAGAGCTTGTAGGTACAACCAGATCCCCTCAATCAAGTCCTTTTGGGGGGTTTAGGGAACTTAGTCCCCAGCTTGGGGTTCCCTGCGTTTCCCCACCCAGCCCAAAACTGAAACTCGAAACTCCTCCAGCAGCTCTCTCCCCCTCCCCCTGCTCCTCCTCTCCTTTGTTCAGTCTCCCAGCTGAAGGTGTCACTTCTTCCACCCCCTCCTGGCTCAGGTTACAGCTCAGGTAGCTTCCTTCTCATCCCCAATGTAACTCCCCTGCCACATTCCCAGCTCAAATCCACCCTGCTCCCTGCTCCGGCACAGCTTCCTTCTCATCCCCAATGTAACTCCCCTGCCACATTCCCAGCTCAAATCCGCCCTGCTCCCTGCTCCATCACAGCTTCCTTCTCATCCCCAATGTCACTCCCCTGCCACATTCCCAGCTCAAATCCGCCCTCCTCCCTGCTCCATCACAGCTTCCTTCCCATCCCCAATGTAACTCCCCTGCCACATTCCCAGCTCAAATCCGCCCTGCTCCCTGCTCCATCACAGCTTCCTTCCCATCCCCAATGTAACTCCCCTGCCACATTCCCAGCTCAAATCCGCCCTGCTCCCTGCTCCATCACAGCTTCCTTCCCATCCCCAATGTAACTCCCCTGCCACATTCCCAGCTCAAATCCGCCCTGCTCCCTGCTCCATCACAGCTTCCTTCCCATCCCCAATGTAACTCCCCTGCCACATTCCCAGCTCAAATCCGCCCTGCTCCCTGCTCCATCACAGCTTCCTTCCCATCCCCAATGTAACTCCCCTGCCACATTCCCAGCTCAAATCCGCCCTGCTCCCTGCTCCATCACAGCTTCCTTCCCATCCCCAATGTAACTCCCCTGCCACATTCCCAGCTCAAATCCGCCCTGCTCCCTGCTCCGTCACAGCTTCCTTCCCATCCCCAATGTAACTCCCCTGCCACATTCCCAGCTCAAATCCGCCCTGCTCCCTGCTCCATCACAGCTTCCTTCCCATCCCCAATGTAACTCCCCTGCAACATTCCCAGGTCAAATCCGCCCTGCTCCCTGCTCCGTCACAGCTTCCTTCTCATCCCCAATGTAACTCCCCTGCCACATTCCCAGCTCAAATCCGCCCTGCTCCCTGCTCCATCACAGCTTCCTTCTCATCCCCAATGTAACTCCCCTGCCACATTCCCAGCTCAAATCCGCCCTGCTCCCTGCTCCATCACAGCTTCCTTCTCATCCCCAATGTCACTCCCCTGCCACATTCCCAGCTCAAATCCGCCCTGCTCCCTACTCCGGCACAGGGGGGGTCTGAAAAAACAAGCTTTTTGGGGGGGATGCAGATGCCTGGTGCAGTCATGTCTGTCCAGTGCAAAAGCCAGTTCTCCTGTCGGGAAAGTTTCCAGGCAGCCCTGCATGCGAGGCCCGTGCGGCTCCAGGCATGGGGCTGGGAATCCGACGCCATCTCTGATCCCTTCAGTTCCTGCTCCTGCTCCTGGTCAAACTCCGCTTGGGGGTGTGTACATATCACTTCCTCTTCCTCCTTCTCCTCACCATGGAGCTCTGGCCCGGCTTCACCTTCCCGCTGATCCTGCTCACGGCCTGCTTGCTTTTTCTGCTGTGGAGGGGGCACCAGGCCGGGCGGAGGAGCCTCCCCCCGGGCCCATGCCCGCTGCCCCTCCTGGGCAATTTGCCGCAGTTGTGGGGCCCGTCGTTGTTACGGTCTCTGCTGGGGGTGAGTTCAGTTCCTGAGTGGTTTCTTCCCCTCCGCCCCAAGGAGCAGGAGCCGTCGGGCCAGAGACTTGCACGGCTCCGGCCAGTTTGCTCTTGGTGGCAGAGGGAGACCCAACCCCGACTACAGTGACTCGCTCTCAGGATCTCTGCCTGGCGCGTCGGGGGCCAGCGGAGCCCCACCGGGGGAGGCTGCCCCCAGCTCTTCCTAGAACGACCAGCACGGAGCTGGGGGGCCCTGTCTTGCCGCCTCCCTGCACCCGAGTGGGCGGCGAGGCAGGAGATTCCTACAGGCCAAATGTTTGATTAGGCTCCTGGACCTGTGCAGATCTGTAGCTGGGGTAAATAGAGCTGAGCTGATTTACACCAGCTGAGGCTCTGGCCCCAGGCGTGTCCTTTCGGAGGCTGCGATGGGACAGAAGCCCGAATGATTTTGGCTACAGAGCAGCTCATCTGCTTGGCCATGTTGAAGACGCAGCCGGGAACGGGCTGCTTCCCTCGCTGGGCGTTCCTTTGAGCTGGGGGGGATATTTTCACGGGCAGCGTGGTCCCGTTGAGGCTCAGCACGCCCAGGAAATACGGCGCTGGCTGAATGAATCCCGCAGCGCAGTCCAATGGCGGGTGAGTTACGCCAGGCCGGGGTGGGTCGGCGGGACGGCAAGCACAAGTTCTAACCCAGAGCGGATCCAAAACATGGTTCTCGGTTCGGTTGGGGGGTTTTTCCACCTCGTGGAAAATTTCAACCTTTTGTCAAAAAGTGAAAAGTTCTGGGGCGTTGGCAAATGAAAACCAAACGTTTCCAGCCCCACCCATCCGGGCTTCACCAATCTGCACCTGTGTGTTTGGTCGAAAACAACTGGGGAAAATAACATTCCGACGGAAGTTTTTCAACCAGCCCAGTGCGTGGCCGTGGATGAACCAGTTTGCTTTGGTGCCTCAGTTTCCCTGTCTCTAGAACAGGGTCGGTGATAATGCTCACCCGCCCGCTGCCACCCGGGGTTAATTTAGCTAAACGTCGGCCCAGCGTATGCACCTGTAGGAGACCCGAGTATCCGAAAGTAACATCTGCTTCCCCGCTGCAGCTCAGAGACAAGTACGGCCCCGTGTTCACCATCTACTTGGGGTCGCAGCGGGCCGTGGTGCTGTGGGGCTACGAGGCGGTGAAGGAAGCCCTGGTGGACCAAGCGGAGGAGTTCGGTGGCCGAGAGGGGTTAGCTCTTGTGGAGAGGACCAGCAAGGGCAATGGTGAGGAACAGTCTGGTTCACGGCGTCACGGCAGCTCAGGGCGGGATTCAGCGTCCTTGGACGCTGACGGAAAACCCCAAACGCACCCAGCCCCGGACCAAAGCAACCCCAAGGGGAAATTCACACCTTTGAAAAATCCAAATTCCACCCTCGCCCCCCAGCAGAGGTTTCGCCCCACAAAGGAGCCTCAACACAGAGCCTGGAGTCCACTGGGGGCTTTGGTCCTGCTATCGATTTCCCCAGGGCAGCGCTCAGGCCCTCTCCTCGCGGGTGTTGGGGACGGAGAGACAGGCGGAAGGGGATGTGCGGAGACAGACAGAAAACCTGTGATTCTCCCCGACTGAGTCTGAGCCAGCCTCAAGCATTCAAAAATTCATGAGCCAGCTGTCAAAAAACCCTGAGGTTTTTTTTAAAGCCAAATCACCGGCTATTTTAAAAATAACGAATTTCAGGTCCTTTTCTTTCACCTCCTGTTTTCTGAGTCTCTAGGGGTCACCTTTTCAAGCTTTTCCCCCCACACCCATTAGGGGTAGGGACTTCTTTAAATAAAAGCTGAGGTTCTCAGCTAGTCACGGGACTCCAGGAGCTGGGGCTTTAAGGGAAAACTCCCAAAGCCGTGAGAAACGGCAGCACGGCGTTTTACCCACGATCTCTTGCAGAAGAACTTTTCCCCGCAGTGATCGGCGGGGGGAGCTCATTTCCGGCGCGGGGCTGAGATTCGAGCTCCGTTCGCTGGGAGGCGCGTGCCCACAGAGTGCCTTTCTGTGCCCAGGGCTTTTCTTCAGCAACGGGGAGACGTGGCGCCAGCTGCGCCGATTTGCCCTCACCACCCTGAGGAATTTCGGGATGGGGAAGAGGAGCATCGAGGAGCGGATCCAGGAGGAAATCCAGTACCTGCTGGAGGAGTTCAGGAAGACGGAAGGTATCCTGGCTTTGGTATTTTCAAAGAACTGGGATGGTCCAACGTGGGTGATGAATTGTCTCCCCTTGTCCCATGACTCCAGACTCCCGGGAATTCCCACCTCCTTTTTCCTGTGTTGTTACTCGAGCTGGGGGGTTGCCCAGGGAAAATTTTGAGCATAAAATATCCATTCAAAATGATGCTGCGGGGCCTCATGGGAATTGTAGTTCGGGTACCTCATGTTCCCATTCTCCTCTACAGCCTGGGCAATCTGGCCAGACTATGTCTCCCACGATGCATCACTTTCTCCCCTCTTGGTGGGGGGGATGTGTCAAAGCCATGGTGCATCATGGGAGATGTAGTCCCGTCAGAGAGCCAGGCCCAGGGAAGAGAACAGAAGCATGAGGCACCTGGACTACACGTCCCAGGAGTAAGGTGACCAGATGTCCCGTTTTTAAAGGGACAGTCCCGTTTTTGGGGGATTTTTCTTATATAGGCGCCTATTACCCCCCACCCCCTGTCCCGTTTTTTCACAGTTGCTCTCTGGGCACCCTACCCAGGAGGCACCGCAGCACCAATGTTTCATTTTTGGGGGGGACAAAATATCAGAATCAGACACTTTTTGCAACCAATTTCACTTCGCTGGAAGCCCAATTTTCCATCCCAAACCGGTTTGGGGAATTTTTGGACCAGCCCTCGTCAGTAAATCCCATCTCCGGGGCGTGCCGCGAGACCCCAGTCGCGGCCCAGGCCCCCGCGGGGCGAGCGCTGAACAAACGCGGCACAGAGAGCTGGCAGTCTACGGCACGGGAGTCCCCTTTACTCACACGAGGAGGCCGGGTGACATCAGTGGCTAACGTCCCCCTCGCCAAACCTGGCACCAGGGTTAGCACAGCGCTAGCCCTGCTGGAGCCGTGGGGGATCCGGGCAGCCCACCCCCCGCCCTGCGGCCCCAGCCTGGTGCCCAGGGAAAGCAGAGAGGCCAGGAGCTCGGGGAGTGGCGGGCGATGAGAACGGAGAGTGAGGCTGAGCGAGGAGGTTGGATTTCAGCTGGAAGGAGCATGGGAACCGGGGCTGGGGCTTCAGGAGTGGGGGGGGCACCGCCCAAGCAGAGACTCGGGGCCTGGTGCTGACGCAAGCCATGTGCGCCTCCCCCGCTGCAGCAGCCCTGGGGCTGCTCTAAGTTACGCCCCTGCTGCCATGGCCATGCCACGGGGCGGGGTGGGATCTCCGGAGTGCAGACCCGCTCCAGCCGTGCCCCTGGCATTGAGGCTGGCGCGGAGGAGGCTCTCCACGGCCGTGTGCCCAGGCTCTCCGCGCTGGGTGGGGGGGCTTCCTCTGCCCCTCCAGCCCCACTGCGCCGGTGGGACCGAGCCCCACGACTGAGCGGCTCTTGGCCCTGGCCGCCAGGGACGCCCTTGGACCCCACCTTCGTGCTGCGGCGCTCCGTGTCCAACGTCATCTGCTCCGTGGTCTTCGGGGCGCGGTTCAGCTACGAGGATGAGGAGTTCCAGACGCTGCTCGGCCTGATCCAGGCCAACTTCCGGCGCGTGGACACCGTCTGGGTGCAGGTAGGAGCCGCTGCGGGGTCCCACTTGTGACCTCTCCCCAGGCGGGTCGTCAGCAGGGACTGGATGGGAGAGCTCCAGCCCCAGAGCACAGGCCGCTCGGCCGGTTGAACTAAAGGAGCAGCTCCCTCAGCTGGTAGCGGTAGTAGCTCGTATCCGCTCTGTGGACCAGCCAATAGAGGGGGAAAGGTCGTTGCTGCCCAGACCCCGACCGAGATCAGGGCCCCGTCGTGCCGGGCGCTGCCCAGACCCCGACCGAGATCCAATCCTGTCCTCCAACCCCTCCTAGCTGGGTGTCACCGCAGATTTTCCAAGCACGCCCTGCGCTGCATTATCCCGGTCGTTAACGACTCGCCCAGCATCAAACAGGAACTGAACCCCACTGGCCTGAGCATGCACCAGCCCCTGCCCCTGCCCCCCCCGCATCCTCCCGTCCTGCCCTGGAGCCGCGGGCAGACGCCCAGATACACAGGCCCTGGCTTGAGCCATCCCAACTCTCTCCACTTGCTTTGGAGTTTAGGGGTCACTGATTAATCACTTCCCCCCCCCAGGCCTAAGGGGTGCTTAGCCCTCTCCCCCCCACCTAGACGCTGCTTGGTGCCCCCCCGCCCCCGACATGGCCTAGGTGCTGCTTAACCACTTCCCCCAGGCCCCACTTAACACCCCCCAGGCCTAGGCATGGCTGAGGGGGGACCTCAGCGGTGCCCTAGGCCTCGTGCTGAGCCCTCTGCTCCGGGGGGATCTCGCCCCACGTGCGAGGGAATCGCTTGGCACCCACTGCGACCCCTTCGTTACGCCCGGCAGCTCTACAACCTCTTCCCCGCTGTCATGAACCACCTGCCCGGCCCTCACAACCGGCTCTTCGAGAACTTCGAGGAGCAGAAGCGCTACGTGGCCGGGGTCGTCCGGAAGCACAAGGAGACCCTGGACCCGTCCTCCCCGCGGGACTACACAGACGCCTTCGTCATCCGCATGCAGCAGGTCAGGGCCGTTAGCGGCCGTGACGGCAGGGCTGGCCGCTCACCGGCTGCCACTCCTCGGTTCATTGCCTGCAATGTGTCAACCTCCTGTGTCAACCAGGCCTGGTTTGGTTAAACCAGATTAGCTGAACTGGGGCAAAGCCCCCATGTAGACACACTGATTCTGGTTTAGCTTCCACCTGTTCCTATCACTAAGGCTGGTTGGGAATTGAGCGAGAAAAACATTTGATCGTTGAGAAATGCCAATTTGGCAAAACCGAACCGTTCCACAGGAAAGGGTCGATTTCAAGGAATTTCTCGATGTAGAAAAAAGGTGACGGTTCAAAATTGTCCATATGCCCCGTTTCCAGATGAAAATGTTCAGTTTTCCAGCTGAACGTGACTTTTTGTTTTGAAATTCGAGCTGAGTACAAAATATTCATTAGATTTAAATTTAAAAAAAACAAAAAACGCTCAAAATTGAAGCAAAACAACCTGTTTTAGTCAGATTTTCAATTCCTGAAAACGTTCCAAATTTTGACATTCGGGACAGGAAAAAAAATGTCCAAAATCTCGAACATTTTCACAAGACAGGAAAACTGCTTCCCAGCAAGATCTAGAACAGGCTCGGGTAACACTAACCCAAAGAGAGCCTGGTTGAAACCAACATCAGAACATCTGAATTTATCCAGCGTTACCAGAATATCCACCTTGCTCTTCCATCCTCCCAGCGCTTGAAATCAGAGCGCTCGATAAAGCCCCAGTTCTGCCCTGCATGGGGCTCATGACCTCTCTGCAACTCTTGTCTCTAGGAGGAAAACGATCCGGACACCAAATTCCACCACGAAAATTTGATCCTCTCGGCACTGGATTTATTTTTCGCGGGCACGGAAACCACCAGCACCACGCTGAGATATGGGCTGTTGATTCTGCTGAAGTATCCCCACGTCACAGGTCTTTCCTAGAGCTGTCTAGGGGCTCCGGCTGACCACTTCACAAACAGCCCCCACCCAGCAACCTGGGGAAACTAAATAGCCTCCCCTGGGAACCCTGCATCAGCAGAACTTGCCCCATCCAAGCACCGTGTCCAGGGGGTTAAAACAAAGACAACTTTATTCCTAGGTTCCAAGGCCGGAAGGGCCCCCTACGGCCATGGAACGTCCCAGAGAGAATCCCTCTGAACTGGAGCCGAGCTTTTAGAGAAACGACCCATCTTGGCTGGAAAATGGCCAGTGACGGAGAACTCCCCAGCCTTTGGGAGGACGTTCCGCCCGCTAATGGCCCTGCCTTAAAAAGTTCCACCAAATTTTCAGTCTGATTTTGTTGAGCTTCAGCTGGTGGGAGGAGTGGGGGAGGGAGGGGGACAGACTAAAACTTGGGAAAACCAGCAATTAATAAATCAACAGCACCTGTTAGGTAAGATCCACCCTCCCGCCAGGGTAACTCGACCTTCCATCTCATCTACAGTTGTGAGTAGAGATTGAGCCCCACTTACTGTTCGTTATCCAAGGCTGGCAGGGTGCAAACCACAGGCAGGTCCAGCTCTGGCCCCTACAGGAAGGGCTACGTTGGGGATGCAATGAACACAGCATTGGTATCAGCTAAGTGGCTGCTCTGCACAGCTGCAGCCCGAGCTGGCTCAGTGTTCCTCTTGCATTGGTGCCTGTCCTGAAGACACCTCAGCTCTGCATTTGTACAGGAGTATCAGACCCATCACAAGGCCCTTACATCTGTTAGTCTTAAAGGTGCCACAGGACTCTCTGTTGCTTATCACAAAGCCTGTACATACAGCAACCAATGCACGTTCTTTACCCCTGCTCTTTCGCTCCTTTGGACCTTGCCCAGGGTCTACTTACCCAACCACACCAGACTACTATTTTGGTTATGGTGACCCCTCACTCTAGCCACATTCAGTGCAGTTCTCTTGTCCTTTCATTTCCCAGCTGGGATAAACATGTTTGATTTAAAACTTAACTGATTTTTGACCAACTTGCCCCAAACTGTCACATGAGTGAAATGCAAATGAGGCGTGGCCCATTTGTCCCCACGCTCACCAGCAGATGGCAGCAGAGAGCTCCCACTCTACGGAGCCTCTGTCCACCCGGTGTTCTCTTCTCCCTGTTCACCAACAGGTGTCAATAGCAAGCGCCCTATTCTCCAGGGCACCAAAACAGCCCCCCAGAGAGGAGGAACCCAGCCCTGCCC
Organism: Platysternon megacephalum; assembly: GCA_003942145.1. Taxonomy (NCBI): domain Eukaryota; kingdom Metazoa; phylum Chordata; order Testudines; family Platysternidae; genus Platysternon; species Platysternon megacephalum. The sequence goes on along the minus strand of QXTE01000329.1, from coordinate 1,104,583 downwards.
AGACACTGCCCCCAAAGAACTTCCAGTCTAAATAGCTAAAGGAAGGAAGCCAAGGCCTGGAGCAGGGGTCGGCAACCTTTCAGAAGTGCTGTGCCAAGGCTTCATTTATTCACTCTGAGTTAAGGTTTCGCGTGCCAGTCATACATTTTATCGTTTTTATAAGACTATCATATATAACTAAACTATTGTTGTATGTAAAGTCAATAAGGTTTTTAAAATGTTTAAGAAGCTTCATTTAAAATTAAAGTAAAATGCAGAGCCCCGCGGACCAGTGGCTGAGACCCAGGCAGTGTGAGTGCCACTGAAAATCAGCTCACGTGCCGCCTTCGGCACCCGGGCCATAGGTTGCCTACCCCTGGCCTGGAGATTTGTCACAGCTCACCCAGGAACTGAACGTACCACTCCTGACTCCAGTCTGGCTCTCTTAAGCACAAAGCCGTGTGCTTAAGAGCACATGTCCAGTCCTTTAAGGACTCGCTTCCCCCTTCTCTGGGACTGTATTATGCAGGGCTAGCTGGGACTTGAACCTCGCTCAGCTGAGCTTTCACCCATTGCCGTCACCGTAAGACCAGCCTTGAATAGCACTCGAGAAATACCAGCACAGCAGGATAAGGGAATGGCAGGAAAAATGACCTTCGCCCGGCTCATCTCTTAACTCTTTCGTTTGTACAGGAAGAATTCAGGAGGAGATTGAGCGAGTCATCGGCCAGGACCGCGCCCCGGGCATGGAGGACAGGTCCAAGATGCCCTACACAGACGCTGTGATCCATGAGATTCAGAGGTTCGCCGACATCATTCCTCTGGGCGTCCCCCACTCGGTGACACGGGACACCCGGTTCAGGGGATACGCCATCCCTAAGGTACGCATGGGCGTCTTGGAGACAGAACGGGGCGGAGCCGGGATCTTTCCGTTCTTGGGTCTTTTCAAAAAGCCGGGGGAAAAAATGGTTTCAGGCTGGACCGAAAATGAACCATTTTTGCAGAGAACTGAAAAGTAAAAAAAGAAAAAGAAAATTGTTTCCGGTCGAAGGAAAGGTTTTGTCTCAGTCTCGCCCGTTTTTAGATGTTTACATTTATTTTTATTTTATAGCAGGAAATTTTGAAATGAAAAGTGGTCTCAAACCGAAAAAAAACAACCCGTTTCGTTTCAGAAATATTCCAGCGAAACAGAGTTTTCCCCCCAAAGTGACCAATCTGGCACAAAGGCCACGAATTCCTGAACCATTTCGGTGCCGCTGTAGCTGCGTTTTTCACCAAACAGAGTTTCAGACGAAAAGGGTCGGGCGGCTGCCGCTCTGTCCTCGTGGGGCCCCGTTGCCCAGCGCCCTGCCCCCGGTGTTGGTGGCTGCGCTTGTGCAAGGGGGCTGTTGGATTGGAATGATCAGCCTGGTGCACCAACCTTGCACGGGTCGAAATGACAGCACGAGGCCTCGGGTGACTTGCTGGCAAAGCTGGTTTTGCTGGTGGCTGGTCCCCTTGAGAAGAGCTGCTGCTGGTTTGAGAATGAGGCTGAAAGTCAGGGGTTCAAACCTTGCTAACGGCCGTGAAACTGGCCTGGGTTAACGAGAGGGGCGTTATTTATAGCACAGCCAAGCCATGGGGCTAACGATGTAGATTGTAGCTCGCTGGGGCAGGGACCATCTCTCACTCTGAGTCCGTGCAGCGCCCGGCACAAGGGGGCTGCAGGAAGGGCCCATGAGAAAGCCTCAAGCCCAGCCCTGAGCAGGACCAAATACCAGGCGCCGTCCATCTCTAGGGAAGGCCCATAAGCATCCGTGCTCCTGGATCTGGAGCCGTTTCCGCTAAGCCGGGTCTGAACTCTCCCCTCCAGGGCACGGCCGTGTTCCCCGTCTTGCATTCCGTCCTGCACGACCCCACGCAGTTCGAAGACCCGGAGACCTTCCACCCCGGGCATTTCCTGGACGAGGCGGGTGGATTCCAGAAGAACGCGGCGTTCATGGCCTTCTCCGCAGGTCGGTTCCGGGCTCGCTTTAGCAGCTGCGTTCGGGGGCGCCCGCCTGGGGGCAGAAGCGGAGCTCCGTCTCCCGCCGGTGCAGTGCCACCCGTGCCGGAAACGACGCTGCTTGCGAGGCCACCAGCATAGATCCTGCCCCTGTGCACAGGCCTAGGCACCCAGAACGGCCTCTTTTGAGGACTTCAGTGGGGCGTAGGGCTTGCGTCGGCCCCCCTGTGCTGGGTGAACACCGGCAGACGAGCGAGGGCTCGGCGGGAGGTGTGAGAGCCGGGTGGCAATGTGGGATTTTTGAAGGACGGGGTCTCCTTGTCTCCCCAGCCCCCTCCAGACTCCGAGCCGGGGAGATGTTCCCTCAGGTCGGTCCCTGCTGGTTCTTCATACAGCAAAACCCTCTGCCCTGGGGGCTGAGCAAGGCTCCCAGCTCCCACGCTCCTGGGAAGCACCCGATGGTTTCAGAGCAGGGCTCCTCGCCCTGGCGTCGGAGCGCCTCCTCTGTTCATTAGCTGGGCAAAGGGAAGTCCCTGGGGGACTCCCTGGAGTCCTTGGCTTGTGTGCAGGAAGCTGAACCCAGGTGTGGTCAGGACGGGGCATTAAACCCCCTTGTGCACCACACAGCCTGGAGCTGCCAGGTCCGGGTGTCACTTACAGCAGCCTCAGGGCTGCTCTAATTCACGATCCGCCCCCTATGGGGCAGGGAATAGCCTCAGCGCAGCGCACTCTGACCACGCCCCCGATCCGCCCCCTATGGGCCCTACAGGGTAGGGAATAGCCACAGCGCAGCGCGCTCCAGCCACGCCCCCGATCCGCCCCCTATGGGCCCTGCAGGGTAGGGAATAGCCACAGCGCAGCGCACTCTGACCACGCCCCCAATCCACCCCCTATGGGCCCTGCAGGGTAGGGAATAGCCCCAGCGCAGCGCGCTCCGGCCACGCCCCCGATCCGCCCCCTATGGGCCCTGCAGGGTAGGGAATAGCCACAGCGCAGCGCGCTCTGACCACGCCCCCGATCCACCCCCTATGGGCCCTGCAGGGTAGGGAATAGCCACAGCGCAGCGCGCTCCGGCCACGCCCCCGATCCGCCCCCTATGGGCCCTGCAGGGTAGGGAATAGCCACAGCGCAGCGCGCTCTGACCATGCCCCCGATCCGCCCCCTATGGGTCCTGCAGGGTAGGGAATAGCCACAGCGCAGCGCACTCTGACCACGCCCCCGATCCGCCCCCTATGGGCCCTGCAGGGTAGGGAATAGCCCCAGCGCAGCGCACTCTGACCACGCCCCCGATCCGCCCCATAAGCTGGCAGCTGTGCAGGGTGGGTGCAGGGCTGTTATGCCAGCGCCACACCGGGCAGGGAGGCCCCCACTTGGGGGGATTCTGAGGGAGCCGTTCCTACCCAGAGGGGCCTGGGAATTGGGCCCTGGGGATGTGCATCCGCAATCTTCTTTACAGGGGGATACACAAAGCCCGCAAGCAAATAATGCCCGCGGCTCTTTGCAGGGAAGCGGGCGTGTCCCGGCGAGGGCCTGGCCCACATGGAGCTCTTCCTCTTCTTCACCTCCATCCTGCAGCGCTTCGCCCTCAGCTCGCCCGCCCGCCCGCAGGACCTTGACATCACCCCGGAGTACCACGGCTTCGGCAAGGTGCCACGCGGGTATCAGCTGCGGCTCGTCCCCCGCTGAACGCCAGCAGCCGTGCCACGGCAGCCAGGCCCGGTTCCCCGTCGGCCTGCACCTCGCACAGCGCGTTACACTGGTGCACAACACTATCGGGGCGAGGCAGGAGCATTGTGACATGAGAAAACCAGGACCATGGCTGTGGAGGATCCCGCGTGGGTGTGTGAGCCCAGCTCTGTGTGTGTGTGTGTGTCCTGGCCGGGGGGGCCGAGCTCTGCGTGTGTGTGTGTGTGTGTGTGTGTGTGTGTGTGTGTGTGTGTGTGAGAGAGAGAGACGCTGCCCCCTGCTGGAGGGACTGAGCCCTGCTCTGCGTGTGTCTGTGTCCTGGCCGGGGGGGGGCTGAGCTCTGCGTGTGTGTGTGTGTGTTTACTGCCCCCTGCTGGAGGAACTGAGCCCTGCTCTGCGTGTGTGTGTGTGTGTGTGTGTGTGCGTGCAAGGCACACTAGATACACTCGCTGTGTCCGTGGTCTGTCTGAAGCCGACTCCCCTTTGGCAAAGGGAAGTGGTTGAAATATAAATCCAGTTTCGTTGTGCTCCGAGTGTCTTTTTACATCTTCAGAGTGGGAGCCGTGTTTGTCTGTATCAGCAAAAGCAACAAGGATCCTTGTGGCACCGTAGAGACGAGCAAATGTATTTGGGCCTAAGCTTTCGTGGGCTAAACCCAGTTCAGCGGCTGCCCGGAGTGGAGAATACAGTAGGAGGAGATATATACACAGAGAACATGAAAAAATGGGGGTTGCCGGACCAACTGCAAGGAGACTAATCAATTAAGGTGGGTTATTATCAGCAGGAGAAAAAAAGCTTCTGTCGTGCTAATCAGGGTGGCCCATTTCCAACAGTTGACAAGAAGGTGTGAGCAACAGTAGGGGGGAAAGATTAGCCTGGGGGGATAGTTTTAGTGGGAGTGGATGGGTCATTACACAAAGTAATCTTTTCCCCCTACTGTTGCTCACACCTTCTTGTCAACTGTTGGAAATGGGCCACCCTGATTACCACGACAGAAGCTTTTTTTCTCCTGCTGATAATAACCCACCTTAATTGATTAGTCTCCTTGCAGCTGATATGGCAACCCCCATTTTTTCATGTTCTCTGTGTATATCCACCTCTACCTCGATATAACGCTGTCCTCGGGAGCCAAAAAATCTTACCGCGTTATAGGTGAAACCGCGTTATATCGAACTTGCTTTGATTCGCCGGCGTGCGCAGCCCCGTCCCCCCGGAGCGCTGCGTTACCGCGTTCTATCCGAATTCGTGTTATATCGGGTGGCATTATATCGGGGTAGAGGTGGATATTCCTACTGTGTTTTCCACTCCATGCATCCGCTGAAGTGGGTTCTAGCCCACGAACGCTTAGGCCCAAATACATTTGTTAGTCTCTAAGGTGCCACAAGGATCCTCGTTCTTTTTACGTCTTGTCCCTTGAGGCAGGAAGGAGGCCGGGGGAAGACGGACGCTAGACTGGGCGAGAGCTGAGGAGAGGAGCAAAGACTCCTGGGATGTTGCCCCATATCCAAGGGGGGGACCTGCCCCCTGAGAATCCGTCCCAGGGTTTGCAAGCAACTCTCTGCAGCGAGGGGCAGGACTTTGCCCCCCAGCGCCAAGGGCCAGAACAACCTCTGGGCACTGCTGAGGTCCCGCTACCTGCGATTCCCCCACAATACAGACGCTGTCGGTTAGCGGGCCAGGGTGGAGCCGGCTCCGGGCTGGAATGCAGGAGAGCTGGACTCTGTTACTGCCTCGCTCTGTGCCTCAGTTTCCCCCCACACCCACACGCACCCTTTGTGTGGCTAAGTCATGAGCTCTATGGGTGTGTAGAACATCAAGCGAAGTGGGGGGTCCTGATCTCCACCAGGGTGCCCCAGGCACTGCTGGTGGGGGGGATAATGATTACGTACCCGCCGGGTAGGAAGCCAGAGGCCCAGCTCGGGTGGGGTGAAGTCCAGCTCCCTGGGAGTGGGGACAGAGGAACCTGAAACTCTGCTGCCTGCCCAGCACTCAGCAGCAGCTGGCCCCATTCACCCCAATGGAGCTACGGCCCATTGACCCCAGAGGGGGGCCGGTCCCATTGACCCCAGGGCTGTTTCGTGTTTCGAATGGGAAGGGTCTCTACACACTCCTCAGTAGGAATCTCTCCTGCACACACCTGCTCCAGTGGCTGGTTCCTCTCACAGCTCTGGGGAGGGGCCCGACTCGCCAGCCACTGGCTCCCTGGGGGGGTTAAACTCCCGGGGCCTAAAGTTCCCCCTAAGCTGCTCAGGCGCTCGGGGCCCCAGACATACCCTGGCCGGGGGAGAGCCGCCATCCCGCGGCCCCTGCCCAGCCCCGGTGCTGCTGTGGGGAGAGCTGGGGGGAGTCCTCTCTCCCTGCCCTAGTCCTGGGGCAGCCTGCACCCAAGCCCCTCATCCCCAGCCCCACCCCAGAGCCCGCCCCCAGCCAGAGCCCTCACCCGCCCCCCAACCCTCTGCCCCAGCCCTCAGCTCTCATCCCAGCTGTCCTCTCTTCTGGTACCACAGCACCCCCTGGTGGGCGAACCGTGTAATTGCAGCACCTCCCCGGTATGCTCTATTATTCGGGGGGGGGGGGAATCTGCGGGGGACATGAATTCTGCACTTATGTTTCTTTTGTTAAAAAGAGGGGGCTATGGCCCCCTTCTCCCCCCCCCCCAGTTCCGGCACTGGTGGCTCAGTCCTTTTATAATCAGCTTTTGCCATCTGTCTCTTTGTCCTCCCTGGGGAATTTCCCTTCACTTCCCATGTCTCCCTGCAGACAAGAGAAGGACGCATCTTCTCCCAGCTCAACCCCAGGTGTGTCTGTGACGAAGTGAGGGATTTTCTTGTTTTTTCCTTGGTTTTCCAATGGTTTGCATGCAGAGGGGGTGGGACTCAGTTTCCCTGGGTGTTACTGGTTTAACGAGGGAGGGGAGAGGGAGTTTGTGGATACAGAGGACCGGAGAGGGAACTTGGGACCCCAGCCGACGGCCTGGAGGAGGGACACCCCAGCGACTGGTGACCTGACGAACCGAGCAGCCGGTTCTGGCCAGTGGAGGGACAATGGTCTGCGGGGAGAGGACCCCAGTGACCTGACCAGCCGGTTCCAGCCAGAGGGGCCAGAGGAGGGTGGAGAGGAGCGGAGGCCCAGGCGACCCTGTTTCCCTGGAGAGAAGACAATGGACAGAGGTGGGGCCTGGGGCCGGTGATATCAGATGCCCGGCTGGGAAGCAGGGGGGCTCGGGGCTGGAGGGGGGGGCAGGCAGAGCCCCCCTGGATGCAGGGAGACTGGGATGTGCGGGGCTGAGGGAGGCCAGGCCTGAGGCCGGAGAGTTTCCTGTGCTGGGTTCAACTCTCAATAAACCTCCTGTGTTACGCTGGCTGAGAGTCGAACAGGGCGGGGGGGGGCATCATCCCCTTCGGGGGGTGGAGGCCCTGGGGGCCCAGAGCGAGGGGACTCCCTGAGGGGGCCCACGGCGAGAGTGTAGAACTGATGAATGAAATTGTTTTTAATTGTTCACTTTATTAATGTAACGTCATAAGTAAAGTTTTATGAATGAAACAACATTCATTCATAAAACCGGTTACCCCAATAACTGGCTAATTGACCATTAAGATGCTTGTTAAGAGCCATAGCTGTTGGGTCAGCTGCCTTTGTAAGTTTCACTATCAATCCAATTCCTGCTTAAATCACTGAGACTTGCACTGTTTCAGGATTGTAACTTCTGTTCCCCATTCATTACACTTGCCTACATTGTAACTTCTGTTCACTGTTTGCCATATCGTAATTCAACCCCCATTTTAAAACGCTGACTCCATTTTGTAAAAGCTGGCGCCAACCTCCATTTTTGCAAACCCTGCTGTAATCTTATCAGTTTAGTTTCGATGTGTGAATGAGGTTTGGATGGATGATGGAATCAACCTCCAGCCCCAGCCTGTCCTGATGAAATAGAGTTCAAACACCAAGGGCTGAAGATGCAGACAAGAGCCCTAACAAAGTGAGAAGAGTCCACCCGAAAAAGAAAAGGTGCAATAGAAGGAAGATCAAAGCCAGGTCCCAGGCTGACAGTCACGTCTGCAATTGACGGGTGATCAATCACCAAACCCAGAGGCAGCCTGACACAGCAAGACCTATAGACTCTGGATTCAAACTACAGCCTACAAAAAGGCTGGGTGAGATGGAAAACTTTGGAGGGTAACATTCTGCTGCCAACATGGAAGGGCATCGGTGCGCGCCCGACAGAGACCCAGCCCTTCCTTGTGCCCGGCTTTCCTGGCCAGTTACCGCCACGAGCTACGAACCCAAGCTGCGAAATCAAGCCACGAACTCAAGCTACGTTCAGGACTGGTAACTATGCAGCAGCTGCCGAACATCTGATGGATGTGTGTGTGTGTGTGTGGATGTGTGTGTGTGTATAGGTATAATGTGTGTATAAGGATTAAGATATTAGGATTAAGATATTAGTTATAATGTGTGTATAAGGATTAAGATATTAGTTATTGGTCATAAATCAAATTGTGTTATCATAATAAATGTGGCATCTTTGTCTTGCCCCCTGAAAAGATCCTGTGTAGTTTTGTCTGTATAACAAGGGACAGACGTGCTAAGGCTCAGAGAGGTGCGGCTCCAGGAGGTGGAGGGGTTTAACCCCGAGAGAGAGTGGACCCCTGGGAAAAGGGCTGTCTCACTGAAAGGGGCACCCCCCCCCCCCATGGACTGCACAGGGCCACGAGGGGGCACGAGCTGTGAGTCCGTGACAGCATCACCCTGAATGGACGGCTGCGGCGCTCAAATGACTCTCTTTCTTCCAGAGAGGCCGGCGTAAAGGCTGCCCAGCCATGGGGCACACAGAGAGACGGGAGTTTTCACAGCCCCAACGCCATAATATCGTGACCCCTTTTTGAGCCAAGCGGCCAGGGGAATTTGGGGGCCCTGCAGGCTGTTGCAGCCGGGAGGAGCCGTTGACAATGGAGTCTCGAAGTCCTGCTTCTCTGAGCACCGGAGACAGCTTCCTCGCTCGCCGCACCGGACGCTTTCCGCCCGCTCGCTCAGGCCGTCTGCATTTGGCTTTCCTGCTGATCATAGAATCATAGAATCATAAAATCTCAGGGTTGGAAGGGACCTCAGGAGGTATCTAGTCCAACCCCCTGCTCAAAGCAGGACCAATCCCCAACTAAGTCAGCCCAGCCAGGGCTTTGTCAAGCCTGACCTTAAAAACCTCTAAGGAAGGAGATTCCACCACCTCCCTAGGTAACCCATTCCAGTTCTTCACCACCCTCCTAGTGAAATAGTTTTTCCTAATATCCAACCTAAACCTCCCCCACTGCAACTTGAGACCATTACTCCTTGTTCTGTCATCTTCTATCACTGAGAACAGTCTAGATCCATCCTCTTTGGAACCCCCTTTCAGGTAGTTGAAAGCAGCTATCAAATCGCCCCCTGCTCCGGTTGGCTTCTCCTTCCTGTCATGCTGCAGCTTGTCCCGGGTCTGCGCTTGCCTGCAGGCCCACCGATCAAAGCCCCGGCTCCTGAATTCAAAACCCCTTCACCGCGGGATTCAGCTTCGACGCAGCTTTTCCATGTGCCTGTGGGGGTTTTTTTGGGGGGGGAAGGGGGGCATTGCTATTGTTTCAGCCACCTGGCTTCTTTGCAGTTATTCTGAATGGAAGATGGTGGCCAGGCGACCACAGGCGCCGACTGCGTGGGTGCTCTGGGGCTGGAGTCCCCACGGGGAAAAAAATGGTGGGTGCTCAGCACCCACTGGCAGCCCCCCTATCAGAACCTCCCCCTTTCCACCCACCCCCCCGCGCCTCCTGCCCCCCGGCGGGCCGTGCCGATCAGCACCTCCCCCTCCCTCCTCAGTCAGGTGTTTTGCGGCATGCAGGAGGCTCTGGGGGCAGGGGGGAGGACGCGGCGCACTCGGGGGAGGAATGGGGCTGGGAGGGGCAGGGCAGGGGTGGGAAGAGGAGGGTGGCGGTGGGGTATTGGGGGAGGGGGTGGAGTGGGGGCGGGGCCTGGGGCAGAGCCGGGGGTCGAGCAGCCCCCGGCACATTGTAAAGTCGGTGCCTGTGTGTGCGACCCAAGAACAGTTCCTATGTCGCACATCGATCCCCCGAATCACGAGAGGCAGCAGAATTGTGCTCTCGGCAGAGGTCGGGGGGCTGGGTGTTGGGCCGAGGGGCACTGGCTGCAGGGCGCAGGGAGAACTGGGGAGGCGATGGGGGGGTGCCCAGGCTCAGGACAGAGGTGGGTGGGCGCCGTCCCGGCAGCGGAATAGAACGGGGGGCTAGCGGCTAGGACTGAAGGACCTTAGCATGAGCTAAGGGGTCCCCCATATTCCCCAGTCATCTGAACCCACCCACCTGACGCGGCTTTAACGGCCGCCTGGTGACCTCTCCGTTACACCCGCTGGGTCTAGATCGTTAAATACCAGGCCGCAGAGACAAGGAGAGAGCCCGGAGCCCGGGGACTCTGGGAGGGGGTCCAACCTCACCTCCCAGCCCCACGCCAGGCAGAGCTGCTGGGCTCCAGGCGACGAGGGGAGGGCCGCCTCCTCCGGCCCTTTGATGTGGTAGCGGTGGGCTCGGAACACGCCTACCACATCCATGCCTGCAGGCCAGTGAGGCGGGAACGCCCAGCCGGAGGATGTCTAGCCGCGGACTCCTAGAAACTTCGGCACTTGCTTGGGTACTGCAGGCAGCAGCGGGGCTGGAGGATCTCCGGGGTGCGAACACGTCGGTGCCCGGGCCCTTTTCTCACCGGCTGGACACGCAGAGACTTACCTGCCCCTCTTACTGCAGAGGCAGCGTGAGGGGGATCGGCGTTCGGCTCAGTGTCCCACACACGGAAATATCTGTGTGGCTTCTTCGGAGGTCGCTGCCCATCCCCAGCTATCTTGCATGGGTGTTTTTTGGAAGATAATTGCTCCGCTGCCTAGATCGTAAGACTCAGACACATGGCCTGGGCTTAAACAAGCAAACAGAAGAGCCCCAAGGACCTGGATCCCAGAACAGCCGTGACACGGGATGTTTTCCAATCTCCTCGTGATTCCAAAGGCGTTCAAAAGGCCAGCGCCCCAGTGACTGGCTGGCAAAATCACCCCCGGACTGTCAATTTCTGAGTTGCGCCCAGCTCTGGGGAATACGGACACGCCCAAGCATCAGGTGAACTAGATCATCCTTGCCAGGTGCCACGAGATTCAGCTCCTGGAACCCACGTCTGACCCTCCGGCGGCTCCTGGAGCGATGGAGCTCGGGGGAGCAGCCACTCTTGTCCTGGTTGCTGGCGTTTTGTGCCTGACTTTCCTCTGGAAGTGGAAACGGCAGCAGGAAAGCAGCAAATTTCCCCCCGGACCGACTCCTCTGCCGCTTCTGGGCAACGTGCTGCAGCTGAGCAGGGGGGACCTGTTCACCTCACTGATGGCGGTAAGTCAGCGGCACGTGAAAACCAACCCTTTGGACATTCCCAGGAAAAAGCTACAGCCAAGGGAGCTAAGGTTCAGAGTCCTCACCTGTCCCTCAGGTAGGGTGACCAGACGTCCCGATTTTATAGGGACAGTCCCGATTTCGGGGTCTTTTTCTTATATCGGCTCCTATTACCCCCCACCCCCTGCCCCGATTTTTCACACTTGCTGTCTGGTCACCCTAACCTTAGGGTAAAATAATTTTCCTACAACTGAACATTATAAACCCAATTAAGGTCACACTTAAAAGAAATCTGAACATGTTAAATAACCTTAACTCTGTCCTTTGACACCCCCCAATACACGTACGATTAAGTTCAGTGTTTGTGAGCTCAGCAAAGATGAAGCAGATTTTTACAGGCACATTAGACATTTTTCTCCACTTATTTTGTCCCAAGACAGAATTAACGTTAACTCTGAATTTCCTGGGTTTATAATGCATTGTTATGGGCTAGTTACAATTCCCCGATATCATGTATTTTACTGATGTATTCTCAACCGTAACTCCGTCTTAACGGAGTCGTTGTCCGGGAATGTCCACGTGTGTGTGTTTCAGTTAATCATGCCATACATCGACAGTAAACAAGAACCCGAATGCGAATGTTGCCATGGGATATTTTGGAAGATATCAATGATCAACCTTCAGTCTTGTAATGAAGTTGAAGGGTCAGATCCGCTGGTATGCGCTCTCTGCTCTCACCCGCAAGCAGCCAGAGCTGCTATTTACGGCTGGTTTGTATTGTCAGAGAAATGCAAAGTAGCCACCGGGAGTGCGTATCAGTTTTCCCCTCTGCCTCCTGGCCTTCGCTTACCCCCACCTGCCCAGCCAGTTGAGAAGATCTGGTGCAACAAGTAGCTTGTTTTGGGGGGGAATACGATGAACAGTCACTTTTTGTCAACCGAGGCTGATGCGTCAGAGCGTCAGAAAAACTCGCACAGAATTGCCCTCTCTCGAAAGGGCCCATTGTTCTCCAGGAGTGTGAAGCCAGGAGTCTGCCGTGATTCCAAGTCTCCCAGTCCTTTCTAAGCCCCAGAGAGCTCAGTCATTGTCTAACAGCAGTCGAAGTTTTAGCCCCCCCCCCCCCCCCCCCCCCCCCCCCCCCCCCCCCCCCCCCCCCCCCCCCCCCCCCNCCCCCCCCCCCGAGCGAATGCCATTCCCTCGTTAAAAGCTTTTTCTACGTATATTCTTCTGTGGAGAATGAAGCAACAACCATAATTCCAGTTCCCACCTGAATGCCCTGTGAGTAATTGGCGTCTCGGTGGTGTGATACATTCGATAAATGCACAGACAAAATCATATTGTTGTATAATCTAGGCAGGTTTTCGCACCACACCCAGCCCGGTGATAACTGGGCCAGGGGCGCGGCACAGCTAAAAGGCAAATGAAATGAAAAGCGAATCACGCAGGGTCGCTGAGTCACCCCCGGGAAAAATGTAGGTGCCAAATCCTCAGACGTCGCTTTCGCTGCTTCCCAAAGGGCCTCCCTGGACTAGGAAGGGGGGAAGTTTGCACAAGGGATATTGCTCCACGCGTCCCGTATGCCTCCCTCGACAGGGCAGCGTCTGCTCTTTCCTTCTTCCCATTTACACTCCTTCCCCTTGCAGCTGCGGGAGAAGTACGGCCCGGTGTTCTCGGTGCTCCTGGGCCCCCGGCGCGTGGTGGTGCTGTGTGGGCACGAGGCGGTGAAGGAAGCCCTGGTGGACCACGCGGAGGAGTTCAGCGGCAGAGGGGGCATGCCCACGCTGGACAGGATCTTCCACGGTTATGGTGAGCGGGAGGGCGGAACTGGGTTGCAACCTGGGCAGCCATCGCGTTCCTCTTTGTGGATGGTTGTCGGCCTCCGAACCTTGCCGACGCAGCATCCCGCCCTCCACCCAGCTCACCAAGCGGTCGGGAATACGGCCCTCGTCTGGGCTCACCTCGCCGCTCCAAATCAGGCAGAGCAGGGACGAGAAGCTGGCTCGGGGAGCGCCCCGCCCCCGGCTGGGCTATTTGGGGGTCGCGGGCACTCGCTCGCTCACGTTTCTTTTTGTCTGGCTGGCGGGTTTTTGGTGACAGGTTTCCAAAGGGCTCGGAACAAAGACACATTTCCAAACTAGGCTGGCCAACTTTCTAACTGCACAAAACTGAACACCCCTTCCTCACCCCTGCCCCAAGGCCCCGCCCCACTCCTTCCCCAAGCCCTGCCCCTTCCCCACCCCTGCCCCAAGGCCCCGCCCCGCTCCTTCCCCAAGCCCTGCCCCTTCCCCACCCCTGCCCCAAGGTCCCACCCCTGTTCCATCCACTTCCCCAAGCTCCCGCCCTGCCCCGTCCCTTACCCAAGCTCCCGCCTCTGCCCCGCCCCATCTCTGAGGCCCCGCCCCTGCTCACTCCATCCCCCCTCCCTCTGTCGCTCACTCTCCCCCCACCCACACTCACCAGGCTGGGGCAGGGGGTTGGAGTGTGGGGGGGGTGAGGACTCTGGCTGTGGGTGCGGGCTCTGGGGTGGGGCCAGGGATGAGGGCTCTTTGGGGTGCAGGAGGGAGCTGGGGCATTGGGGGGGGCTCCAGGAGGGAGTTTGGGTGCGGGAGGGGGCTCGGGGCTGGCGAAGCGTGTTGGCGGGGTGGGGGCTCCAGGAGGGAGTTTGGGTGCGGGAGGGGACTCTGGGCTGGGGCAGAGGGTTGGGGCGTTGGGGGAGTGTGGGATCCGGGAGGGAGTTTGGGTGCGGGAGGGGGTTCAGGGCTGGCGAAGCGTGTTGGGGGGGTGGGGGCTCCAGGAGGGAGTTTGGGTGCGGGAGGGGACTCCGGGCTGGGGCAGGAGGTTGGGGTGCAGGAGGAAGTTTGGGGTGCAGGGTCCTGGCGGCGCTTACCGCGGCTCCCAGGAAGTGGCCGCCAGGTCCCTGCAGCTCCTAGCCCAGCGGTTCTCAAACTTCATTGCACCACGACCCCCTTCTGACAACAAAAATTACTTCCCGACCCCAGGAGGGGGACCAAGGGCTTCACCCCCGGGCAGGGGGGCCTGTAACCTGAGCCCTGAGCGATGGGGCTCTGGCTTTGGCTTCATCCCCAGCAAGTCTAAGCCAGCCCTGGTGACCCCATTAAAACAGGGTCGCGACCCACAGTTTGAGAACCGCTGCCCTAGGTGCAGGGCAGCCAGGGAGGCTCCGTGCACTGCCCTCGCGCCCAGAGGCACCGCCCCCGCAGCTCCCATTGGTCACGGTTCCCAGCCAATGGGAGCAGTGGAGCCGGCACTAGGGGCGGGGGCAGCACGCGGAGCCTCCCTGGGGGCCACAAGGACCTGGCAGCCGCTTCCACGCGGAGCGAGGACCGGCAGGGAGCCTGCCTTAGCCCGGGCCACTGCTGCGCTGCCGACCGGACTTTTAACGGCCAGCCGGCAGTGCTGACCGGGCCACCAGCGTCTCTTTTCGACCGGGCATTCTGGCAACCCTGTGCCACAAGCACCGAGATTTGGGGCTCACGTGGGATTCGCTTCCGGATCTCTCTGACATTGGCCCGTCCTCCCTTATTGGAGTGGGTGTCGCAGGGCTGGGTGGGAGTGACAGATAATAAATGCCAGAGGTCCCCTAGGGAACTATCCAACTTCCCCCGAGAGCCACCCGGAATCAGGGGCCAATACCATCAGAAGGAGCCATTGGTATTGGGGGGCTCGGTTTTGGGGGGCTCAGAGGTGCCGTACCCACAACTTCAACTGGGTGCTGAGCACCTCTTTAAATTCAGACCCAAGGCCTCACAAGGCCCCCCTCCCTGGAGCGTCTCACAGAGCTGATGCCCAGGGAGCTGGGTGCGGAGCTGGGTTTGCATTTTACGCACGAGACACCGAAGTGCTTACGCGTGAGTCACTTCCCCTGTAAGTACGTCAGTTACTCGTCTGGAAAATGGGGATTCTACAACAGGCAGGAGAGCCAGGAGCAAAATCGGGCCCCGAAGCCAGACCGACACCTTAACTACAAGGCCAGTCTTCCTTTAGCTCCTTTCACCTTTCCCCTGCCCTACCCTGATCCCGTCTGTGGCTGTTCTGCAAACACCTCCCGGCTCGGGAACAACTCCTCCCACACACCTGGACCCACCATGTCTAGACTCGCTGTGTCTCCTAACACCGGAGATCAGGAGCGGGAAGCTGCCAACAGAGTCCAACTGCTGGAGGAGAACTTACCCGGTGGGTTAAAAGAACATCTCTGATGCCAGGAAAGCCAGCGAGATGCCCTGGGGGGTTCCTAGGCAGCGTTCAGCCGGTTTCACCGGGTGCAGCAGTTAGCAGAACTGGGTCTGTTTTGCAACAGCAGCATTCGAGAATAATGACTTTGAAGGGCCCAACCCAGTTTGACGATCCCACTGGTCCACTTCGTTTTCCGTTCACAGGCGTGTTCTTGCTGACACCCCTCCGTTCTCTCGCTGCCTGGTTGTCATGGGTCCCTCCGCCCCTTCTGCTTCCCTCTCTCGTCCTCAGGGGTCATCTTAGCGAACGGCGAGCGGTGGAAGCAGCTCCGCCACTTCTCTGTCGCCACCCTGCGGAATCTGGGGATGGGGAAAAGGACCCTCCAAGAGAGGATCGCGGAGGAAGCTCGGTGTCTGGTGGAGGAGATCAGGAAAACCAACGGTTTGTGTCTGTCGCCTCGGGGCTGCAGGGCCTCGATGGAGGGTCTAGGTTCTCGCACGCGGAGGAGGGGCCCCCAGGGGGTCTCTGTTGCTCTCGCTGGAGACTCCCGGTGTTGAGCTCTTCTGAAAACCTGGCCCGTAGAGCCAGGCTGCTCCTGTCCCTCACTTCCTGCCTTGGGCAATGAAAAATCCCCCTGGTCCCAGCTTGGCGCCGAGGAGGGGGCCCGTCCCGTCCCCACGCTTCGGTGCCCCCCGCGGTGAAGCATTAACCCCAGGCAGCTTCGATCGGCGAGGGATATTGCCCCTCCTGCCGCTCCCGGAGTTCCCGGCAGCTCAGCGCAGTCTGATCTGCCACCCCAGGTTCTCCCTTCGACCCCAGCCGCCCCATCAGCCACGCCGTCGGCAATGTGATCTCCTCCATCGCCTTCGGGGACCGCTTCGACTACCAGGACCAGACCTTCCTGAGCTTACTCGACGTCATCCAGAGCCTCTTCCTGGAGCTGACCAGCCCCTGGACGCAGGTGGGTGATGCTTGCTGGGGCCGCGGGGGGTCTGTGCAGCCCAGGACAGGTCCTGGAGTGGCAGCGAGCGAAGGGGTCCTTGGAAGGAGAGCAGGGAGGGAGCTAGGAATCCAGGCTGGATTTTCCAAGGTATTTAGGTGCCTAAAGATGCACCTAAGTACGCTAGGCACCCCACCCCCCAGTGTGACTTGGGCGCCTGTCTGCAGGTCTGGCCCTTCATCCCTGACCGCTCCCCACCCTCCTGCGGTAGGATGGAAGCCCTCACCCGGGGCTCGGTCCCACAAAAATGCCACGGCCTTATCCCTCCCACTGGCCCCAGAGCCCCGCCAGACACCTGTCACAGAGGGCAGCCAACTTCCCAGCTGCTGGTGTCCCCCTCTGAGCTCATCCCTCGTCCCCTGAGCCTTCCCGGGGCCCAGTCTGACGCCGAAGTCAGTGGGACCCTGGGTGTGGAGGGCAAAGCAGCAGGCCTGGTCCAGCTAGCCTGATTGCTGCAGAGCTTCATACCGATGCCTCTGGGGTGCGGAGCAGCCCGTCTGTTGGATCTGGAGCGCACACATGTGACTAACTCTACCCAGGCCTGGCGCAGAAACCGGGCTCAGTAGCTCACACAATCAGACTGGGGGATCCCAGCCGAGGAGGCGGGACGTCTCGGAGGGGCAGAAGCGGGGCTCCTCCCAGCCCAGAACCAAAGACGGGGTTGGCCCCCGCTGGCGATTCTATCACCATCCTCTGGAGTGCTGGTGTCTTTTCTAAAAGCCCCAGCTCCTGGAGTCACGGGTTCTGGGTCAGACGCTTAGCCCGCCTCTGTTTTTCTAACGTGAGTTTGCCCCTCGTGTGTGCCGAGAAGAGCCTGAAAGCGGGACGCCGAGCAGCCGGCCCACAGAATGCTCTCCAAAGCCATCGTTAATCTTCTTTTAATATCTCATGATTTCTGAACGCTTGGGGACGGCGGCCCTGTCCTCGCTGCTTGCTGCTGCTTCTGGGCTGCCCTGAGCCAGCCATGGGAGCAGCCAGACGGAGGTCGGCTGGCTGCCTGCGCAGCCCGTTCCCGCGTGACATCCAGTCGGGGCGGCGCACGAGTGGCCGCCCCCTCCCTCTCCGCGCTGCTAACGGCGCGTTCCGCGTCTCTCCCGCAGCTCTACGAGATGTTTCCAGGCATCATGCGCTTCTTACCCGGCCCCCACAACCGGATTCTTCAGCACGTCAAGGTGCTGCACAACTTCGTCACCGAGCGGGTGCAGAGGAACCAGAAGACCTTGGATCCTGGCTGCCCTCGGGATTACATTGACGCCTTCCTCATCAAGATGGAAGAGGTACAGAGCTGTGGGGGCCAGGGCGGTATTTTAGGGGAGGGTCTTCAGTGGACTCTGGGATGTTCCTTCGCACAGGCTGGGAACCACAGAATCGGAGAGCATCACCGCATCTGTCTGTGACCAATGGCCTGTAGAAAGAATCCCCTTTATCTTCATCCCGGCCAAGCCCTGGCTTTCCTTTCCCTTGAGGAATACCGCAAGTGACGGGCAGTCCATAGCTCCCTGGCGTCGCTTTCCTGGGGCAGGAGTTCGACGCACTGGCCCCGATTCTCCGCTGCCCTGCACCCAGTTATTTACCCCCAGTGCGACGTGGGTGTGGGTAGCATATTAGACCCGCTGGAGGGTCATGGTTACCAGACAACGTTTCCCACGCAAAAGATCCATGTGCTCAAGCAACGGCATTGAAACCCCTTCACGCTCACATGACAGCGCCTGCGAGAGAGGTGCACACCCAGGCAATGCTGGGTGCCTTCAAGCAGCCCCCATCCTTTGACCTAGGGTATTTTGTGAGAGAAATAGGGGTGGTTTGATCTGAGGCTTTAAGGCTGCTTGTTGATTCAAAATACTATGTTAGAAATATTGAAAGATCAAATTAACGTCCTCATGAGTTTTTCAGGTTAACTCACAAGTGTATTGGTCTGGCCGTGAAACCAGAGACCTCAGCCATGAATTCTGGCGGTGCAAATATTTCTCTCCTGTTTGTCACCCTGCTGTTTGGGCATCATTAGCTACGAGATGTTTTGGGTTTTTTTTTATTTCCTCTTTCAAGGAAAAGCAAAATCCGCAGAGTGAATTCCACACAAAGAACCTGACGCTGAGCGTAGTCCACTTGTTTTTCGGTGGGACAGAGATGGTGAGCGCCACCTTGAGATACGGGTTCCTGCTCCTGATGAAATACCCAGAGGTACAAGGTAATTAGTAGGGCTGGTTTAAAGGTTTCCGACATAATGGGTTTCTTCCCCTCTATTTCAACGGCATTGCGTTTAGAAAAGAGAGATCAGAAGGAAGTGTTCAGTAAACAGCCGTGTCCCAGTTCGACAGTTTTGGAGCAAAATATTCCAATTATTCATCTCGATTTTTCTTAACTTTATATTATTACAACCCAGAATGAAATGAAAATGTTCAGAATCGAAACCAAAGGGTTTTGACCCAAAATGATTTTTTTAAGCATTATTTTTGCCAGGAAATTCCTAAATTCTTTTGTGGTGGTTCCATTCTGGAATGGAAACAAATTTTGAAATCACCAAATTGCCCGCAAAATGGATATTCCGGTTGCCACTGTTTTGCTACCAGCTGTTTACTCCAACTGTGCCAATCAGGATGGAGACTGCGTGGACCAGAGAGCGAATCCAGAGCCCTTGTCTGTCCTCTCTCCCTGTCTTCAGCCCAGGGGTCGGCAACCTTTCAGAAGTGGTGTGCCGAGTCTTCATTTATTCACTCTAATTTAAGGTTTCGCGTGAGCAAGTAATACATTATAACGTTTTTAGAAGGTCTCTTTCTATAGGTCTATAATATATAACTAAACTAATGTTGTATGTAAAGTAAATAAGGTTTTTAAAATGTTTAAGAAGCTTCATTTAAAATTAAATTAAAATGCAGAGCTCCCCTGGACCGGTGGCCAGGACCCGGGCAGTGTGAGTGCCACTGAAAATCAGCTCACGTGCCGCCTTCGACACGCGTGTCATAGGTTGCCTACCCCTGTTTTAGCCTCTGTAATGAAAGCACTGGCTTTTAAGAAACTCTTCTGCTGTATATAAGGGTGGAGCTGGGGCGGGGACCGGGTTGGAATCTGGAGCACCCCCCTCCCCACCCCCGGCTCTAATGGATGGGGTGGACTTTGTGGTTAATTCACTAGACTGGAAGTCAGCTGCTGACCCTCGATCACTAAGTCCATGCTGGTTAGTTCCCCGCCTGTCAAACGGGGATAGTACTCCTTTGTATCTTGTCTACTGAGATTTTAAGCTCTTTCAGGCAGCGACGGTCTTACCATGAGTACGTACAACAGGACCCTTGTCTCAGCCAGGGCCTCTCGGTGCTACCGAAATACTACTAAAGAATGGTTCAGGCAACAGTGGGGCAGATACCATGACCTGCCCCTAGACCACAACTTTGCTGGGGTGTTTCGTGCCACACGCGCCCTGTGCCCGTAACCTGCCTTCCGCTGATGTCTCGACAGAAAAGGTGCATCAGGAAATGGATGGTGTCGTCGGCCGGAACCGCAGCCCCGCCGCTGAGGACCGAAGCCGGATGCCCTACACCCACGCCGTGCTACACGAGATCCAGCGATTCGGCAACATCATCCCGCTGGGGATTCCGCATGCAGTGATCCGAGACACCCAGTTCCGGGGGTACAGGCTCCCCAAGGTGCCGAGTCCAGAGCCTAGTGCGAACGCCCCGCTTACGTTTTAAAATACAACACGCAGACACACACACCCGGCAGCCACCCTTCATGGGAGCTTTCTGTTTCCCTCTCCTCGCGTTATGCTCTGCGTAGCTATCGCCCTGCACCCCAGAGACAGCTGCATTCGAAATGTGGCTTTGAACAGACACCAGGATAAGATGATTTTCAACTGGGCTTGTGCAGGACCAGAGGAAATATGTGCATGTGCACACGTGTGAAATACAGTTACAGGGGCGCACTCGGGCATTGGCCGGCCTGGATCTCCATCGGCCTCTCTTTTTTTCTCTAAAAGAGCACAACAAATCTCTGTTTCCATGGGTGGGACAATCAGGCTGGGGTGCTGGGGTTTCCCCAACCACTAAGTGGCGCTATTTCTCCATAATTCACAGCTGCAGTGGGGCTCAGAGGAGAGGGGCCAGGACTAGGGCCGGGGGTGCAATTCCTCTCCGGCTGGGTGTGGCCGGCAGTGCACCGAGGCGAAGGAGAGCTCTGATTTCACACCAAGCACCTCACGCCCGGCTAGCCGGTTTGTACAAGCCGCGGCCCCATGCTCATGGGGAGAAGGCAAAGCAGGTTTGCTTTGTGGAAGGGAGTGATAGCCTAGCAGTTACAGCAGGGGACTAGGTGTCAGGACTCCTGGGTTCTTTCCCTGCCTCCGCTGTATACGTGGGTCCCAATCCTGCAAACACTCACACATGTGCCATGGCTAAAATAGATTGAAACTGATGAGGAAGCTCTCGCTGTGATAGCTAGAGCTGGCCAAACAACTGGAACCACCTCTCTTACCAGGGGACAGATGTTTTCTGCGTGCTGGGCTCTGCCCTCCGGGACCCCAGACACTTCAGCGACCCAGAACGCTTCGACCCTGGGAATTTCTTGGATGAGAATGGCGGCTTTAAGAAGAACCATGCTTTTGTGGCTTTTTCCTCAGGTACCAGCATTTCTCCCCCTTCCCCAGCCTCCCATAGATAAGGCTCATGCCTAACAAATGAACTCCTTCAAGGCTAAGTTGGGGGAGCATGGGTGTGACTGTGGTCAGGTGTAACTCACTGCAGGGTGTTGAGCTCTGTGCATGGAAGGGACGGGGTGACTTGTTCAATCTCTGGGACAGTCAGCCAGGATTCCTTTATTTGCCTTTGTTCCCCTAGGGAAGCGGGTGTGTCTGGGCGAGGGTCTGGCCCGCATGGAGCTCTTCCTGGTCTTTACCTCCGTCCTGCAGCGCTTCACCTTGCAGTCGCCCGTCGACCCCCAGGACATTGACCTCACCCCAAAAGCGAGTGGATTTTGGAACATACCTCCCGAGTACAGGGTCTGTGCCCTCCCACGCTGAGGAGTCGTCAGCGGACATGCCGGGAGAGCAGTTACTGATTGTGAAACAAACAGGGTACGCGTGTGATGGCCCCAAGGCTGGAGCTGTGTAAATGAGGACGCTTTTCCATGCTACAATCTCATTTGTAGGTCTCGACGCTGCACATTCCTGGACAAGTTACCGCAGGCGTTCACTCACGAGTTTTCTTTTTAATGCCAAGTTATTCCTGAAGTCGTGTACAGTTCTGGTATGGAGAGAGCCCTCGGATGGGGAATGCTCATGGTTTCGTGGTTGACGCGCAGGACTCGGGGCATGATGCCGGGGTTCTGTTCTCACCTTCGAAAGAGTGTGATCTAGTGGTTATAGCAAGCGCCTGGTAGTCAGGATACCTGGGTTCTATTCCTGGCTTAGGTGGTGGGGCTTGGGAGTGTGGCTTATTAGAGGAGAGGATTGGGACGTTGTGATCATGAGTGTCTGTAGGATTGGGACCCAAGTATGTGGCAGAGGCAGTAAAAGAACCCAGGAGTCCTGACACCTACTCCCCTGCTCTAACCACTAGATCCCCTGCTACTTTCGTAGAGCTAGAAATCCTCAGAATTGCTGGCTCTGGGAAGGGAGTAGGTGTCAGGACTCCTGGGTTCTTTCCCTCTCTTTGCCATATACGTGGGTCCCAATCCTGCAAACACTCCCGCATGCACGATGACTGAACTCGATTGAAACTGATGTGGGAGCTCTCACTGCGACAGCTCGAGCTGGCCAAAGCAAGCAGACACGTCCTTCGAGAAAAAAACGAAAGATCTATTTTTATTTCAGAAAGCTGTGAGTGGGGCAGGGGGGAATAAAAAGGGGAGAGAGTGGGGCTCACCAAGATGATGTGAAATGTTTTGACGTGTTTTGCTGTAAAATAAAAACTTTGGACTAAATTTGTATCTTGGTCAAAGACATTTTTCATCAGAAAAAAACCTTGCTGTGGGAACAGCAGATTGAAGCTGAAAGAGGTGACACCCAGAGGGGAAGGGAAACCCTGCTTCTTCAGGTCGGGAAGAACAGGGTAACCCCCCCTGCTTCACTGATTAGTGCTTGCAACGTGCTTTGAGATCCGCACATGCCAGGGACTAGAAACAAACAAAATATGAGCATCCGCTCGGATTGAGAAAAGCATGAGCTGAGGCTAGGGGAGGGAGCGTGGTCTAATGGTTAGAAGGGCGGACGGGGAAGCAGGACAGCCGGATCCTGTTCCTGGCTCAGGTACTGTGTGTGGGACCTTGCACAGGTTGTTCTCGCTCGGTGAGCCCTGCCAGTTACTTCCCATTTCTTTGTACGCACATGGATAGCTGGGGGCTTTTGGGGCTGAATCTCTGTCTATTGTACTTCCTGCTCCAAACGCGGGGCATGCAGATCAATAAACTCTATTTTGGTACCAGGCCAGAGAACAGCTGTTTTGCTTCTTATTCTAGACAACCAAAGCCCTCTCCCCTTCCCTCTCTGCTGTTCACAGGCCAACACTAAGGAAATAGCCAGGTGGCTCCTAGGTTTGATACTTAACCAGCACTTTTCAGTATCAGCGGGTCTCTAATGGTCATCTACGCACATCCCCTTCCATTTAGCAAGCCAGACTGTGGAGTTCTGGTCTCAGGGCTGGAACAGAACAGGAGGCTATGGGTCAGGGTTGTGGGGCATCAGCAGGACTTTGTGTGGGGGGACCCCTAGGACTGGAACGGCCGGGGGTGCTGTGGGGCCAAAATAAATGAATTCATTTAAAAATGGAAATTTCCCCCTAGCGACAAAACTGGGATTTGTTGTCCAACCAGCTCCCGTGCTGGTAGCGTGGAGAGAGGTCTTGCATAAAGCAGGCTTCACCGAATCTCGTTGTTATCGCCTGGATTTAGCGGCATCTCCCCTCTGCCGCTGAACTCGTCCCCTCGGTCCACCAGGGCTTCCTTCACGGCCTCAAATCCACCAAGCAACACTGTACACAACTGTGTGCACACAACGGTGTGCCCGCCCCCCCCTCCAACCAGCGGTGTTCTGTCAGAACAAAACTGCGTGTTGCCTCTGGCTAAAGTTAAACACGGGCAGGATCCGCGGCCTAGTTCCCACAAACCCACCCAGTGAGCAGCGTGGGGCCAGAAGGTGCCTTGGCCTGCCCCCAGGAATTCGAATCCCTCCCGACCCCTCCGTGGGGGTCAAAATGAAAGCTGGTTGGAAATATTCAATCAAAACAGGCAAATGTTGGTTCGGACTAAACTTTCTCGACGGGGACATTCAAAATGAATAGGTGTTGCTCCAAATTGGCTTTTTCATTTCTGATATCTGAAAAGTTTGGGATTTTAGGGGAGGGCCCCCCCATTTCTCTCTCTTTTCAAACATCTTCCTTTCTGTTCCCAGTGGAAAAGGTGGCGAAATCTGAAAAAGAGTGGGCGGGGGGGTGTTAAAAAACAAACTTCCCTTGCCCCAGTTTTACTCCGTTGTCGACTTTATTCTATCTTTTCCAGTGGGAAAAACTGGGGGAAAGGAGGGGAACCCCCAAACTATCAAAAACCAACACACAAATCTTCATTTCACTTCAAACTTTCCTGACCAATCCTCAAAATTCCCCAGCGAATGTTTGCCAGTGAAAATGTCTTGCTCAACATCTTTCCTGGGCGGAAGATTTTTCACTCTATGATGGAGGTCCTGTGGGGAGCCTCCCAGCCCCTTGGCCTCTCCTAGCCCCAGGAGGATACAGGCTATGAGGCACAGAGCCAGCCCCAGACTAGCCCACACCTCCACCTCGAGGAACTGCTTGTCAAGTTGCAGTGAGACGCACTGGTGCATTCTGGGTGTCCTAAAAGCCAGACCTAGTCTGGACTAACCTGTTTGGGCTAAAGGAAAAGGGAGAGCTCTGTCTGTTCGTCCCTGCTCTTCAGTTCAGAGCAATCGGGACAATTAAAGACTCCATCAGTATGGAAACAGGGGTTCTACATTTAAAGAGACTCGTCGGGGTGGGGATCTTCCCTCAGTTCCCCTTGTCCCAGCAAAGCCATAGTATGGGTGCCATTCAGATCCGCTGTAAGACCCAGGTAGTGGCTCTCATTAATGACCCCCCCACCCCAACACTAAGTGCAAGAGTTGAGGGAGGGGGTATTCACCCCACTGCCCTGGCTGCTTCTCAATTCACATGATTCCATTGCACCCCCGTAAATCCCCTGCTGCAGTTTTATCTGCACATCATCATCTCCTTCTCTTCAGCCCCTGTCCTGAGGCCCATCGTTCTTCCCACGCCGTCGCCCTGGGAACACGTTCTCCTGCTGCTTTCGGACTTGGAACAGTTTAAGCAGCTGATTAGCCCCCTGTTCGAAGTTCCTGTTCTCAGGGTCTCCTGTCTGACTGGACCCAGTCTTTTGCAAAGTTTCCGGGGGGGCTTTCATTGCAAGTTCCTTGGCTAACTTTGCAAGATGCTCTTCCTTCTCAGCCGCTGTACGTCTTTACAGAAATGTCCCTTCGGAAGATTTCTGGTCTTTGTCCACATTCTCTGCTGATTTAATAAACTAATTTAATCATCTGGTTAATCATTAATCCAATAATAATAATAATAATAATTAATAGATAACTAGCTCTTATAAAACACTTTTCATCCACAGATCTCAAAGAGCTTTACAAAGCAGATCAGTATCTTTACCCTCTATTTACAGGTGGGGAAACTGAGGCACGGGGCAGTGAAGTGAGATGTCTCTGGCCGTCCAGCAAACCAGAGGTCGAACTGGGAATTGGATCCAAGGAGAATTTGCTACAGTTAAAAAAGGCGGGAAACCCACCGTGCTGAGGGGATTTTAATATATCAAATATCAACGTTAGATCATCACGAAAATGCCAAAATCTATTTGATATAAAGAGTGCGAGGCAAAATCTGAGGGGGGGTTATATCAATATTCAATTGTTAGAGAGAGAAAGGGGGAAGTCTGAGGGCTTTGACCATCGTTTGAGAACAAGAGAGTGAAAAAGACAATATCTGGGGGATTCCCCACAATAGTCAAGAATTAGACAGAAAGGGCAAAATCTGAGGAGAACATGAAGATGTTTCTGTCTTTGATCATTGGAGAGTAAAACCCCCCTGGGATTAGATATTTATATTAATATGCTGGGCGTTTGTCACACAGCGCAGCTCACACTTGGAGGCTGGCAGCTTGAAAGACGTGGGAACTGAGGGCAGCTATTTCCCTCCGGACCCAGATTAAAAAGGGAGCCAGAAAGGGGCTCCGATCTGAGGGGATTTTAGATCTGTTCGATCATTAGAGAAAGGGGCGCTTTGTCCTCCCCCCCCCCCCTTCGACACGGGCATCGGGGAGCCCCGGGCGACACCGCTTTCCCCGGGGAAGGGCGGGGAGGATTGAGCCGGACGGCTCTTGGGCAGTTGGGGGCAATGAGGGAAGGGCAGTTGTTAGGTTAGGAGATGGGGCCGGAAGGTTCCAGGCAGTTGTCAGGGGGCAGCCATGAGGGAAGAGCAGTTGTTGGGATGGGAGATGAGTCCGGAAGGTTCCAGGCAGTTGTCAGGGGGCAGCCATGAGGGAAGGGCAGTTGTTGGGCTGGGAGCTGAGGCCGGAAGGTTCCGGGCAGTTGTCAGGGGGCAGCCCTGAGGGAAGGGCAGTTGTTGGGATGGGAGATGAGGCCAGAAGGTTCCAGGCAGTTGGCAGGGGGCAGCCATGAGGGAAGGGCAGTTGTTGGGATGGGAGCTGAGGCCGGAAGGTTCCGGGCAGTTGTCAGGTGGCAGCCCTGAGGGAAGGGCAGTTGTTAGGTTAGGAGATGGGGCCGGAAGGTTCCGGGCAGTTGGCGGGGGGCAGCCATGAGGGAAGGCCAGTTGTTGGGATGGGAGATGAGGCCAGAAGGTTCCGGGCAGTTGTCAGGGGGCAGCCATGAGGGAAGGGCAGTTGTTAGGTTAGGAGATGGGGCCGGAAGTTTCCGGGAGTTGGCAGGGGGCAGCCACCCACGCTGGTGCCATATAGCCCCTCAACGTAGGGTAATGACTCAGGGCATCAGTTTCTCCCCCAAAAGGAGGATTTTATCTCCTTCATTCATTAGAGAGGAAGAGGGGTGACTTGTGAGGAGACTTTTTGTTGCTGTTTGATAATCAGCAAGGCGAATCCGGGAGGATTTTCGTGTCAGTGTTTCACCATGGGGACAAACCCAGCGAATGCAGAGGATCCGAGTTGTCCTTTGTTAATTTACTTAGTGGCAGGATCTTCCCAATTCACTCCAGGGAACAGGCCCCAGGAAGAGCGAGGGCTCATTGAGGGCTGCAGGGTCAACCAGCCAACCTATCTGAGAGGGTTTTTGCAGGAACGGGGAAGAGCTGTTGGCATTCCCCTGGCCGCTAAGTGGCGTGATTTCTCCATAATTCACAGCAGCCGTGGGGTTTGTTTGCTAGGAGAAAACCCAGCTGTAAAGAAGCATCAGAAGAAGAAGGGTTTTTACCCACGAAAGCTTATGCCCAAATAAATCTGTTAGGCTTTAAGGTGCCACCAGACTCCTCGTTGTTTCAGCTGTAAAGGGTTTAACTCTCTCATTGCTGGTGTGTCCCCACCTTCCTTATCCAGGGCACAGGTGTTTACACTGCTCTGGGCTCTGCTCACCACACCCAGAACACTTCAACAACCCACAAAGCTTCAACCCCAGTAATTTCTTGGATGAGAAAACAGCTGTAAGAAGGACAATGCCTTTTGCAACTTTCCTCAGGTACGAGAACCCCCACCTGTATGGATCAGAAAGCCTCGGGTCCAGTATCGACCCCTTCAGGGCTCAGTGGACAGAGCATCAGTGTTGCTGCATTTATCATATTACTAACTGTGTATCTGGGTTTTTACCCAGCAAGGACCCTGAGGTCCTTCTCTGCTCCTCTGAAATCCAGATCCTCACTGATAGCACCAGACCGAGTGGATCAGAGCAGGTGGTCATCCCAGTAGCCCATCTCCAACAGTGGCCAGTGCAGACGTTTCAGAGGAAAGTACAAGAGATCCCTTAAGGGGCAGTTATGGAATAACCTGCCCATAGAGTAGTTTCTTCCTACCCCCCAGTAGTTAGAGATTGGTTTATGCCTTAAAGTAGGAGAGGTGTCTAGCCCTTCCGATTCTTGGGATACTTCCCCCCCCTGTCCTTGCCCATGTAAGTCAGGAAGTGGGCTTGTAGTTAGAAGAGGTAGCCTTAGAGTCAGGATTCCTGGGTTCTAATCCCATGCTAGGAGTGTAGTGGGCTCTAGCAGTTAAAACAAATGGAATTAGGACTCCTGGGTTCTAAGCCGACTTTGGGAGTGGAGTGGGATCTACTGGTTAAAGCAGGTGGCGCTAGGACTCCTGGGTTTATTTTAAAGAATGAGGAGTACTTGTAACACGGCTACCACTCTGAAACCTGGGTCTGTTTCAGTTAACCATATCATGGTGTGAGGAAGTGGGGGGGTTTCTTGTTTTTTCCTTGTTAGACTCTTTTAAGTTCATCAGTTTTATTAACTGAGATCTTGTGGTCATTTCGGAAGCTACAGAATGGAAAATAAAAGCTGTCAAGTAACAATATTTATCGCTTTTCAAAGAAAAAACATAAAATCCTATACAACTTTATCAAGAAAGAATCCTATCACAGTAAAATGTGTTACATACTGGTACTTTAATTTATTCTAGCCTATTCTAGAAAGTTAATTTTAATATTAATGAAAACTATGGATATTTAATTCAGATTGTTTATTAACTAAAGTTGTCAGTCAAGCTTGGTTCTGAATCTATCAGATAATGCTTGCTTGGAATTGGGTAGTACTGGTTAAAAAATGGAATTTCTGTCCCATGTGCAATTCTGATATTTTGATATTTGTTTTTGTCCTGAAATGTGATGACACAATGAAATACTGAAAATATTTGCAGAATGAAAAATGTTTCAAAATTGATTTTGAAGCGTTGAAACAAAACCTTTTGCTTTGAAATGTCTATTTGAAATGAAAAATTGCATTTGGTTTGACATTTCCCGTTTCATTTCTAAGTGAAAATCTTCATTCTGAATCAACACTTGGAAAGGAAAAGTTGGGTTTTGATTTTCCCAAAATTGACATTTTCCCATGGAAAATTTATATTTTGACAAAACTACATTTTCTCTTGGGAAAACTTTTTGGACAAATAATTTCAACCAGCAGTAGGAGTTAGTCACTTCCTGAAAACACCAGTTTAAGTCAAAACTGCCAGGTAATTCAGATTCATAGACAAGGTTTCTGCTCGCACATGAAACCCCAAATATATAGATAATGACCCCAAACTACCTTTGCTATAAATAAGCACAGATTCACATACTTTCTTGGGATTTTCATTCCCAATATTAATAGCTGTATTTGACTAGCACCACGATATAGTGCAGTGTTGCGACCAATGCTGAAATACTGTGTCCAGTTCTGGTCACACACTACAAAAAGAATGTTGAAAAACTGAAAAGTGTTCAGAGAAGGCTGAAGGAATGATCTGTGGTCGGAAAAACCTGCCTTTAAAGGAGCTCTGAGTAAAATATTCAAATCAAAATTTAAAAATCTTCAGATCAGACTAGATCATTTCTGGCCTTTTAATCTCTGAATCTGTCAAGAGTTTAAGTGACTTTAGGACCTACGTCCCATTAACTTTCAAATCACTTTTAAAAATCGGGGCCTTAGGCACGCTTTAAAATGTTACCCTCAGACAATTTAGTTTATCATGGAGAAGGTCACAAGATGACTTGCTCACGGTCTCTGATTACCTACACAGGGAGAAGATAATCTAATACTAGAAGGTTCTTTAATCTACCAGAACAAGCCAGAACAAGAGACAAAGGCTGGAAGTTGAAGTTGGCCAAGTTTCAGATTGGAAATAAGGTACAATTCTTTAACAGTGAGGGTAATTAATCATTGAAACCACTTAGCAAGGGATGTGTTGGATTCTCCATCCCTTGGCATCTTGCTATTGAGACTGGATGTCTCTTCTTAGAAGATAACCTCTAGCTCACTGTTTCTCAACCTTCTTGATACCAGGGACCGGCTTGCTGCCTTCCTAAACTGTATCAGGGAGATCTCAGGGGCCAGCGCTGGTCCACGGACCGGTCGTTGAGAAACACTAGCTCACCCATAAACGATTGGGCTCAATGAAAGAATCCCTGGGTGAAGTTCTCTGGCCAGAGTTATACAGGAGTCAGACTAGGTGATCTAATGCTCCCTTCTGAACCTCAGCACCTATCCACCGCTTGGCTCATTGGCAGACAGCTCTCAGCATATAGAATCAAGGGGTGCTCTGGGATGAGGTCAGTGTCTCTTGGGTCCACCAGTCATTGCCCAAGGTGAGGAATAAGAACAAATGAGCTTTGCTAGCACAGCACAGAGATGGCAGTTGTAACAACACCTACCTTCATGCGTCAGGAGCTTTACAAAGGGTGATAACAAAGATCGTTGTTCTCAGAGACACAGGAGGAACTTGCAGGTCAGGTAAGTGTGACGAAGTGAGAATGTATTGCTGTGTTATTTGAATACTGAGGGGGAAGATTGCAGGGGAGCTGAGCTGGGACTGTCTGCATGGGGGAAGGGAGATACCTGAGCATGTAACATGAGAACCCAGGAGGGGGGTTGGAGGCCAGGTAACACCTTTGACTGGGAATTCGGACAAAGGAAAAGGCTGGGGNATTGGGCTCAATGAAAGAATCCCTGGGTGAAGTTCTCTGGCCAGAGTTATACAGGAGTCAGACTAGGTGATCTAATGCTCCCTTCTGAACCTCAGCACCTATCCACCGCTTGGCTCATTGGCAGACAGCTCTCAGCATATAGAATCAAGGGGTGCTCTGGGATGAGGTCAGTGTCTCTTGGGTCCACCAGTCACTGCCCAAGGTGAGGAACAAGAACAAATGAGCTTTGCTAGCACAGCAGAGAGATGGCAGTTGTAACAACACCTACCTTCATGCGTCAGGAGCTTTACAAAGGGTGATAACAAAGATCGTTGTTCTCAGAGACACAGGAGGAACTTGCAGGCCAGGTAAGCCACAAGGGATAGAATCCAGGAATCCTGGCACTTAGTGTGACGGGGTGGATCACAGAAACCCCCTTGGGAGCTGCCAACTGATGTGCAAAGGCTTCCTCTGTTCCTGTTTTCCCTGCCAGCTCAGTGGCTCCAGCACCCTGTCTTGCTGAAGCCAGACACACCCGTCTGCTCCAACACAGACCCAGGGTCTGAATTACCTGCCCCAAAGCTGCAGGTTTCCCTGAAAACAGCTCACAGAAGTATGCTTGTCTTTAGCACTCAGATGCCCAACTCCCAATGGGGTCTAAACCCAGATAAATCCGTTTTACCCTGTATAAAGCTTATACAGGGTAAACTCATAAATTGTTCGCCCTCTATAACACTGATAGAGAGATATGCACAGTTGTTTGCTCCCCCAGGTATTAATACATACTCTGAGTTAATTAATAAGTAGAAAGTGATTTTATTAAATACAGAAAGTAGGATTTAAGTGATTCCAAGTAGTAACAGACAGAACAAAGTAAGTTACCCAGCAAAATAAAATAAAATGCGCAAATCTATGTCTAATCAAACTGAATACAGATAATCTCACCCTCAGAGATGCTTCAGTAAGTTTTTTCTCAGACTGGACACCTTCCAGGCCTGGGCACAATTCTTTCCCCTGGTACAGCTCTTGTTCCAGCTCAGGTGATAGCTAGGGGATTCTTCATGATGGCTCCTCTCCCTCTCTGTTCTCTTCCACCCCTTTATATATCTTTTGCATAAGGCGGGAATCCTTTGTCCCTCTGGGTTCCCCCACCCCTCACTGGAAAAGCACCAGGTTAAAGATGGATTCCAGTTCAGGTGACATGATCACATGTCACTGCAAGGCTTCATTACTCACTTGCCAGCACACACATATACAGGAAGACTCACAGGTAAATACAGCCATCTGCAGACAATGGCTCTGGTTAATAGGAGTCATCAAGATTCCAAACCACCATTAATGGCCCACACTTTGCATAATTACAATAGGCCCTCAGAGTTATATTTTATATTTCTAGTTTCAGATACAAGAGTGATACATTTATACCAATAAGATGATCACTCAGTAGATTATAAGCTTTGTAATGATACCTTACAAGAGACCTTTTGCATGAAGCATATTCCAGTTACATTATATTCACTTATTATCATGTTTTTATAAAACCATATAGACTGCACAACATCACACTTAGTCCCCTCCCAGAGCCAAGAACAGAAACCAGGAGTCCTGACTCCCACCCAGTGCTGTAGCATTATCCAGATCATCTCGCACTATCCTGGCATCCTCAGTAATAAAAATACCTAGCTCTTATGCAGCATTTTTCCTTGGTAGATCTCAAAACACATCACAAACGAGATAAGTAGCATTATCCCCATTTTATAGATGGGGAAACTGAGGCACGGGACGGTGCTGTGACTTGCCCCAAGTTAACCCAGCAGTCCAGCGGCAGAGCAGGTGTGACCTGAATAATATCTCTCCAGGACTCTCTTTTTTCCGCTTTGCTCTCCTAGTTTCTCTCTTTTCATTGTTGATCTCATTCCAGAAAATGTGAGGGTGAAACAGGCACCATTTTTTTTACAACATTCTCTCGCGGCAGTGTAATCCTGAGGGATTAGCCCAAGACTACTAACATCAGGGGATTAAAACCTGAAAATCAGTTGACGATGTATGTTCTGACCTAAAAACAATGGAGAATGTTCCCCCGCCTGGTGTCTGTTTAATCTGCCAGCTTTTGATCAAGGGAGCGAGTGATGCAGTGTCCCCTTCACACCAGAGAGAGCTCTGAACAACAAGAAAAACCCTTTCTCTGCACACACCTAACCCTTGGCAAGAGTCTGTATTCAAACCTGGCGTCTCAGTTTGCCGCTCGGTGCTTGATGCTCAAGGCAGGTGGGCACGGCTTGGTGGCCTGCACAGTGGACACTTACTGGGACCATGAAGGAATTGTAGGTTGCGAGGCAAGTGGCGGTTTTGATAGGGAGGCAATAGGCTACGTAGAGTCGATAGATGGGGGTGCACCCAATGACGGTAGGTGGCTTGATGTGCGTACATACGGCAATGGAGGCACAGATACATGTATATGGCACTAGATATATGTACGCACATATTTGGCAATAGACGGACGCATACACTCATGGCAATAGATACACATCTATATGGTGACAGAAAGAGAGGTTAGCTAACCATGCGGCGTATGGGCACAATCCAAACACCCCACTGCCCAGGGCTTTCAGCCTTCTCTGAGGCACTCTGCTTGTTCGTGTTGTTCGGTCAGGAGGAGCAATGGGCCTAAGCCAAAAGGCAGGGCTACGGACTCAGGCATTACCACAGAGGAGGGTGGGGTCCTGGTTTCCTGGCTGACGGGCTCTTCTGGCTCCCGTACAAGCGTGATGTCAGCTGCAGCGTGGCTGGTTTGTAAACAGCTCCTTCCTTGGGGGCTACACCCCCCACTAGTCCTGGCGTGATTCCAGCGAACAGGACACAAACAGCTTCTCCAGATTGAGATCCTGCCTTTAGCCATGGACAAGATCTGGTTTTTCCGGGAGGGAGAGCAGGAGGAAGGCTCAGACAAATGTAACCAGCAAAACTGGTTCCGAAAGCATAGTAGTCTACACGGGAGAACGTTTAAGGTGTAACGAAGGGGTGGATTTGAACCGGTATGGTTATTCAATTATAAGAATGCCTGCTTTTGGTTCCATTTATGTTGCACGGGAAGATGTTTAAGCCAAATCATAAAAAAGCTACTCTGATACTGGAATAAGAGTGTTCACACAGGCCCTTATACTGGTATGGCTAGACCTGGATAACTGTATTGGTATCACTGGTAACACTTCCCTGTGTAGACGCTGTTTGGTCACCTAGTGTGTGCGGTCCCTACACATTAATGCAAGATTAGACAGATGGATATGGATTTAAATGGCTTTATAAATGGATATGTATGGGGGGGGGTAGATAGTCTTGTTATATGTGGGCAGGGAAGCAGGGATAGATTCTGCCCATCCATTCCTCCATCCCCAGACACACCCATCTAGCCGTCCATCCATCCCTCCGTCCCCAGGCACACCCGTCTGTCCGTCCATCCATCCCTCCGTCCCCAGTCACACCCGTCTGTCCGTCCATCCATCCCCAGGCACACCCGTCTGTCCGTCCATCCATCCCTCCGTCCCCAGGCACACCCGTCTGTCCGTCCATCCATCCCTCCGTCCCCAGCCACACCCGTCTGTCCGTCCATCCATTCCTCCGTCCTCAGACACTCCCGTCTGTCCGTCCATCCATTCCTCCGTCCCCAGACACTCCCATCTGTCCGTCCATCCATCCCTCCGTCCCCAGGCACACCCGTCTGTCCGTCCATCCATCCCCCCGTCCCCAGTCACACCCGTCTGTCCGTCCATCCATCCCCAGGCACACCCGTCTGTCCGTCCATCCATTCCTCCGTCCCCAGGCACACCCATCTGTCCGTCCATCCATCCCTCCGTCCCCAGGCACACCCGTCTGTCCGTCCATCCATCCCTCCGTCCCCAGGCACACCCGTCTGTCCGTCCATCCATCCCTCCGTCCCCAGTCACACCCGTCTGTCCGTCCATCCATCCCCACGCACACCCGTCTGTCCGTCCATCCATCCCTCCGTCCCCAGGCACACCCGTCTGTCCGTCCATCCATCCCTCCGCCCCCAGGCACACCCGTCTGTCCGTCCATCCATTCCTCCGTCCCCAGACACACCCATCTGTCCGTCCATCCATTCCTCCGTCCCCAGGCACACCCGTCTATCCGTCCATCCATTCCTCCGTCCCCAGACACACCCGTCTATCCGTCCATCCATTCCTCTGTCCCCAGGCACACCCGTCTATCCGTCCATCCATTCCTCCGTCCCCAGACACTCCCATCTGTCCGTCCATCCATCCCTCCGTCCCCAGGCACACCCATCTAGCTCTGTCTGAGTCCCCCCTGGATTTGTACACATTTGAACAGCAGTGGTCTCTCTGAAAAACCTAGAAGCAGGATCCCAATCCGGATGGAGCCGTGTTCTGAACCACTATGGCAGGGCTGGTGAAAAACGGCAGGTGTAGTGTTTGAAGCCAGCTAGTGCCGACCTGTCATGGATTTCTATCGGCTAGGAGCATGCATTTCATGCGGCTAACAGGAGTGGGCCCCACCAGGCTGTGTGGGCTACNATCTAGCGCTGTCTGAGTCCCCCCTGGATTTGTACACATTTGAACAGCAGTGGTCTCTCTGAAAAACCTAGAAGCAGGATCCCAATCCGGATGGAGCCGTGTTCTGAACCACTATGGCAGGGCTGGTGAAAAACGGCAGGTGTAGTGTTTGAAGTCAGCTAGTGCCGAGCTGTCATGGATTTCTATCGGCTAGGAACATGCATTTCATGCGGCTAACAGGAGTGGGCCCCACCAGGCTGTGTGGGCTAGTTGTTAAGGAAACCTGGCTTCTAGTCCCAGGTCTGCTACTGACCTGCCATGTGACCTGGTGCGNCTAACAGGAGAAAGTTGCACTGGTATAACTGTGTCTTTTACCCAGATAGTTACACCAGTAAAAGCCCCAGTGTGGACACAGTTATACCATAGAACGGTACCTTATATGCCCCATATGGGAATAACTCTCCCTATACAGCGCCGTGATACCAATCCAGCGGCACGCTCACTACTCAGGGGCTGTGCAGCTTTCACGACCCTTTCTATTGTGGCAGGGCCTTAGGCTGCTAAATCACTTGGGACTTTCCATGCCTCAGTTTCTCTCTCTTTAAAATCAGGGCGTTGACCCACATTAGAGAGCTGAAGATTAATTAGCACATGCTTGTAAAGAGCTTCCTCATTAGGAAGGTCCTGTCAGGGCTGCTGTTTTCATCCCTTCCCCACAGACCAACCGACCGAGCAGAGACCACGGGGAGACGGGAGGAGATTTCTACAGTTTAATGCAAAAAAATGGCAGAATGAACACTCCGGGGGGGCCCGATCCTGCCGTGAGTTACCCCAAGGTAACATTAGTGGGGGGAGGGGACATAACCAAGGGCAGGAGTCAAGCCCGAGTCACCACGGCAGCAGGGGCACACAGGAGACCTGAGTGTTGAGGACAGCCGGACACAGTGGAGGGAGAGATTAAAAAAACAACCAACAAACAAACAAATCCCCATCTTGGGAGAAGAGAAAATACCCCTGTTAAAAACCAACCCCCCCCCCCCACCCCCTGCCCTCCCGTGACACCCGTGTAAGGCGGCGTAATGCGCTGCCACTCTGAGCGGGGAGGTGACTAGTTTCGGAGGAAATGAAGCCAGCGGCAAGATCCCCACCCAGTCTCTGTTTAGCCCTTTAATCTGGGGGGGGGGGGGGGGAGGATTGTGTGTGTCTAGAAGGCAAACCCCCCGAAATCCAGCGCGTCGAAGTCCTGGTCCAGCCCTTCGTAATCCAGCGTCTCATACTGGGAGGCCTCAGCATCGCAGGCGGACGGGTGATAGCCCAGTTCTTTGAAGTCGGGGGGGTGCGTCTCCCCAGGCCGGCTGGCCGTGGCCGAGGTCACCATGTAGCCCACGGTGGGGCCGGCTGCTGCTCCCCCCATCAGCAGGCAGGCGGCCTTTACCCCTGCGTGCATCTGGGAGCCGTGGCGCAGGCAACGGGGCGAGCAAGTCTCCTTGCACAGGCTGCTCCTGGTGGCTGGGGCAGAAATGGGGGGAGAAGGAGGGTCAGTCGCCCAGAGCCAAACCCTGGGCCCGGCTCTATGTCACATTGAATTCGGGAGACCCTGGTTCCACTCCCAGCTCTGCCAGTGACCCAGTCACTTTCCCATCTCTGTGTGCCTCGGTTTCCCCATCTGTGTACCCTGGGAAGAATGAGCCTTCCTTTGTCTGATGGGACTGTGAGCTCTTTGGGTGGAGGCTGTCTCTGGGCCTGCGCAGCACCCAACGCCGTGGGGCCCAGATCTGATGGTACGATGCTGGCCTAACCCCATAGCACAGATGGGCGGAAGCGGTTTTCTGTCAGTGTAGGAACATCACGTTCCTGCATGACAGGAGCTAAGTCAATGGAAGCATTCTCCTGTAACCTCGCTGCGTCTACACTAGGACTGGGTCGGTGTAGTTATGTCAACCAAGGGTGGGATTTTTTCACCCCCCTGACCAGGTTAGATAGGTCAACCTGTTTTACGTGTAGACCAAGCCGCCGTTGGAGTCTTTAGGTCCTACTGTAATACTAACAATAATGCAGCAACTCCTGATTTGCACCAGATTGTGTCTACACAGCAGTGAAATTACTCTGGTGCAAAAGGCTCTCACTTTGCACCTTTACATTAGGCTTAATTTGGTTTACCTTAAATTGATTAGGAACGGGCCTAAGCTAAGCCAAAATCAGAGCATCTGCATTGAGGTGTGAGCCAGTTTAACTCAACCAGCACAAGCTTGTGTGCAGATAAGGCCTGAGTGGGATCAGAACCAGGCCCCAAAGCTCAGGAGGTGGCAAGAACCCACGTCCATTCCTGTTTTTAACTGCACTGGAGTTCGGAGCTTCCTAGATGTCAAGGCCAGAGGGGACCACTGTGATCACCTGGTCTGACCTCCTGCGTAACCCAGCCCAGAGAACCCCACCTAGGCCAGTTAATGAGGGCTAAACCCTGGAGGAAATTTGCCCGGGAAGCCTAGCTCGGCGATGGAGGAGGGCATGAGAGCCATTGAGGGGTGTGAACGCCAAGGAGGAGCCAGCGGGGTGCAGCTGAGTGTCAGGGGGCGCTGCCTGGCAGCGAGATCTGGCAGGCTGTGGAATCGCCACCCTGGGGTGAGGGTGGGAGCCCAGTTCGCCGGTGCATTCAACGGGGGCACAGACTGTAGAGAACAGTCATGCATCGGGCCGTCTCTGATCGAGTGTCTCATCTCTTCTGGGCGGTGTCCTGGGGAATAGACTGTAGCAGGAGATCCTGCCTCCGGGACCTGGGGCAGGGTCCTGGTGGGAGTGCCCCAGGGCCAGTTACGGGACTCTGGGAACAAGCCTATCACGGTAGGTCTCTGGCACCAAGCCAGAGCCCCGCCTGACCGGGTCCCAGTACCTTCTCTGTTCTGTGTGCCAGGAGAATCTCCTCCCCCTTCTTTCCAGCAGCATTTCCTAGACGGAGAGTCGATGTGCAGCTTGCACCTTGCTGGGGACCCTTGGGAGAAGCTCTGTGGAGAGGGAGGAAGCACCATCACTGTGGGGACAATGGGATGGACCATCTGAAGGGGGGAGATCAACCCAGGGCAGAGGCGGGACCCGTGGGTGACATCCTGGCCCAGCTGATGCCAAGGGCAAAACTTCCATTGACAGCCAGGGTTTCACCCGAGGGCCCTATTACTCAAGAGGTGCTGAGCACCCGTGGGTGCCCCTGGCTGTGACTGGAGCTGCCGGTGCTCAGCACAGCCTGGAAAGCAGGCCCCGGGCATCTCAAGCTGGCAGCAAGAGCCAGTGGCCACTTGTGAAAATGCAGCTACCCGAGGCCGTAGGGCAAAAGGAGACAATCAGCTCCCCTACCCCTGCGTGGGGCGGGAGGGAGATTCACAGGGAACTGGTCCCACCCCAGAGCGGGGCCTGAGACTCGGACCCAGAGTAGCCCAAGGTCCAAACTGGAATTGCTCTTGGAGCAGAAGAGGTGGATGGGCCGCTGGTGACCTGCAACGTCTGCGCGGCTTCCTAGCCCTCCCCGCACTCCTCAGTCAGCTAACTGAGGCACCGAGAAACTGCCAGGCCCGAAAGCCCCTTGGTGCCTCTGCCTCCTTTCCCAACGGCGCCAGCTTAGCTGCTGCGAGCTGGCGTCGGGGCAGCCTGGCTACGGTGA
Source organism: Platysternon megacephalum (assembly GCA_003942145.1). Lineage (NCBI taxonomy): Eukaryota > Metazoa > Chordata > Testudines > Platysternidae > Platysternon > Platysternon megacephalum. The sequence goes on along the minus strand of QXTE01000329.1, from coordinate 1,066,538 downwards.
CTGATGCCAGCCAGGGACCCGGCCCTGTATTTTGTACTTTGATTCCACTTACTTCTTTGACTTTGCGGAGGACGTTGAGCCACTGCCTGCAGCGTGGGGGGAAGGGGGGGGAGAAGAAGGAAAAAGCCTGATTAGCCCCGACAGCCTAACAAGCCGGTCACCCCTCACCAGCTCGACATCTCCTGCTGCCTGGGACCCAGGAGAGCAGGGCTCATTTCCCCGGTCTGCTGCCGCCTCCTGGGACACGCCACTGCGTCTCGCTGGGCCATCGGCAGAACTCTCTCCCAGGGAGCAAGCAGCAAAGCATGCCAGGCTGGAGGCACGCCAATCGGGGAGTCATCCGGCGCTGCTCCCACCCCCAGGAGCTGGGTTGATTTCAGCTCTCCCCATGCACCCTCCCGGCCCCCATCCCCTGGCCCCAGGCCCCAGGCACGCCCTCCCTTGGAGCAGCTCTGGCTTTACCTGCACTCCTGGCTGTCCGGGGCCAGCAGCAGAAGGAACTTCCCATCACTGAGGCTGAGGCCCAAGCAGCTGTCCCGCTGGGCGCCCAGGGGCAGGCGGGGCAGGTCGCAGATCTCGCTGCCCTCCAGGATGGCCTGGCAGCTGGTGCTGAGCGAGATGCCCAGCTCGGCCGGGGACTGGGCGTCACGGCAGATCAGGAGGCTCCCGTCCATGGAGAGGAAAAGGAACTTCTCCTTCCATTGCTTAAAGAGAAAGCCCCCTGCAAAGCAGAGAGGGGCCACGTGAGGCCATGTCCCAACTGCTCATCATCCTGCTGGGCAGCTGCAAGGGAAGGATTAGCCCCATCTCACGCTGGGGAAGAACCCAGGCATCCTGGCTCCCAGCCCCCCCCTGCTCTAACCACCAGCCCCCACTCCCCTCCCAGAGCCAGGGAGAGACCCCAGGAGTCCTGGCTCCCAGCCCCCCCTGCTCTAACCCACCAGACCCTACTCCCCTCCCGAGTCAGAGACAGAACTCGAATCCTGGCTCCTCGCTCCCCCTGCTCTAACCCACCAGCCCCCACTCCCCTCCCAGAGCCAGGGAGAGACCCCAGGAGTCCTGGCTCCCAGCCCCCCCTGCTCTAACCCACCAGACCCTACTCCCCGCCCAGAGCCGGGGAGAGAACCCAGGAGTCCTGGCTCCCAGCCCCCCCTGCTCTAACCACCAGACCCCACTCCCCTCCCAGAGTCAGAACTCGAATCCTGGCTCCCCACCCCCTGTTCTAATCACTAGACCCCACTCTCTTCCCACATGGGCAGAGATTCAGTGACTTGTCCAAGGTCATGTAGAGAGTCTGTGGCAGAGCCAGGAACCAACCTGTGTCCCCAGCTGGTACCCCACTACTAGACCCTCCACTGCTCTTCCTCTGGCACCAGCGTCTCACTGCACAACAGCCTCCGAGGGGTGAACCCAGGCCCCCCAGCGGCTCAGCCTGAGAGGAGAACCAGCCCCACCCGCAGGGAGCTGGAGAGACTCCCAGGACCTGACTCTCAGTCACGCTGAGGCCCCTCTGTGCTGCAGTGCGCAGGGTCGTCCCCCCGAGAGCCCTCCCACCCCACACAGGAGCCTCCCTGGCACCCACCCTGGGCGTAGGGGGCAGATCAGAGGTGTGGCTGGGGCGCACTGCGCTGTGGCTAGTCTCTGCCCCCCAGGGCCCATAGGGGGGATAGCACATGAGTTAGAGCAGCCCTGAGGCTGGGACAACATGTTTAAAAAGTCCTACAATAACAAAGCAGTGTAAACATCCCCAGTGCTCAGGACCAACGATACATCAGTATATAATTTATATGCTCATCAGCAACCCTACAATAACAAACCAGCAGGGGGCCCCTGCCGAGAGCTACAGTGCAAGCGCTGGTGTGATCCGTGGTGGTGAGCCCATTGCTTGCTGGGAGATTGGAAAGGGTGCAGAGCCGTGCGAGGCTGAGTCGAGGTCCGTGAAACACCCAGAAACCATCTGCTTAGCTTATGGACTCCGTCCCAGCCTGTGGGTACCTACCCAGGGACGGCGCCCCCCCACATAACCAGAGCAAGAGCCGACGGCTGGGCACTCGCCGCGGGAAAGGCGGGGGGATTTTGTAGCACAGCTGGTGGAGCGGAAGGGGACACAGATCGGCCTGCCCACAAAGCGCTGCCTAGCCAGCGTCCAGGCTCTCGGTGCCAGAGCAGCGCTTGAAGGAGGCCGATGGATCTTGACGGGGGTCTTTGATCCAGGCCTGGGTCCCACCCCACTAAAGCGCTGCCGTTCCCGTCTGCTGAAGGGAGGGTTGGGGGGAGCCTTAGCGCTGCAGGCGGCATTCGGGGACCCTGCCACAAGTTCCGACGGCTTTCCGAAGGCCAGGCCCTTGGTGAAACCAGCCCCACGGGCGGGGGACAGAGAGCCCTGCATTGGAGGGTGACCTGTGTGTCGAGCGGTGAGCGGGAGAGGTGGACTGCTGGGGGGGATGGAATCACCCAGGGTCTCCTAGCAGCATTTCGGTTTTGGAACCAGCCCCTTAAAGATGGCAAACGTGAGGGGATGGTGCCGGAACTCAGCCGGCATGGTGGGGGATGTGGCGCGGGGCCTGGCATGGAGGCAGCATGCGCGTATCTGCAACCCAGCTGCGTCCGGTGCTTTCTCCAGAGCATCAGACACAGCATCCCCAGAAAGCCACCTGCGCAAGTGACTCTCCCACGGTGCCCGGCAGGGATGGAGGGATGGGCAGCAGCTGCCAGGCACCGGGCAGATTTAAACCCCTGATTAAATTCGGTTGGCCATTTAGGGATTAGAATTCAATCAAGGGTTGGCGGTTCTAATCCCAGGCCGGGGGGGGGGACGCACAGGCAGCAGAGGGACAATGCTAAATCCCTGTGGTCAACTAGGACAAGGGAAGTAAGTGAGGATTGCTGGGGCCATCGGAAGAAAATGTAACCCTTTGGGGGCAGGTGAGATTGGTAGAAAAAATAACACCCCGGTGCGCCAGTTAGGAGCAAATGGCTCCGTGTGCTGATAATGTATTCATTTGCCCACTCACCGGGCTCCTGCTTTCATTAAGAATTGATTTTAATTTCCAAAGGCAAAAGCAATGGACCCTGCAAAGTTTGCCACAACTGTGATCCCTACCAGTTAGAGCTGGTCAAAATGTTCTTCATCAAAATATTTTTTGATCAAAAATGGCTTTCTCATACAGAGGACAATGTGAATTGACATTTCAAAGAAAAATAAAAAATATTCAGTAAACGTGCTTGGATTTGGGAAAGAATTAGGTGTTTGTTTTAAAAAAATTAAGCTTTTGGTTAAAAAATAGTTTTCAGTTAAAAAGTTTCGGTTTGTTGTAAAAAAAATCAGTTTTGATATAAACGGTCAGGATTCTGTGAAAACGTTCATTTTTCCAGTGCGGTTTTCAAGTTCAACATGTTTAGGGGTTTGGTTTTCAAAAACCCACCAGGTCTTTTCACAAAGTCACCATTGAGAAAAAGAAAAACCATTTTTCAACGTCCAGCGAACAAATCCTGGGGGTTCCCCGGCTGGCTTTCGGGCCCGGTCCAAAGCCCCCTTTGAACCCACAGGCTTCGGACCAGCGCCTTAGCCCAGGTGCCGGGGGTGTTTGAACGAAAGGAGGATTGGGGGCAGGCTGGGAGCTGAAGGCCCTGCTGGGCTGTCTGGGGTTAGAATCGGGGTGCAGTTGAGGGGAAGGGGGTAGAACCGGACCTGAGGGTACCAGGCCATTCAAACAAGGGGTGACGTTTAGCCGGGATACCCACTGGCACTAATGGGCTCGGTTAGAGATTCCCCTTCCTGGCAGCGAGATACTCCAGGCCCCACAACGGTGCCTAATTAATGACTGTCACCAACAACTCCAGAGTCCCTGGGCTGGGACTGCAGAATTGGGGCTGCTCCTGGGGTGCTATTCACACAGCACAGCAACCGCCAGATCCTGATCTGTTCCCCCAGGGGAAATCTGGAGTCACCCCCTGACTGCAATGGGCTCAGGGCCAGATTCTGATCTCAGCTCCCCCTGGGGGTCAATCCAGAGTCAACCCCGGAATCCCAGGGCAGTTTCACTGAGGTCCGGATGCTTCTTCTCATTCCAGGTTTTTGATACAGGAAGGAAAATCACAACAGGAATCAAGGCAGCTATCTGGAGTGGGGACGGACCGACCCCCTGGGCCGGCGGTGAGGTGGGTGCCGGAGGCGCGGAAGGGAGGGGGCGCTCACCGTATTTCCTGAGGTAACCCCGATGAATTCCGGAGGAGCTCATGCTGGACCAAACCATCCATCAGACCGGCGAGCCAGGAAAGAGCCTGGGGGGCCAGCTGCCAAGAGCCTTGAGCAGAGGCCAAATCTAATCCTTAATGCAGCCCGCTGCTGGGGGAATCCCAGGGATCTCATCCCTGCCGGCCAATCGCAGCTCACGCAGGCAGCCGGCTGGGGGGGGGTATCATGGGCCAGATCCCCAGGTGGTGTAAATAGGTCACAGCACCACTGGAGTCAGTGGGGAACTGGAGCGATGGTGGTTCACACCAACAGGGGATCTGGCCCCGGTCGGCGCATCCTTTTCATCTGGCGCTAGGGCCTTTAGCCCCCCGAGGCTGCAGCCAATCCCTGGGTTGTTAGCGCTGCTACAAAATGCTATTTCCCCTGGGGGGAAGGCCCCCAAACCAGCCCCTCCCTGGCTGGGCACTGCTCGCCATGACATCACCAATCAGAGAACTCCGACGGGCAGGCCTGCCAAGGCGACCGGGTGTGAGGCCGCAGGGATAGAAGCTGTCAGGTCCAGACAGACTGTGTCCAGCACAGCCCCTGCACCCAGTGCCCTGGTGCTCCAGAGGGTCCTGCCTTCTGAGGTCTCAGCTCAGGGTGCTCAGTTTCGCCGTGAAAATTACGTCACTGCTCACATTGTTCTTTATTGGAAGGAAATTGTGAAATTCAAGGTGTTTGCTAAAAACAGGCCAATGATAAACATTATTTACTGCAAAACTGGTGGAGGGAATGCAAAACATCTCCCGGGATTCCCATGAAACCAGGCCATTGTTAACAAATTATAAATGAAACCTAGGAATGACGGGGATCCGTCAGGAATCCATTCGGCTCAGGATCTCATCTCTGGCAATGCCCAGTACAAGTCACTTGAGAGGAAGGTGAAAAAACCCTGCAGCAGAGATGAAAAACCTGATTTTTTAGGAGCTGTTAATTTCATTGCAAATATGTTAGTGCAACTACAGTGAATCTCTCCGAAATCCTCTTTCCCCAGCGCTGCAGGTTTAGATAAACCTCCTGGTTTCCGGTTTTCACACCCACTTCCCCAGATTGCCCGGTGTAGCATGACACGGGTACAAATATGGTTTATTATTATAGCACCTGGAGGCCCTGACCGAGATCAGGGCCCCATTGTGCCGGGCGCTGCACAGACCCCAACTGAGATCAGGCCCAGTCGCGCCANAGATCAGGGCCCCGTCGTGCCGGGCGCTGCCCAGACCCCAACTGAGATCAGGGCCCCATTGTGCCGGGCGCTGCACAGACCCCAACTGAGATCAGGACCCCGTCACACCGGGCACTGCCCAGACCCCAACTGAGATCAGGCCCAGTCACGCCGGGCGCTGCAGAGACACACACTGAGATCAGGCCCCGTCGCGCCGGGTGCTGCAGAGACACACAGTGAGATCAGGCCCCGTTGCGCCGGGCGCTGCAGAGACACACTCAGATCAGGTCCGGTCGCACCGGGCGCTGCAGAGACACACACTGAGATCAGGGCCCTGTCGCGCCGGGTGCTGCAGAGACACACACTGAGATCAGGCCCCGTCGCGCCGGGCACTGCAGAGACACGTAGCGAGAGACAATTCCTGCCCCCCGGAGCCGATAGTTTAGACAGAGAAGGGAAGGGTTATTATCCGCAGCACAAGGCCTGATGTCAGTTGCAGCCCACAGCTGCTATTGTAATAAGGGGGGGCCAGAGCCACAGCTGCACTCAACTACATTGACTTCCAGCTGATTGTGCGGCTCTGAAACTGACCTATAGGAGAGAGCAGAGATTCCCCTCTCTGGCGGGAGGAATGAGTTTGCAGGGTCTCCGCCCAGTTCTTATGATCCAGCCGCTCCATTGCAGAAACCCACCCACATTAACTGGTAGCACCAGAGGCCAGAGCCCGAATGTGCCACATGGCTATAGAGCCCCCCGCTCCTCCCCATCCCTTAGAGGGGTCCCTGCAGAGCACACGCATGCGTAAGAGCGAGCGCTCCCCCTCCTCTGGGGAGAGCCCTCCTGAGCGCAGCTCCGTGCTGGTACAAACGGGTGGAGCTGGGCTGATGGATACGGCCAAGGGTCCGGCCCCAGGGAGGAGAGACTGACGCACGCCATGGAGTGACTCACCCCAAACCACTCGGGGCAGCTGGCCAGAGCCAGCAGCTGAACCCAGCTCTCTCCTGTCCCAGGGCAACACTGGAACGACCCAGTCATCCTAGTGCAAAACAAAACAACTTGGAAATCCACAGACTGGGGGAAGCAAATAGCGATCGTATTAATAGGACCAAGAAATAAATAACCGAAGTCAAGAGGCAGGAAATTCCTTCCTGCTAAGACAACAGCCTCACGGCTGGGGAATGCAACTGAGCCGTTGGTGGGGTTTTTTCCATCTGACACAAAGCAGCGGGTCCAGCCAAGATCTCAGCCCTTCGCGGACCCGGAGCAAGGCGACAGGGGCTGAGTCGATTCCGGCTGCACGGGGAAGGCAGAGCACAACCAAATTTGGGGTGGACGTTTCATTATCTAGGGGGTAACCCACCCCTGCAGAGCCCCCCAGCTCCTATCACTTAGAGGGGAATTGACCCCCCAAAGCCAGTGGGCTCCAGTGCCTCAGGTCTCCCATTGCAGTGCAAACCCAGCCCGGGGCTGCTTAGCGCAGAACCAGGCCCAGGAGGGGTGGGGAGCCCATCCCAGGGCTGGGGGCGGGGGGACAGCAGCCAAGGGGAATCATTCACCCTCTGCCTCCGCTGACGAACCTCTCAGGGGCCAGATCCCCGGCCGGCCGGTGTGACCCGGCACAGCACCCATGTGCCCCAGCCTGTAACGCCTCTCCCCGCAGAGGGGGCGGTGACCGCTCACACTCCCCACCTAGGGGGCAGCTGGGAGCTTGGTCTCCACACACCATTCAGAGGCTGCCAGCAAGAGGGGTTTTGCAATGAAGGGCCAGGAGAAATCTCTGCTCTGATGGGTCACTTTCAGATCCCCAACTGGCGTCTATCAGCCCAGCCGCCATCGAAATCGGTGCAGCTGTGTTCATCTAAACCCGCTTTGTTATAATGGTAGAAACTATAGGCTCCAGCTGGGATTGGGGACCCATTGGGCCGGGTGCTGCCCAGACCCCGAACGAGATCAGGGCCCCGTCACGCCGGGCGCTGCCCAGACCCTGACCGAGATCAGGGCCCCGTCAGGCCGGGCGCTGCCCAGACCCCGGCCGAGATCAGGGCCCCATCGCGCTGGGCGTTGCCCAGACTCTAACCGAGATCAGGGCCCCGTCGTGCCGGGCGCTGCCCAGACCCCAACTGAGATCAGGGCCCCATTGCACTGGGCGCTGCCCAGACCCCAACCGAGATCAGGGCCCCATCGCGCTGGGCGTTGCCCAGACTCTAACCGAGATCAGGGCCCCGTCGTGCCGGGCGCTGCACACAGAGTGGGAGAGAGTCTCTGCCCTGAAGAGTTTCCAGTCTAAACAGTCAAAGGGTGGGAAGGGAAACTGAGGCACAGATCTGGGCAGGAACTTGCCCAGGGTCAGTGCTGGGCTGGGAACAGAACCTAGGCGTTTTGAGTCCTTGTCTAGGGCCCTGGCCAATAGGCCACACTACTGCCCAGGGCACTTGTGGGCACTATCGATACAAAGCAATGAACTCCCCTGTGATCCAGAGCTGGCTGGACCCGGGTCAAAGCAGGAGAGATCCAGGACTGGGGGTAATCAGCAAGGCGCTGCTGCCGCGTCCCAGCTCCAGAGGGAATCCCGCCCTGCCTGGGCCCAGGCCCGACAGCACAGCACGCAAGCCCAGCTGGGATGGGCGTCTGCATGAGGAGCTGCCCGGGGGCTTAAGGGTTTGATGCAACTGCTGTTCGGAAAAACATCTGGTGCCGATGTCATGAGCTGTGCGGAGCCCCCAGGCAGCAGGAGGGCGGTGGAGCGGCTCGTCCCTGTCTGGCTTAGCCGGCCCAGGGAAAAGGCCAAACCCCGGCTGGTCTCAATCGGCCCTAGCTCCACTGGAGTCAATGGGACCAGATCCCCAGCTGGTGTGAATCTGCCGCCGCTCCACTGGAGTCTGTTTACACCAGCGGTAGCTCCGGTTCCCCAGTGCACTGAGGTACCACCCCACCCCCCCACCCCCCCCGGCTCTGGGAGTGGGGAGGTTACAACTCACAGGGGGAGTTTCACATCCTCAAACTGGCCTCATCATCTGCTCAGCTCCGGCTGTTGTGACCTGAATATTTACGACAGTCAGCAAACGGGGCCACGCCACAAGGAGCCTTAGGGCCAGATCCGCCACTGGAGGAAAGCCAAGGAGCTGCATGGACGCCAGTGCAAGTGTGCTGATTTACACCCGCCGGGGATCTGGCCCCACTGACTCCAGGGGAGTGACGCCCATTTACACCGCCGGGGATCTGGCCCCGCTGACTCCAGGGGAGTGACGCCCATTTACACCGCCGGGGATCTGGCCTTTTCCCTCAGTCACTAGTGTAGCTCTACCCACCAGGTGGAGATCAGTGACGGGGAGGGAATTCCCAGCAGGTGCCTCCAGGACCCCAGCCAGCGCTCGATCCTCAGTTACACCAAGGCACTTCTACGCTGCTTCAGCTGGGAATGGAACCCAGGAGTCCTGGCTCCCAGCCTCCCCCAACCACTAGACCCCACTCCCCTCCCAGAGCCAGGTATAGAAGCCAGGAGTCCTGGCTCCCAGCCCCCCCTGCTCTAACCACTAGCCCCCACTCCCCTCCGAGAGGCAGGTATAGAAGCCAGGAGTCCTGGCTCCCAGCCCCCCCCGCTCTCACCACTAGACCCCACTCCCCTCCCAGCGCCAGGGAGAGACCCCAGGAGTCCTGGCTCCCAGCCCCCCCCGCTCTAACCACTAGACCCCACTCCCCTCCCAGAACTGGGAATGGAACCCAGGAGTCCTGGCTCCCAGCCTCCCCGCACCCCCCAACCACTAGACCCCACTCCCCTCCCAGAGCCGGGGAGAGAACCCAGGAGTCCTGGCTCCCAGCCCCCCCCCCCCTTGCCACAATATTAAATTCCTTTAGCCCCCCCCCCCCCCGGGGGGGGAGTGGGTTTCCTTTGTTTTGTGATCCCCCTCCTCCCAGGGCAGCTGAGCTATGCGATTAGCAAGGCTTTCAGTAGATAACGATGGGATGATGGAAAAATCAGGGGAGGAGGCAGGTGTGTGGGGCAGACACCAGGGGGCACCNAGAGAACCCAGGAGTCCTGCTCCCAGCCCTCTGCTCTAACCACTAGACCCCACTCCCCTGCCAGAGCCAGGTATAGAACCCAGGAGTCCTGGCTCCCAGCCCCCCCCCCTTGCCACAATATTAAATTCCTTTAGCCCCCCCCCCGGGGGGGGGAGTGGGTTTCCTTTGTTTTGTGATCCCCCCTCCTCCCAGGGCAGCTGAGCTATGCGATTAGCAAGGCTTTCAGTAGATAACAAAGGGATGATGGAAAAATCAGGGGAGGAGGCAGGTGTGTGGGGCAGACACCAGGGGGCACCACCAGGGGGGCGTTACCTGTGCTGGGAGGGCTCATGTGCATCCCCATAATGCATCAGTCCAGTGGTTCACCTAGCCCAGAGTCTGGTGGCCAGTCCCTGGGGAGGGAAGAGACACGATGCCCCACAGTGGACAGTGCTGGGATAACCGGTGTTACGTGCCCAGCGCACCAGGGGAGAGGCCAGGACCACAGGAAATGCTCCTGCTGGCAGACAGCAGCATGAGGCTCCTTTCCCAGCACACATGGACCCCAAACCAGGCAGAGACGAAGCAGGCTGCTCCCTAGCACAGTGAGCACAGCTCCCCCCACCCTAGGCTGGGCTGGCTGGCTGTAAACGGCTGAGCTCTCCCGCTTCCCTGCAGGCAGGATCAGGAGCAACCCCCCCCACACACACACACATACACACAGCCCTTGATACCCCACAGCCTGTCCCCATGGACGGTCAGACCCCCACCCCACCAGACTGAGTCCAGCCCCAGGCAGCGCTAATCGCTGGGCCTCTTTGTTACGCAGCGCGTCCAGCTTCTCCTCCTGCAGCCCATGGCTTTGCACGGCGGGGGAGGGAGCAGCCTTGGGCTGGGTTCTTTGAGATCCAGGGTTTGAATCCGCCAAAGAAACGGCCATAAATCAACTCCCTGAGCTCCGCCAAGCGCCCCCCAGCCAAGGCAGCCGGACCGGGACTGGGCTGGGCTGCAGGTCAGCTGGGATGTGCACAGCAGATTGCAGGGCCGGGGTTCGGTGCTCCAGTTAGAGTCACTCCAGATTCACCCCGGGGGGCTGAGATCAGGAGCCAACCCTGACCTCACTGCAGTCAGGAGTGACTCTGGATTGTTCCCAGGGGAGCTGAGATCAGGATCTGGCCCTGACCCCACTGCAGTCAGGGGTGACTCTGGATTCATCCCAGGGGGCTGAGATCAGGAGCCAACCCTGACCTCACTGCAGTCAGGAGTGACTCTGGATTGTTCCCAGGGGAGCTGCGATCAGGATCCGGTCCTGACCCCACTGCAGTCAGGAGTGACTCTGGATTCATCCCGGGGGGCTGAGATCAGGATCCGGCCCTGACCCCACTGCAGTCAGGAGTGACTCTGGATTGTTCCCAGGGGAGCTGAGATCAGGATCTGGCCCTGACCCCACTGCAGTCAGGAGTGACTCTGGATTGTTCCCAGGGGAGCTGAGATCAGGATCCGGTCCTGACCCCACTGCAGTCAGGGGTGACTCTGGATTCATCCCGGGGGGCTGAGATCAGGATCCGGCCCTGACCCCACTGCAGTCAGGAGTGACTCTGGATTGTTCCCAGGGGAGCTGAGATCAGGATCCGGCCCTGACCCCACTGCAGTCAGGGGTGACTCTTTGACCCCAGGAGGAGCCGAGGTCAGGTTCCGGCCCACACCTCTATGCGGCAGCCAGGTTTGGTCCCCTGATGGGGAGAACACCCCCAAAGTCCCCAAATTGGCAGCACCTGCATTAACCCTTTCCACACCCTGATCTCCGCCTGGGGGTGGGCAGGAGCAGGCGGGAGAGGCAGGGAGGGGTTATGCTCCTTCCCACCCCCTCCCCCATCTATATTGACTCCCTGTCGGAGGCGAGTCCGGCACTTGGAGGGGTCAGCGCCCACAAGGCCGCGTTCCTGCCCCCCTGCCTGGGAGAGGGGCCTACAGGGCGGGGTTTGCTGGAGCAGCCCCTGCTTTGTGTCCTGCCCCAGGGGATGTCAGCCTGCCTCAGGGTCGAGCTGAACACCCCTCGGAGCTGTGCCAGCCTTCCGGGCTGGGAGGTTAGAGACATGAAAGAGATTGACCCAGGGGGCTGCGGGTCGGGAGTGAGGGGCACCGGCAGAGCTGGGGGGGCCGTCTCATGTGCCTGTGTACTGGAGCCACATGGGATATGGCCCCCTCAACCCCTGGCTGCCCTCGACGCCAGGCACCCCAGAGCCCGATGATCCCAGCTGGCATGGGGCGGGGCGGGGGTGGGAGCTCTGTGGTGGATGGCTCAGGCTGCCTGGCTAGTGGCTTCTCTGTCCCAGCCTGAGGCATGATGCATCCGCCCAGCAGACCTCTGGGGATAAAGCCCCCAGCCTGGTGCTCCATCAACAGCAGCCCCCACGTGGAAACCTGAGCCGGGCGGGCGCTGCCATCCGGAGCCTTCCGCTCATCGCTGTTGTGTTAACCCCGCAGACAGACAGAGGGGATGGATCTGGGACACCCTCTCGATCTGCGGCAGAGAGCAGGGTCTAGTGGTTAGAGCAGGAGGGGCTGGGGGCCAGGACTCCTGGGTTCTCTTCCTGGCTCTGGGAAGGGAGTGGAGTCTAGTGGTTAGAGCGGGGGGGTGGGAGCCAGCACTCCTGGGTCTATTTCTGGGTCACCATGGGGTCCTTCCCATCTCCGTGCCTCAGTTTCCCAATTTATAAAATGGGGACAGTGCCACTGACCCAGCTCTCAGATCTAGGGCCAAAGAGGGTGGAGTCTCCTGATTCGTTTAGAATCAGAGGGGTCGCCGTGTCAGTCTGGATCTGTAAAAAGCAACAGAGAGTCCGGTGGCACCTTTAAGACTTCGTCAGACGCCTGCCTGATTCGTTTAGGGTCCCCCAACCAGCTCCCCTCCCCAGTCCCAGCTATGATCACAAGGGAGACCCACATGCCCCCAAGTGGGGTGGCTCCCCTCCCCCTTCCAGTGGCAGCTGTTCCTCCAGCTCGGCCTGGGGGGGCAAGGGGGATCCTCCTGCTGGAGGTGGCCCCCCAGGGCCACAATCCCACCTGGCAGCTCTTCTGGGGGTTAATGTTTAAACCCAAAAGCCCCAGGCTTGTAAAAGGCTCCCGCCCCCCAGTACAAACATTGCAGCTTTTATTGGGCACTTAATCTGGGCAAATACCACCCAGCTTTACTGGGGAGGAGTACGGCCCCGCCTAGGAGCCAGGACCCCTGGGTTCCATCCCCAGCCAGGGGAGGGGGCTGGAGCCAGAACTCCTGGGTTCTCTCCCCTCTCTGCCAGTGACCCCAGGCAAGTCATATCCACTCTCTGTGCCTCAGTTTCCACATTTGTAAAACAGGGATAAGGATCCTCCCTGTGTCTATGTAGACTGAGCTGGTGGGGGCAGGGACTGGCTCTCACTCTGATCCCAGCTCCTGCTGGAGGTGGGACCCAACACAAACACCAGATAAGATCCCCTGTTCTCTATCAGATGGATTGTCTTTCCTCCAGTTCTCTGACTCATGGGGAAACTGTTGTGAGCCGCTTTGTTCATTGCAGGGCAGCTTGTCAGGACTGGGCCGAGATCAGGGCCCCGTCGGGCCGGGCGCTGCCCAGACCCCGGCTGAGATCAGGGCCCCGTCAGGCCGGGCGCTGCCCAGACCCCGACCAAGATCAGGGCCCCGTCGCGCCGGGCACTGCACAGACCCCGGCCGAGATCAGGGCCCCGTCGCGCCGGGCACTGCCCAGACCCCGGCTGAGATCAGGGCCCCGTCGGGCCGGGCGCATCCCAGACCCCGGCTGAGATCAGGGCCCCGTCGGGCCGGGCGCTGCCCAGATCCCAACCGAGATCAGGGCCCCGTCGGGCCGGGCGCCGCCCAGACCCCGACCGAGATCAGGGCCCCGTCGCGCCGGGCACTGCACAGACCCCGGCCGAGATCAGGGCCCTGTCGCGCCGGGCGCTGCACAGACCCCGGCCGAGATCAGGGCTGGTTGTGGTGTTTGTCTTCTTGCTTCTCTCTGACACCCCAGCCCCAGCACAGGGAGGGGCAAAAATAACCTGACAGAAAGTCCCCGCGGCAGTGGGTGTAAAGGGAAGCGTGCCGGTCACAGCTGGTGTAAATCAGGAATAGCTGCAGGGAAGGCAGTGGGGATAGCCTGGGGTAAAGCTGGCGTAAACGAATGAGGAGCCGGTTCCCAATTGCCCCTTCCTGTTTCAATATTAGTTCTGTGCCAGCCACGGGCCAAGGCAGCATGATCTGGTGGGTGGGGGCTGGGCTGCAGTCAGGACACCTGGGTCTGGGCCCCGATCTTGGTTGGGGTCTGGGTGGCGCCCGGCGCGACGGGGCCCTGATCTCGGTCAGGGTCAGGGCAGTGCCCGGCGCGACGGGGCCCTGATCTCGGTCAGGGTCGGGGCAGCGCCCGGCGCGACGGGGCCCTGATCTCGGTCAGGGTCGGGGCAGTGCCCGGCGCGACGGGGCCCTGATCTCGGTCAGGGTCTGGGCAGCGCCCGGCGCGACGGGGACCTGATCTCGGTCAGGCTCTGGGCAGCACCCGGCGCGACGGGGACCTGATCTCGGTCAGGGTCGGGGCAGTGCCCGGCACGACGGGGCCCTGGTCTCCACTGCACACTATTATCATGTTAATAAGAATAGAAAAGATTGACTTTTTACTAACCCCTGGTGTGCCCTGGGCGCGGGCAACAGCCTCCCGCCCCCCTCAGCACCCCAGTCCCGCGCCCGCCTGGCCCTGGCCTCGCCTGCTCCGTTCCCAGTGCCTGTAACTTTAACAGACCGAAAACTTTCTTTCAGCCTTTCTTCTGCTCTCCTCCCATTAACCCCTCGGCTGCCGGCTGGAATTTCCCAACCATTCACCCCAGTGCTGGGGACAGCAGCTCCCTGCCCCCTTCTCCTTTCGGGCCCAGCCAAGTTTCAGCCCAGCAGCGTGGGTGGGTGGGGAGCCAGGCGGGGAGGGAAGCGTAAGCAGCACTGGCTCTGGCCCTGGCCCTGGAAGGAGAGAAGCCAGAGGGCTGGGAAGGGGCCAGGCGCTCGCTGGGGTTTCAAGCCTGCGTTGGGAACTTTTCTGACACCCAGGCGCCGGCGGGCGGGCGGGCGAGCGAAGCGGGGAGTCAGGTGCGGACACCACGAAGGAAGGCTGAGCAGGGGGACGCAGCAGGGAGTGGAACCCACTAGCTCGGCCGAGGAAGGAGAACTGGAGCCAGCTCTGTTTCGGGGCTTGCGCTGTTCTGGCCCAGTCAGCGGGAGGAATTTGTTTCCCCCAAGCCCCGGCAAACCAGCCTTCGAGGCACGGATCCGCCGTGTGGAGCCGGCGCTGACTCGGGACCCGCCTGGACCAATTCCGGCCTTGGGACAGTTCCCAACCCCGGGGTGTTTCCTTCAGGGCAGGGCTCCTGGCTCTGGCCCCCACCTCCCCGGCCCCCCAACTCAATTCCAGGAGCTGGCGATTTGGGGGGAAACCGGAGCCGACGGCTTGTTTTGGTTTGTAGAACATGGGCAAGGCCTGCAGCTCCCTCCTGTGCGTGCTGGTGGCCTGCTGGATGGGCACGGGCGCTGCCCAGTCGGGTGAGTACCCACCCTGAGCCCCTCCGCAGAGGCCTGGCTTCCAGGCTGTGCCAGGCGCTGTGGAAATCCGACCCTTTTAAGGCAGTCGGGGCCCCAGGCAAGGCACACTGGCAAGTCTGGCTCTCCCTCAAAGGGCTGCTCGCCCCCGGGAGGCAGGGACCCAACGCTTGGTGGGAGCCTTTGAAATCCTTCTGGAAGGGGCTGGGCTGGAGCTCAGGACACCTGGGTCCAACCCCTGGCTCTTCCGCTGCCTCCCTGGGCCTCCTGCGTCAAGTAGTGCAGAGCCAACCCGCAGGATCGGGGCCATCTTCCCCTGTGCCCCACTGCACACAGAGGTACCTGGGTCCTAGAGGGTAGGGCAAAGGCCTGGGCCTATGGGAGACCTGGGTTCAAATCCTGACTCTGCCACAGACTCCACATGTGACCCTGGCCAAGTCCCTTCACCCCCACTGCGCCTCGGTTTCCCCATTTGGGATAAGGCTCCCGGGCGGGCGCGGGAAGGGTAAATCTCCCGTGGCTTTAGGGTGGGCTGGGATAGAGAGGAGGTCAGACTCAATCTCCTGTGCGCTTGGGGAGATACCCAGAGCCCACAATGAGGAGGGTCGTAGAGGGGCCTGAATAGGTGGATGCTAAAAATGGCTTCACCACGAAGTATAAAGGGACCTGTTCAGAGCCCAGCGGGGCTGGGCTGGCAGGGGGCTGCGGGTCGGGAGTGAAGGGCACTGGCCAAGCTGGGGGACAGCGGGTCAGGACGGCGAAGCACCACTCTCCGAGCCCCCAGGTCTGGGATAGCAGGGGGCTGTGGGTCAGGGCTGAGGGGCACTGGCAGGGCTGGGACCCAGGGGGCTGCAGGTCAGGGCAGAGGGACATTGGCAGAGCTGGGGGGCAGGGCTGGGACCCAGGGGGCTGTGGGGCAGGGCTGAGGGGCACTGGCAAGGTGGGGGGGCAGGGCTGGGACCCAGGGGGCTGAGGGGCAGGGCTGAGGGGCACCGTCAGAACTGGCGGGCAGGGCTGGGACCCAGGGGGTAGTGGGGCAGGGCTGAGGGGCACTGGTCGGGCTGGGACCCAGGGGGCTGGGGGGCAGGGCTGAGGGGCACTGGCAAGGCTGGGGGGGCAGGGCTGGGACCCAGGGGGTAGTGGGGCAGGGCTGGGGGGCAGGGCTGAGGGGCACTGGCAGGGCTGGGGGGCAGGGCTGGGGGGCACCGGCAGGCCTGGGGGGCAGAGCTGGGGGGCAGGGCTCACCACTTTCCGAGCCCTGCGCTGGGTGTGCTGCGCATGCCACACATGACACCTCCTGGCTGGGAGAGTTTTGCACCTGCAGCCCCGCGCAGCCGGCGGCCGGGGGCCGGGGGCCAGGGACCAGGACTCCCAGGGCAGGGCTGGGGGGCAGGGCTGGGGGGCAGTGCTGGGGCCCGAGGGTCAGGGACCAGGACTCCCAGGGCAGGGCTGGCGGGCAGAGCTGG
The DNA here is from genome assembly GCA_003942145.1 of Platysternon megacephalum. NCBI lineage: Eukaryota > Metazoa > Chordata > Testudines > Platysternidae > Platysternon > Platysternon megacephalum. The sequence goes on along the minus strand of QXTE01000329.1, from coordinate 1,050,093 downwards.
GGGGCAGAGCTGGGGCCCGAGGGCCAGGGACCAGGACTCCCAGGGCAGGGCTGGCGGGCAGAGCTGGGGGGCAGAGCTGGGGCCCGAGGGTCAGGGACCAGGACTCCCAGGGCAGGGCTGGGGGGCAGAGCTGGGGCCCGAGGGCCAGGGACCAGGACTCGCAGGGCTGGGGGGCAGAGCTGGGGCCCGGGGGTCAGGGACCAGGACTCCCAGGGCAGGGCTGGCAGGCCCTGCTCGGACCAGCCCCCCCCGAAGGGACCCAGAGCAGCTGAGGCGCCCGCCCTGCTGATCGGGGCCAGACATCTGGGACTGGTTACCGCCGGCCAGGCGGTGTTGTGGTGCAGCAGGCCGGCCTGTACAGCCCCCGCCCTGAACCCAGGCGTCCGGGGGCCTTTCCCCCTGGGCACAGCTGGGGGGATCTGTATGCTCAGGGGCAGGGGGTAACATGAACGGGGGGGCGCAGAGGCAGGGGGCTGTGGGTTGGGGCTGCGGGTCGAAGTGCCCATCTGGCTTCCGTGCCATGCCAGGGCTCGGCACATCCCTCTCCATCTCCCCTGCAGTAACTGCCCCCGTGGCTGGGAACTCCTCCCCAGAGGTGGGTGCATTTCAGCACCACATTGACCTTGTGAAATGTCTTGTGCTGGGACATTCACTGTTTGTTATACAGTCCCTGCTGCCTGGCGCTGCCCAGACCCGAACCGAGATCAGGGCCCCGTTGTGCCGGGCGCTGCCCAGACCCAAACCGAGATCAGGGCCCCGTTGTGCTGGGCGCTGCCCAGACCCAAACCGAGATCAGGGCCCCGTCACGCCGGGCACTGCCCAGAGACACGGGCCCTGCCCCGACGAGCTCCCAGTTGACCAGCCCAGAGGAGGAGGATTTCCCAGAGCGATGCAGGGACTGACCCCAGGCCCCCCAGGGCGGCAGTGGCAGAGCTGGGATTTGAATGCAGGTTTCCACAGCCCCTTCACCACTAACCCAGCCCGCCCCAGAGCCTCTGCCCAGCCCCCCATCTGAGCCCAGCTGGGCTCGGGGGTGAGTCCCAGGCCCTGAGATCTCGGCAGTCAGCCGGGACGTGCTGGGAACGGCTGCCCGGGGGGGGCCTGGCCCCGGCCCCTCTGCCGGAAGCTCGGAGGGGAGAAATGAAAGAGGAAATAAATAGTTTTGAACCACAACAGAGGGAGGGGGGCCGGGGGTGTCATGCTCCAGGCCGGGTGCCTGTGGCTGATAGACACAGCTGGGGGGGGGGAGTTGGGGGCAGGGGCTGTGCAGAGCTCTCAGGCTGCTGCCGTGACCCACAAGCCCCCAGAGTGAGGAGCGGGGCCCTTGCCAAGTCGCTTCTGCTTCCCACGCCCTGGAATGTGGCTCCCCTTCTCAAAGGGTTAAACGGCCCAAGGGGGGGTGGGGATCTGGGAAGGTCCCTGCTCGAGGGGGCTGCGGAATAATCATCTGTCATTTGGCCGCTGGGGAAACCGAGGCACAGAGGGGCGGGCAGGGACTGTCCAAGGCAATGCAGAGAGTCAGTGGCCAAGCCAGGGATGGAACCCAGGTGTCCTGATTCCCAGCCCTCTGCTGTGCGCAGTCATTCAGGTGCCAGGCCCGGGGGCGGCCGTGCCCACCCCATCCACCCGTGGCTGCCAGCTCGCCCGGCACGGGGCAGGCCCCTCCCACGTAATGCCGGCTCGTGCATTCCCTCAGCGCTGTGCCAGCCGAGCGCCTCCCGGGGGGTGGGGCTGGAACGACAAGGGGCTTCTGTCCGGGGGTCCCCCTGCCCCCCAGCCAGGCCGCAGGGTGTCACTGTGCAGGGGGGTCTGTCAAATCGGGACAGGCTCCAAACCCTGCCCACCTTACCCAACACACCAGAGAGCAGGGCCCTCGGGATGAGCCCCCCTGGATCCACTCCCAGCAGGTGCAGCCAGTCACATGCTTCAGGGCCAGAGCCCCAGGGGTCAGGAGGGACGTCCCCTCGAACCCCGGCTCTGGGTGAAAACCAGCCTCTGTCTGTCTCTAGACCTTCGGGGCTGATGCTGCCCCAGGGGCTCATGATGATTTACGTCCCCAGGATGTAGGTATACACAGGGATCCCTCACCCAGCAGAGATGCGGCTGCTTCTGAGGTGGGGCACGGGGGCTGTTTATACAGAGATCTAGGCAACCTGAGGTGCAGCTGCTCCCATACCCAGGGGATTTTGGGGGGCAGCCTCTAGCGCTGGACCCCTTNCCCCCCCCCCCCCCCGCCCGCAGACCTGCACTTCCTGGAGAACCCCTCGAACCAGACCTCGTCCCTGGGCAAGGACGTGCGACTGCGCTGCGCTGTGCAGCTGAGCCAGGAGCTGCCCGAGATCAGCTGGCTGCGGGACGGGCAGGCGCTGGAGCTGGCCGACAGCAACCAGATGCAGATGCCCATAAACGACAAGGTCTGGCTGGCCATCAGCGAGCTCAGGTGAGCGGGAGCCTGGCGGGAAGGTGTCGGGTCCCCCTGCCTCCTCCCGGTATCGGCACACAGGGCGGCTGCGTGGCCTGGTAAGGGAGGAGCCGGGATCCTGGGTCAGATGGGCCCATTGGTCTCCCCTGGGGTGGGAGGGACGGGGACACGGGGCTGGTGGCCCATTGCTCTGATCTGGGTAGCCAGGGGGAGGGGGGGGGACATGGGGCTGGTGGCCCATTGCTCTGATCTGGGTAGCCGGGAGGGGGACGGGGCTCGTGGCCCGTCGCTCTGATCTGGCTGCCCGCGGAGGCCCCTGTGTTGGCCCCGCTGGGGAGAGGAGGAGGCTGGGAGAGGGGCAAAGGAAGTGTTGGGGGGTGATATTGGGGGACCCCCCCATCATGGAGCCCATTATATCCCCTCAATAATAATTATTTGCCTTAGGTGGGCGCAGACCAAACACCCACCTGTCCCCCACCCATGCCCATGGCCATGCCCCTGTCCGGGGGCGAGCGGCAGGGCCTCGCTGTGCCAGGTGGTGCCCGCCCTGCTTACGCTCCCTCTCCGCCCTGCAGCATCCCGTCCGTGCAGCTCTCAGATGCGGGCAGCTACCAGTGCATCATGTGGGTGAACGGGGAGGAGGTGCTGTCTGAGGCCGCCCACCTGGGGCTGGAAGGTGAGTGTCCCTGTGCCAGCGCAGGGGTGGGGCATGCACAGCCCTGATCCTGCCACGGGCACCATGCCAGGGGGCCCGGCATGGGGCTCAGGGCGGTGTCTGAATAAAGGGGAATGCAGTGATGCTGCCTGGGTCTGCAGGGAGCCTGCGCCCGTCGCTGGGCAGGGGGAGCTGCCGTGAGTGTGAGTGACGCAGCGACGCTGCCTGGGTCTGCCGGGAGCCTGCGCCCGTCGCTGGGCAGGGAGGAGCTGCCCTGAGTGTGAGCGACGCAGCGACGCTGCCTGGGTCTGCCGGGAGCCTGCGCCCGTCGCTGGGTGCGGGGAGCTGCCCTGAGTGTGAGTGACGCAGCCTGGGTCTGCCGGGAGCCTGCGCCCGTCGCTGGGGAGCTGCCCCGGTATCTTGACGGGTGCTAACACCCAACCCCACTGCTCTGGGGACTCTGTGTAGGGCAGTGTGGGGAGAGGCCCCCGCTCCTGAGGGCCCCCAGTACCCGTCCAAGTGGGGGCCACGCTCCGCATGGGCGGAGCCCTGGAGGATGGACTAGTCCGAATGCAGCTCTGCCCTCCCCCAGGTCTGCCCTTCTTCTCCGAGGAGCCCCAGGACCTGGAGGTGGCAGCTGACACCCCCTTCAACCTGAGCTGCAGCGCCCAGGGCCCCCCCGAGCCAGTGCGGGTCATCTGGCTGCGAGACGGGGCCCCCCTCAACTCCCTGGTGGACCTCATGGCGCAGGCGCCCTCCATGCTGGCCGTGAGCGGTGAGTGCGGGGGAGGAGTCCCCTGGGGGGCTGGGGGTGGGGGGCCAGAGGGCAGAGCCCCCCCAGCTGTGGGCTCTATAGAACAGAGGAGTCCTTGGGAGCGGGGGATGGGGAAGGAGGCAGAGGCTGGGGTGGGGGGAGCAGCCAGCAGAGGCGTGCACTGGCCTCCATCTCCATTCAGTGGGGGGCCCTCGCTGCCCCCCCCCCGGCCCCGCTCTCAATAGGCCGCTTGTCTCCAGCCCGCGGCCCCTTTTGTCGCCTGTCTGGAAGGTGGCATCGGTCACTGGCGGCTGAGGCGGGGGCGGGGGGACGGCGGGCACTCTCCGCTGCTCTGTTATTGTAGGGTTGCTGCTGGGGGCCGCAGGGTGTTTATTGCCGAGTCAGCGGCTCGGGCCTGCTGTGTCAGCAGGACTCATGATCCTTGTGGCACCGTAGAGACGAGCAAATGTATTTGGGCCTAAGCTTTCGTGGGCTGAACCCACTTCAGCGGCTGCCCGGAGTGGAGCAGACAGGAGCAGGTACAAATCCATGAAAGGATGGGAGGTGCCTTACCAAGGGGGGGGCCGTGGGGGTGACCCGCTGCTGATACTCACCCCTTCTTGTCACCTGCTGGCAATGGGCCACCTTGATTGCATTGGCCTCGTTAGCACGACAAAGCGATTGCCCCTCCCTTGGGATTCACCCCCCCCCCC